>JBBPBR010000003.1:45702302-45731332 GCA_037974775.1 Cicer pinnatifidum
CGGGAAAACGACTCGCACCCCGAAGCCGAGAAAACGACCCGCATGTTGAAGTCGGGAAAACTACTCGCACCCCGAAGCCGAGAAAAAATGACCCGTACGTTGAAGCCGGGAAAACGACTCGCACCCGAAGCCGAGAAAACGACCCGAATGTTAAAGCCGGGAAAAAGACTCGCACCCGAAGCCGAGAAAATGGGTCAGGCGGGGCTACCCGCTGAATTTAAGCATATCAATAAGCGGAGGAAAATAAACTAACAAGGATTCCCTTAGTAACGGCGAGCGAACCAGGATAAAAATAAATGAAAAAAAAACCGAAAAGAAATTGATTGATAGTCATAAAAATCAGAATAATGGTGATCAATTGAATAGAAAAGAAACCGAAGAAATGAATCAATGGCAATAAGAATCGGTATAATTGTGGCAAATTAAAAGAAAAGAAAATCGAAAAAAATAGATTGATGGTAATCAATCGACAATTATTCTCTTGTCTTTTGCAATCTACACCCAAAAGTCTATAAATAGTCTGCCACAAGAGAGCAAAAGGGAGCACAATTGGAAACACAAGCTGAGAGCACAAAAAAAAAAAATAGAGAGATTAGTTAGCAAAAGAGAAGGAGAGAATCTGATCTTGAAGTAATCAGTCTAGTAAGGTACCATCTTCTTATTCTTTTCTCTAGTCTGCTTATTAGTTTTTTTTGTTTTTACATCTTTTTTTTTATATACATATATTTTTTCTCTTTCTATTTTTTTGTTTATAAAAATAAACTCATATGTTAAGCTTTCATTTTATTTTTCAAATCGTTTAATCCTAAAAATTATCTTCTTTGTAATATAAAATAATAAAAAATATAACTAGTTGATGTCTATAGATCAAGAAAACAAAATTGTATCATATTGTAATTTAATAAAAAAATTCATAATACGTCTTTATCAAATAAAAATAAAAAATTTATAACGGATAAATGTTTTTACCCTTAGGATTAGAATTAATGGTTGTTGCCGCCGGATGAAATTCATCCTCGCTCGCTACACCATATTATTTACTTTCAATCGTTGATGGCCTTTGTGTCGCGACAGATCCGACAACGTACGAGCAAATCATTTAACAGATTATTTCACCGTCGTGTCCATTTGTCTCGTCCACTAACCGCCACGTTACGAAATTTTTTTCCTTAAAAAATTAATTTCTTTTTTACGTTAAAACAGACAAATATTATTATTATTATTATTATTATTATTATTACATTTTTATTTTTTTAATACGTATATAAATAAAAATAATAATAAAATCGGTAACACAAATATTTTCTACCCAAGAACTACGTGTGTTTTGATTTCCCTATTGCACTTGTGGATACGTAGGAGCAAGGTCTTCCCCTTGTTAAACCAAATTAATAAAAAAAAAATATTTTTCTTCTTCTTTCATTAATGTAAATAATTTAATTTTTCATTATTCTTTTTGGGGTAAAAATAAAAAAAATAAATAAAAAATAATTTGTATATAATTAATTATAGGGTAACCGTTTTAACGGATGTTGTAGGGTGATAATACTTCCCTACTCGTAATCGACTCCCGAATCCAAATTTTTGGTTAAAAAATATTATTTTAAGTTTTATCCAATTTTTCCTTTAATAAAAAATAAAATTGGTGGCGACTCCTTTTTCGCGGAAAAACCGGACGCTACAACATCATTTATTCCAACGTTCATCATTAATTCTCCCTCTATGAGACCTATTAGGTGGTCTTGGATTTGGTTCCATATAGTTCTGCATATCAAACATTATGTTGATCAAACTTAATATTCAATGAATTGATAATTGAAAAATGCATATCAAACAAGAATGACTAATCCTAACTACGGTATGGTGGGTTTGAACGACTCGATACCAAAAATGTAACACCATAAGTTAACTGTCTAAAATATAACTCGATCGCTAAACATAATTCGACAAAAGAGGTAGTTAATATTGATCTCAGTACAAAGAGTTATCTCTTCTATCTGTAGCTTTAACTCTTTATAAATATTTAAACCATTAGACGTAAGTAATCTAATTACTTAAACTCCACTTAGCAAGCATTTCATAAAGACTACATTATTTTTACCAATGTTGTCTTCTTGTTAGTAACTTTATTTTGGTAAAATTGAACATAATTACGTTTGTAAGTGATGTCCCAATTACCCTCGCTCACCCCTTGCTTTTGTTGTATATAAATAGAAAATTCATCTAGGTAGAATGAATCATATACATCTCACATTGTTCAAACATCTAGTAAATATATAATAATACATACACATATATAAACATATATATAACACAAACTATTAATTACAACATTGTCTATTAATGATTACACTAAAAGCTACAACACACTCAACCTTGCAAATTCTTATGATTTTAAGCAATATAACATAAAACATCACTCATCCATATGATAACATATACTATTAAGTCAATTATATCATACTAACCATATAATTTAAAAGAGAAATCAAGGAAACATGATTAGGATATATTTTTTCCAAAACAACCCCAAATTTATGGTAGAACAACGCAAAACTGAGTCAAATTGCAACGTCAAATGACAAGAACTTATAAATATAAAAAATGAGTAAGAGAACACTCTTTAGAAAGCTTATGATCTCTAGTTTATAGATTAAAATTTAGTTGTTTCAAATTAGGCCCCCAATATTTGCAATTGACGAATACAATACACAAGTTCATAAAAATAGGATAACAACTTTGATCTAACTTGTAACTCATTTGTAAGCATTAATACTCAATCAAATATGACAAAGTTTGTATTCAATTGAAGATAATTGATTCTAGTTTCCATAAAACGAACAAGCATTAAAAATTAAGGTCTAGAGCAAAAGGTATGACCAAAACATCACACATATGTCTTGCGAATTTTAAGCTAATATCACTCATTCAATCACACTAATTTCCTAATGAATTTTAGCAAACACAAAAAGGTACAAATTATGAATAAATTAAGCAATGAATACATCAAAAAAAAACATCACAACGTCAATTCACTCAACATAATTTGTTGTAATAATGAAATTCAAGGTTCTTAATCTTAAACACGTCAAGAGATCATATTTTCATGTTATCAAGAAAATTCAATTCTACTCTAATCTATTCTCAATTTAAGCCATATAACTTCACATGCATGACCTACTTTAGTCATCTATTCCAAAACCCCTTTATCTAACACATAAATAAAATCTTTTTCTTCATTTCAAACCCTTAAACCCCAAATGCTTAATCTATGGTAAGTGTTACCTTATACATGCATGTTAGGAAAATCGAGGAAGGGAATCCACCCCGTGATTTTCAAAATAACTGAGAAGATGATGATAGTCCCAACTTTTTCTTCCTTGGCTTCTTCTTGATTTTCAAAATATGCATTATTCTCATTCTCTTCTTCTCTCTCTCAACCTTTCTTCATCTCCCTATAAGTTCCTTTCATTTTTTTTTCTTCTTTTCTCTCTTAGTTTAGTGATGTGTGTGTTTTATTTTGGTGTGTGTGTTTTATTTTGGTGTGTGTGTTTAGTGATGGTGTGTATTGTGTAAATGGAATGAAGAAGGAATACGTGATATTGACTTGGTCAATTGGACTTTAGCCTTATTGAGCTTTCATACTAAATAGACTTTATTTATATTCACTCTTCTAACTCCGTTATTTATAGCCCCAAAGAAAACTATAATATGTATCATTTTATATCATTTATTTATTTTTTTAAATTATAGTTGTATATTAATAAGTAAAACAAAAAATAATTACTACCAATTATTTAATGTTAAAGGGAGATGTTACATCCTTCCCCCTTAAATAATTTTGTCCTAAAAAATTTTAAAAATTACCTAATAAAACAAGGGAGGACACTTCTCCAAATCCTCATATTCAAGTTCCCAAGTGGCCTCTTCGGGCGACATATCTTCTCAAACAACCTTCACCAATGAAATTTCCTTTTTTCTAAGTGTTGCCAAGCTTCAGTCCAAAATTCGACTTGGTACCGGTGTAAAAGTAAGTTTGGTTTCAATTGGATTAAATTATGGTGTAAGGTTTGTGACGGGTCATCAATTAACTTTTGGAGTTGAGACACGTGAAAGACATCATGTAATCTAGACAAAGAAGGAGGTAAAGCTAATTGGTAGGCCATTGAACCTTCATTTTAAAATAAAATATTTTGGTTTGAGGGATGTCCCTTAAAACGATGTCAACAAAAGATGTTATTTTTCTTAACTATGAAAAAGGTGGTCAAAATTATGAAAGATAACATTCTAGTGATCAAAGAAACAACTGAACAAACAAAAAAGGATAAGAACGCTCCATAATTAACCGAATGGGAGGATCATGATTACCTTTTTAAGAATTATATTCTTATTGGACTTGTTGATGATATGTAGATTACTACAATTCCAACAATATTGATAGAGATGTTTGGGGTGCTCTAAAAAAGAAATATGATACCAAGGAAGTTGGCGCTAAAAATTATGATGTGAGCCGCTACCTCAAATATCATATGATCGATAACAAATCCGTGGTATGAGTTTAGATGAAAAATTTCAAATTTTTGTTATAATTGAAAAAATGGCCTTTCCTTTGAAGGATTTCAAAAATTCTCTCAAGCATAAAATAGAAAAAATTTCACTATAGAGTATGATAACTTGCCTCCAAAATGAGGAAGAATAATGGAAACAGGACCAGAAATATGAAGTACTAGTTGTTTCAAAAAACAAGAAGAAATTCATCTAGACAATTATCAAGTAAATTAAACGTCCTAATTATAAAGTAGCAACCATCTCCTAGAAATAACTTTGGCTCACAATTCATCTGCTATACATATGGAAAGTCGGGTCATATGGAATGCAAGTGTAGGAACAAACCAAACTTTGCTCAACAGGCTAACCTGACTAAGGAGCAATTCATTGCTATGATAACTGAAATCAGCATGTCTGTTATGATCGTGCTATGTTTAAAACATATATTATTGTTGAAGATAAGAAAATATTGGTAGGAGATTCTCACACCACTAATGTTGTTGATATTAGAGATGTGGAGTTAAAGTTTACCTCTAGAAAGACCTTGATTCTGAATGACGTGGTGCACAATTCAAATATAAGGAAGAACCTAATTTCTAGTTTTCTTCTGAATAAGGCAAGATTTACTCAATCTATAGGGGTAGATTTGTACACCATTTCTTAAAATGATATTTTTGTTAGGAAATGGTACGCCAATGATGGCATGTTTAAATCAAATGTTAAAATCAATAAAATGTCTCCTTTTGCTAATTTGTTGTGTGATTTTAATAGTTAGCATGCTTGATTATGTCATGTGAACAAACGTGTGACTTCAACCTTAACTAACTTAGGTTTAATTCTAAAGTTATCTTTAAATAATTTTGAAACATTTGATTTTTGTAGTCAAGCTAAAATCAATAATGAGACTTTAACTAGAAATGGGAAACGTTATTTTATCAATTTTATTGACGATTTTTCTAACTATACTATTGTATATCTAATGAAAAACAAAAGTGAAGCGCTTGACATGTTTAGAATTTTTGTAACTAAAATTGAAAATCAATTTATTAGAAATATTAAGAGGTTTTGTAGCGATATAGGAACTGAGTATGTGATTCCCATTTGTTTAATGAGTTTTATAAATTGCATGAAATTATACAAGAAACAACTGCATTATATTCTCCTAAAATGAATGATAAAGCTGAAAGAAATAATAGAACTCTTACTGAAATAATTGTTGCTATTATGCTTAACACTCATGTTGTATCCCATTGGTGGAGGGAAATTGTATTGATTGTTTGCTATGTTTTTAATATCGTTCCTAAATCTAAAACAAAACATCTTCGTATTTTTGAACTTGTGGCTGTTTGTCTTATTTCAAAATATCTGATCCCAAGCAAGTAAAACTTGTCAATAGAGCATATGAATGTGTATTCAATAGGTATGCAATAAACAACAAAGCGTATAGGTTTTATGACATGCACGCTAAAGTGATCATAGAGTCAAATGTTGTTGACTTTTATGAAAATAGATTTCCCTTCAAATTGAGAAATAGTGGGGGAACCGAAAAAGCCACGCTCCTGAAATCATAAACACTAAAAGCAATGAACTAGACAAAACATAACCTCGAAGAAGTAAGAGGGAAAAAGTTGCTAACGATTATGGATTCGACCATACGACTTATAATTTAGAAGAGGATCATGCAAATCTTCAAGAAGCATTGTCTGCTTTGGATGCAGATCTATGGCAATAAATAAACTATAAACGATGAGATAGATTCTCTATAGTTTAACAAGACTTGGCATTTAGTAGACTTGTCTCCTAGTTGCAAACCAATAGGTTGTAAATGGATTTTGAAAAATAAATTAAAACCCAATGGAACTGTTGATAAATGCAAGGCTCGACTTATATCCAAAGATTTTAGTTAAAGAGAAAATATAGATTTCTTCAACACTTTTACTATGAAATCATCGTTCTGTAACAAATTTTATATGAAAGACCTCGGAGAAACGAGTACAATCCTTGGAATCAAGATTACTAGGTCAGAAAAGGGAATTTATTTAGATCAGTCTCACTATTTGAAAAGATTCTAAAGAAATGCAAATACTTTGAATGTAAACCTGCTTGCACACCATATGATCCAAGTCTAAAACTTTTCAAAAACATTGGTGAAGATGTTAGACAAATCGAATATGCAACTAACTGTATTAGACCCAAAATTGTCTACATCATTGGATTCTTGAGCAGGTTTACTAGCATTGCCACGCTATTGAGAGAGTCGTGAGATACCTTAAAAGGATCTGAAGATTTAATGTCGTCTTTGAATGATACAGTGATGCTGAATGGAACACTTTATCAGATGACTCCAAAGCAACCAATGGCTATATATTTAGCATAAATGGTTGAGTTATATCTTGAAAATCGAAGACACATACGATATTGACTCATACCACTATGGAGTTTTAAATCATAGCAATAGCAACCGCAGGTGAATAAGCGAGTTGGTTGAGATGTTTACTAGTTGAGACCCCTTTATGGGAAAAATCAAGGCTAGTTGTATTGATTCACTATGATAGTACCGCGACTATTGCAAAAATTGAGAACTATTATTACAATGGTAAGAGACAACAGATATGTCGTAAGCACAACACAATTAAAGAGATACTTTCAAAGGAGTTGTTATAGTGGATCGTGTATGCACGATTGAAAATTTAGCAGATCCTTTGATGAAAGTATAAGCTATAGAGAAAGTCCTAAACACATCCTAAAGGATTGGAATATTTTCCTACAGATCAACGAGTCACTTATAATGGTTACCTGACCTAAAAGATTGGAGATCCCAAGAGTTAGGTTTAATGGGTAGTTACAAGTCGTAAAGTGATATGAGATGAACATGTTATTATAAATTAGAGAGGCATGATTCCTGAAGCGATGATAGGATTATATAATAGAGACTCTTAATGAGATATATACTCTCTATGGACCGCAGTACCTAGCTACAAGGGTACTCTTGATAGACCCACCTATGTGAATATGAAAGTGAGGTCACTTTCTATGGAATTTTAAGGTAGAATTCCTAGAGTGTTCACTATATTTTGATTAACGTGCAAGATCATTAATGCACGACCTTTTGACATTACACACAATAAAAAGTTTGTGTGGATTTGATGTTAGAGATATAATTCAAGACTAAAAATCACTCTTGTTGAACTTGAATTTTACTTACTATGCGAAGGTTCAAGTCAAAAGACATCTCTGCTTATGACAGTCTTATAGAAGCATTTCACGCAACTTTAGAAACTTTTTTTTTAATTGAAGTGGGGGATTGTTGGAAATAATGGATAATGTTGAACCGATAGAGCTAATGTAGTGTGAACTAAAAAAAATGAAAAAGTCTCACATATGAAGGATATCACACACTAGTAGTGTTTATAAGGTGGAAGTATGTCTTTTGGGGTGTGCTCCAAAGGGTACCCAATTTTATGAAGGGGAGATAACACATTCAAACCGACCACCATATGTGCGTGCCTCCATTGTTCGTCTAGCCGACTCGACTAGATTGGACTGGGTTTAAGTGGTGTATTATTTTTTAATATCTAGAAAAATAAAAATAAAAATTGATATTTAATTTAATTGTGTGCATTTTTCTCTCTGAAATTATTTGACACATTTTACATATGCTTATGCCTTCCATCGAGTCAACAACAACTGATTTGATTTGTTACGCAGTCCTTCCATTTGTTGCGCGGCAATTTCGTTGCCCCAGTCAAATTTGGCATGCATCAGTTTTCAAGGATTCAATCAAATGGGCTGCAATTTCTACTCCCGTCAATTGCAGAATTCCTCGATAAATAGAGGATTCTGCTCAGTTTAGACCACACGCCAAAAACTCTGGAAAATTACGAGTATTCTCCCTTTTCTGCTTCCTCCCAAAATTGTCTTTATGTCCCTTTACCGAAGTATTTTGTTCCTTCATATTTTCGAGTGATCATAGTACCATATTATGAGTGGCATTAACCGTCATATTTAGATGGTGTAATTTTAGAATGGTTTTCTATAGTGCAGTAGCAAAATTGATACAACATAACTAGTCTGTCTTGCATAATTTTGGACAGTGCCGAAAAACGTTTTAAAGAGAGCAACCTAATTCGCGACTCAATTTAGTAATATTTTCGGTGACCAATAATTATTATTATTATTCAAAATAGTTTTTCAAAACTCAAAAATAGTTATTTTAAAGAACAAATAAAGGTTTGAACTTTATATATTAATAAAACTGAAGAACTTGATGGGTAAAACTGTTTGTTTTCTTTTTCCCTAACAAAAACCAAAAGCAAGGAGTGAACTTTATTAACTAAAAAGAAAAAAGGAAATGGACAATCTTTAAAATTGCTGACCAAATTTGTAATAGCAAAACTAACATTTATTTAGAGATACAAATAAAGATCGGTGTTAAATATTAGAGGATCATAAGATGAAAAAAATCTCACGTTGAAAATAAATTTAAGATCTTATTAGAGGAAATAATTTCTTAGAATTTGTATTGATAAAAGATAAAGAAATGAATACAATAATTTATTTATTTAGAGAAACTAATTAACTCTAACAACCTAAGCTAACTAAGTCTAAAAACCTATTTGAATCACTATTCTAAACATTCCCTCAAACTAATAATCGGTAATTTTACCAATCTAATTTGAATTACAATTATTCTAAACATTTAACATGTGAAAAATACAATCTCAAAATAGAAAATGCAATCTTAAAATAGAAAATTGTAGTGCAACCGATAACCATAATAAAGATTGTCGTCGGAATTGAAGACAAAGATATATATAGGGGTATTCAAAAAAACCAAAAACTGAATCAAACTGCCGAACCGAATCGAACTTGTTTTCAAACTGAACTGATTTATAAAAATCAAGAATCGAACTGTTTTCGAACTGATTTTTTAAAACTAGAACTGAACCGAACCGGTTTTCAGTTCAAAAAAACCGAACCCAATCGGTTTTTAGTTAAAAACCGAACTGAATCGATTTTTATTTTAAAAAACTTGAACCAAATTTGATTATTTAGAAGTAATTAGGGGTATTTATATAAATTTTGGCCTATATGAATAAAAAAACTAAGTTAAACCAGTTCGGTTCGGTTCAAAATAATAAACTGGTTCAGTTCGGTTTTTTGAACTGAAAACCAGTTCGGTTCGGTTTTTTTCAAACTAAAAACCAGTTCGGTTCAATTTTGTAACGGTTCTAGTTCAGAACAGAACTTTGCCCACCCCTAGATATATATGTGCTTGAGTTCAGCGATATTATTCGAAACTCTACAATTACTCTCTTCACACCTTTAGATGCTGAAATCGCTGTCTTGAATATTGTTGATTTTAGAGAGCTATGCTGAAATCGCTGATATTTTCTTTTTTGTACGATGTTCACCCAATGCCTCATATCCTCATGGGACGAATAGATCTGTTGTGAATGCTTATTGCATAGGCGTGTGTTGTAAACGCAGGAAAATTCGAATCGTATTTATCCTCTTTTAAAGTGCAAATAACAGTAAAATAAAATAAAAAACATTCATCTTAGATTGTTTTTGCAATGCATTAATTCTCGGGAGAATGAAACTCCAGTAATCCAGAGTTCAATTAACAGATAACTAAAGTCTTATTAAAAATTGTTTCAATCAAAATTTAAACTTGAGTTCTCTCAATCAATTTATCTTTAACTGAGCCTTAAAATTTCCTTTTCAAAAATAGATTAATATTCTTTTTCCTTTAAAACAGAATCATAACAATATTTGATGATGTCATTTATGAAATAACAAGATCATAGAATTAAAGATGAATCTTATATTAAAAATAAGTTTAAAAGTTTGATAAATGAAAACATTACTTAGATTTCAAATTGATAAAAAATAAACAAATCAATACAAAAAGTTATATATAAATTGAAAAACTAACTAACTAAGAGCAACTCACTAACTAACTCAAAGCTAAATAACTCTAACAATCTAATTGAATCACTAATCTTAACAAACTAATTAAATCACTATTCTTTAACAATTAGAACTTTATAAATTAGCAAAATTGAAGAAACAAGCATTATAAAAATAACTCAACAAAAACAAAACAAAAAATAATAACAAAATGAAAGACCGTGAAGTGCAAACTTGATATATACGACCAAACTACTAAAGAAACAAACTTTATGAAAATAACTCATACATAAACTTTTGGTTTTTTAATTTAAGAAAGTATTTAAAAATCACAATTTATGCCACCGAAGATATTACTGGGTTGAGTCGTGGATTAGGTCGCTCTCTTTAAGACGTTTCGCGGCACTGTCCAAATTGTGCAAGACAGACTATCAATATGACGATTAAAACCACTCTCAATATGACGGTTAAAACCACTCTCAATATAACGATTAAAATCATTCGCAATATGGTATTACGACTACTCATAACTACGACATTACAACCGCTCTAAAAACAAATGGACTACGACATTATAACCACTCTAGAAAACAAATGGGACTGCGGTATAATAACCGCTCTAAAAACCAATTGGACTGCGGTATAATAACCGCTCTAAAAACCGAAAGGACTGCGGCATAACAACTGCTCTAAAAAAACCGAAGGGACTGCAGCATAACAACCGCTCTAAAAACCGAAGGGACAGAAAGGAAGGAGAGAAGTGCCTCGAAAATTTAGCGAGCAGAATATAAGAGGGAGAAAAGAGAAAGTTGGGAAAAACATTCAATTTTGGTGTCTTTTAACAATAGTTTGAAGCTAATTATATAGTGATGGAAGTAAACTCACATTTATTTTCTAACTAATGTAGGACTTTAGTATGTATAGATTTGAAACTACTCAAAATATTAGAGTTTTCCAATGTGGGATTTCAAAAATATTTATTTTCAATGTGCGACTTGAATTTTAAAACAAGTTTCTTTCCACTTAAATTTACAAAAAAATATTTTTTTTTTCCAATGTGAGACTTCAACAAATTATTAAATTCACACAATAACATACTTATGTTCCAAAAATCCCCCACTTGAATTTAAAAAAATTAATTCTGAAATAGCGTCAAACGCTTCTATAAGATCGTGCATAAACAAATGTGTCTCTTAATTTGAACCTTTGCATAGTAAGTAAGATTCAGATTCAACAAGAGTGACTCGTAGTCTTGAACTCTATTTATGACATCAAACCCACACACAATCTTTTCGTAGGGTGTATTCTCAAAAGCCCGTGCTTTGATGGCCCTGCACGTGTATCCCAGTATAGTGAAAGCTCTAGGAATTCTGCCTTGAAATTCCATAGGAAGCAGCCCCACTTCCACATTCACATAGGTGAGTCTATCAAGAGTACTCAAGTAGCTAGGTACTCCCTCCACGTAGAGTATAGATCTCATTAAGAGTTTCTATTACCTCATCCTATCATCACTTCAGGAATCACGCTTTTTTGATTCATAATAGCATGTTCATCTCATATCACTTCACGACTTGTTATTACCCATTGAACATAATTCTTGGAATCTCCAGTTTTTTATGTCGGGTTACCATCATGAGTGACTCTATAGGCATTAGACATCCTTTTGGATGTACTTATGACCTTCTCTCTAGCTAACCCTTTCGTCAAAAGATTTTCTAAATTTTCATCAGTGCATATACGATCCACTATAACAACTCTTTTAAAAAGTAACTCTCTAACAGCGTTGTACTTATGAAGAATTGATCGTCTCTTATCGTTGTAATAACGATTCTCAATCTTTGCAATAGCCGCGATACTATCGCAGTGGATCAATACATCTAGCAATGGTTTTTCCCATAGAGGGATCTCATCTAGCAAGCATTTCAACCAGCTTGCTTCTTCACTAGCAGTAGCTAGTGCTATCATTTCAGACTCTATAGTGGATTGAGCCAATATCATCTGTTTCTTCTATTTCCATGATACAACACAATCGGCTATACTAAAAACATAGCCACTAGTTGCTTTGCAGTCATCTGATAAGGTGTTCCAATCAGTATTGTTGTATCCTTCATGGACGGCAGAAAACCTTTGATAATGTAATCCGAGACTCATGGTCCTTTTAAGGTATCTCATGACCCTTTCGATAGCGTGCCAATGCTCCATACTAGGTCTACTAATAAACCTACACAACAATCCCACAACGTAGGCTCTATCGGGTCTAGTCCAATCAGTGGCATGCCTAAGGCTGCCAATGATGCTCGCATATTCAGTTTGTCTAACACCTTCACCAATGTTCTTCAAAAGGTTCACACTTGGATCGTATGGTGTGCAACCAGGTTTACAGTCAAAGTAATTATATTTCTTTAGAATCTTTTCAACATAGTGAGATTGATCCAAAGAAATTTCTTTTTCTGACCTTGTAATCTTGATTCCAAGAATTACATTCGCTTCTATGAGGTCTTTCATATTAAAGTTGTTACACAACAATAATTTCAAAATTTTACATCATGAATGTTTGAATCAAATATGAGTATGTCGTCTACATAGAGATATATGATAGTGCAAATGCCATTTTCAAATTGGTAGTAAATACATTTGTCATTTTCATTCACTTTAAACTCATTCGATTTAATCAAGTTATCAAACTTTTCATGTCATTTCTTAGGAGCTTGTTTAAGACCATATAGAGATTGATCTAACTTACATACCTTGTCTTCTTGTCCATGAATTACAAAACCTTCAGGTTGTTCCATATAAATTTCTACTTCCAGGTCACCATTTAAAAAAAGTTGTTTTAAGATTCATATGGTGTATCACCAGGTTATGAATAGCCGCAAGTGATATAAGCACCCTAATAGATGTTAGTCTAGTGACTGGTGAGAAAGTGTCGAAGAAATATATATTTTCTCTTTGTCTAAAACTTTTGGCTACAAGGCATGCCTTGTACTTATCAATAGATCCATCGATTTTAGTTTTTTTTTCAAAATCCATTTACAACCTATTCATTTGCAACCAGGCGGCAAGTCTACTAAATATCAGGTCTTGTTAGACTCTAGAGAATCCATTTCATCGTTTATAGCTTCTTGCCATAGATCTGCATCCAATGATGACAGAGCTTGTTTAAGATTTGCAGGATCCTCTTCTAAATTATAGACCATATATTCTGGTCCATAATCTTTAGCAACTCTGATTCTCTTACTTCTTCGAGTTTTTGTTTCACCTTATTTGCTGCTTTCAGTGCTTCTTGTAACAGGAACGTAACTTGGTTCGCTGTACCCATTATTTCTCCATTTTACAGAGA
The DNA here is from genome assembly GCA_037974775.1 of Cicer pinnatifidum. Taxonomy (NCBI): domain Eukaryota; kingdom Viridiplantae; phylum Streptophyta; class Magnoliopsida; order Fabales; family Fabaceae; genus Cicer; species Cicer pinnatifidum. The sequence continues at coordinate 45,716,104 of JBBPBR010000003.1, forward strand.
ATTTATTTCATAAAAGTGAACATCATTTGACTCTATGGTCACTTTTGCATTTAGGTCATAAAACCTAAACGCTTTGTTCTTTACCGCATACCCAATGAATTCTCATTCATAGGCTCTACTGGCAAGTTTAATTCGCTCGGGATTGCGGATTCTGACATAAGTCATACCACCCCATGTTTGAAAATAAGACAAGTTCGATTGTCTTTTCTTCGCTATCTCATAAGGAGATGTTTTGTTTTTAAATTTAAGAACTCTATTCAAACATGACAAATAAGCAATATATTTTATGCACACCAATTAGATGCAATAATATAGTTAAGCATACTGGCAACAACTAGTTCAATAAAAGTTATATTCCTTTTTTTCTTCAACTTTACCATTCACTCCAATCAATTATGGTGCAGTTGTTCCACATATAATTCCAGACAATTTATAAAACTTATTTAAACAAACTAGAATCATACTTGGAACCTTTTAATCTTTCTACTAAATTGATTTTCAATTTCAGTTACAAAGATTCTTAACATGTCAAACGTTTCATTTTTATTTTTATATTTTTTATTTCTTTTTAACGTCTCATAAAGTTCACATATATCAAAGTGTACTAAATCTAAAGACTCAGATTCTCTAACTACAAATTTATGTGAACTCTTTATTATTTTAGCTTGACTACAAAAATCACATTTTTCAAAATCATTTAACAATAACTTTGGAATTAAACCTAAGTTACTTAATTTTGAAATCAAATATTGAAATCAAATGTTGAAATCAAATGTGTTCACATCACATAGTATAGCATGTCAAAAATTAAAATCACACAACATGTATGCAAAAAGAAACATTTTATTGATTTCAACATTCAAATATTAAGAGACATATTAAATTTCAATATGAAATTCAAATATGACATGAGTGACGTACCTTAATAGATTATCCCATGAGTTATCTTCTAAATTTTACGGGAGTGTGCCTCCACGGATATTGATTGACATGAAACAAGCGCGGAGAGAAGTGGTTCGAAAATTAGGCGAACAAAATATAAGAGGGAGAAAAGAGAAAGTTGAGAAAACATCCAACTTTGTATCCTTTTCACAATAGTTTGAAGGTCATTATATAGTGAACTCACATTTATTTTCTAACCAATGTGGGACTTTAGTATGTATAAATTTGAAACTACTCAAAATATTAGAGTTTTCCAATGTGGGATTTCAAAAAAAATTATTTCCAATGTGGGACTTGAATTTTAGAAAACATGTTTTTTTCCACTTGAATTTACTCAAAATATTTCTTTCCAATATGGGACTTGAATTTTAAAACAAGTTTCTTTCCACTTAAATTTGAAAAAAAAAATATTTATTTCCAATGTGAGACTTCAACAAATTATTAAATTCACACAATAACATATTTATGTTCCAACATAAAAACAAAAAGAAATTAACAAAATGGAAGAACTTGAAGTACAAACTTGATGGATACAACTCTAACTTTAATTGCTCCAACTTTTACAAAAACACAAAACAAATGAGTGAAATTTATTAAATTAAAAAAATGGAAAACTCAAAGAATTCTTACCAAATTTGAAGTAGAAAAACAAAAATTTATTTGGATGAACAAATAAAGGTCTGAACTTTATAAATTAACAAAATTGAAGATTTTGAAGTACAAATTTGATGGATACAACCCAACTCTTAAAAAAATAAACTTTATGAAAACAACTCAAACATAAACAAAAAAAGAAAGTATCAAAATGGAATAACATGAAGTACAAACTTAATAGATACAATACAACATAACCACTACAGAAACAAACTTCATATAAACATCTCAAACATAAACAACACCAAAGAAAGTAACAAAATGGAGAACTTGAAGTACAAACTTGATTACCCATCATGTCATGTATAATTTCCTAGTTTTCTGTTTCAGTTTTAGTGTTTGAATCATAGTTTTTAATCAATTAACTTTCTCTTTAGAATAATTATGTTGTTTCATTTTTATCCGAGTAATTGGATGAAATTGCTTTGTTTTCCTCCCTAACAAAACAAATTAATGGAGTGTTGTTTTATTTGATTGATTCAGCAAGTAGAACTTTTGAAGTAAAGCAATACCTTAGATGTTTTGTAGACTTAATCATGGAACTCAAATTATTCAAGAGAATGGTGTTTAGAGCATTTTTGCCAAATCTTGCCTGGCAAAACCCAACAACATTTAAGCTAATTTTCACATCTGATACAGTGTTCTGGCATCTTAGAGGCTAAGGAGAGAGACTCATGCTGTTGGGGAGAAACCGGAGGAGCACAACATTCGGAATGGGCTAAACAAGGATTAATAAGAGACTTAGACACAACATCACAACCCAAAACCTTAAGGCATTAGGTGTATGGGTCATTCTCCTTATATATCCAATACAGCCACCATTCCTGGTCAATGTGGGACTAACAACTCATAATTGAATACCCAACAATCTCCCCCTCAATTATGAGTTTCCACCACTAGACTTGATCCACTTGATCACCGAGTCCAGTCCTTTATTGACCACTTGACCACTAGACTGATCCACTTGATCCGAGTCCTTTTTGGTCCACCACTAGACTTGATCCACTTGATCCAAGTCCTTAATTTTGCTCCCCCATCAAGCCGAACCCGGCTCTGATACCACTTGTTGGGGAGTCCGGAGGAGCATCACAATTCGGAATGGGCTAAACAAGGATTATAAGAGACTTTAGACACCACATCTCAACCCAAAACCTTAAGACATTAGGTGTATGGGTCATTCTCCTTATATATCCAATACAGCCACCATTCCTGGTCAATGTGGGACTAAAGACTCATAATTGAATACCCAACAATCTCCCCCTCAATTATGAGTTTCCACCACTTGACTTGATCCACCTGATCACCGAGTCCAGTCATTTATTGACCACTTGACCACTAGACTGATCCACTTGATCCGAGTCCTTTTTGGTCCACCACTAGACTTGATCCACTTGATCCAAGTCCTTAATTTTGCTCCCCCGCCAAGCTGAACCCGGCTCTGATACCACTTGTTGGGGAGAAACCGGAGGAGCACAACATTCGGAATGGGCTAAACAAGGATTAATAAGAGACTTAGACACCACATCACAACCCAAAACCTTAAGGCATTAGGTGTATGGGTCATTCTCCTTATATATCCAATACAGCCACCATTCCTGGTCAATGTGGGACTAACAACTCATAATTGAATACCCAACAATCTCCCCCTCAATTATGAGTTTCCACTACTAGACTTGATCCACTTGATCACCGAGTCCAGTCCTTTATTGACCACTTGACCACTAGACTGATCCACTTGATCCGAGTCCTTTTTGGTCCACCACTAGACTTGATCCACTTGATCCAAGTCCTTAATTTTGCTCCCCCATCAAGCCGAACCCGGCTCTGATACCACTTGTTTGGGAGTCCAGAGGAGCATCACAATTCGGAATGGGCTAAACAAGGATTATAAGAGACTTTAGACACCACATCTCAACCCAAAACCTTAAGGCATTAGGTGTATGGGTCATTCTCCTTATATATCCAATACAGCCACCATTCCTGGTCAATGTGGGACTAAAGACTCATAATTGAATACCCAACACATGCATCTAAGGAGCTCGAACTTGAAGATTTCAACCACTAAAAACCAGGTTTAGAGCTTCTATTCTAGATCTTTCACGTGTAATATCTTAATCTCTTTTGCTTGTTTGTTTATGATGAGTAACTAAACTCTAAAGTCAGATAAGTAGAACAAGATAAAAACCTGTAATGTTTGATTTGATATTTGGTTATTTGAATTAATTCAATTGAGTTATGTTATTTATTTCTATGCTTAATTCTTTTTATCAATTGATCTCCCATTAATTGATATATGGTTCGAAGTTTGAAATGAAATTGAAGTATTTCAATGCTTGAGATTGAAAATTTGTGAGTTTGTATGTTAGAAATAGATGTAGAAGCATGAAACCATTTATAATTTTTGTTATCGGATGCTTAATTTTATTTTTATTCTTGTTAATTCAAGATAACTCAATCAATCAAGAATCTTTTTCAATTTTGTAGTTAAAAATTGTTTAACAGTATAACGCATCTCTTGAATTCGACACCCATACTCTAATTATATTACTAACAATTTTTTGATGTCATTGTCGTCTATTGCCAAAGCACTATTGAATTGAGTTTTGAATTACTCAATTGAATTTTTTGTTTGGCACCAAAATTTCAGTTTTTTTTTTTTAATATATTCGTGGAATCTCTTCATTACTCATTGTTTGTCTTACTTTTTATGTCACATCATCGTTGCAGAAATAAAAAAGAAGATGACAGCTTGTCATCGTTGCAGAAATAAAAAAGGAGATGGCAACTTTCAATATACCGCAATCCCAAGTTGCATGATTACATAAACATACAAGTTGTGATTTATATGGTGAGGCACATAAGAATATGGAACTTGTTAATTTCATGATTCAGATAAGTTGAATGGAACTTGTCGGTAACAATGACAACCGTCAGTAGAATAATCCATACTCCAATGCGTTAAATATGAATTGGGGAATCACTCAAATTTCTCATGGGATGATCAACAAAGTGGCTCTTAGAGGCAACAATAAGGGTCATCAAATCAACCAACCCCTCGTGAGAGAAAAGCTGATTGGGAGATTGCTCTTGAGAAACTCACATCTAATACAAATTCCTTTATTGAAGGGTCAAGAACTGTTCAAAAGAATCACTCAACTTCAATAAAGAATCTTGAGACTCAAATTGGTCAAATTGATCAACAATTCTCACACATAGGATTTGGAAATCTACCAAGTGACATAGTTCTTAATCCAAGGAAAAATGTTAATCTTGTTACAACCAGAAGCGAAAAATTTATTGATATGCAATAAGCCAAAGGCAAAAAGAGTGGGAGTGATTCTACACCAGTACAACAAGAGGAAACTGTGAATGAAAGAACTACCACATTGTTTGAGGAGGGCATAATACTTGAGAAGAAGAAAGATCTTGTTGTTCAGAAGGAAATTTTTCCCAAACCTAAATTTGAATCCCATTTCCTCAAAAGCAAAGAAACACATACTTCAAGTTATGGGTAATTGTTGGAAATGATGATGCTTTAAAGAAAGTTTGTTGGAAATAATGATGACATTTATGAGAGTTAGATTTGTTGTGAATTCAAAAAATGAAGAAGTCTCACATAAGAGGGATACCAAACACTGGTAGAGTATATAAGGTGGAGGTATGATACTTGAGACGTGCCCCAAGGGGTACCCCAATTTTGTGAAGGAGGAAGAACGCAAGCAAAATTGACCACCACACACGCAGGCGCTGCCGTCCGGTCTGGTCCGGCCCGGCCCGACCTTGGCTTTGGATACGTGGTGTATTATTTTTTAGCATATGAAAATTAATTATTTAATTAAATGAATACTTGCGTTTTGTCTCTAATTAATATATTAATCCACATAATTGTCCTCCACCGAGTCAACATTCAACGTTTGACCCAGTCAGTTCCTTGCCCTCCGATTTCGCGCTTCAATTTTGTTGGTCAAAACCCTAATCACTGATCTCGTGTATCAGGTATTGCTTGGTCAAAAACCTAAGTCAAGTATGAGGGCATGTATTGTGGTCAAACAAAACGTGGGACACATTTTGGGGGTCAAACAAATTGTGGCACACGTTTCTGTGGTCAAATCTTAAATCACAACACATATTTAGTGAATCGACCTAATGGATCACACTTTTCTCTCTGATCCAATTACGAATTTTATCTATAAATACAGTGTTTTCCTCAGTTGAAAAGAGACACCAAAAGCTCTCCGTATCTGAGGCTTTTCTCTATTCTCTCATTTTCTTACTCACTTTTTTTGTTTCTTTTGAATGGTCTTAGTGCCATATTACAACTGGTAGTCATTCGACTGCCATATTTGAGGGTGTAATTCTAGAACAGTTTTCTGCAATGATATAGAAATCCAATACAGTGATCTGAATTGTTTTATCCTAGAGACTTCGTGGTTGATAGTATGACAAGAAGTTATAAACGATGAAATAGATTATCTAGAGTCTAACAAGACCTAGCATTTAGTAGAATTGCCTCCCAACTGCAAACCAATAGGTTGCAAATGGATCTTGAAAAAGAAACTAAAACCTAATGGAACTGTTGATAAATACAAGGCACGTCTTGTAGCCAAAGGTTTTAGACAAAGAGAAAATATAGATTTCTTCGACACTTTTTCACCCGTCACTAGAATAACATCCATTAGGGCACTCATATCACTTGTGGCTATTAATAACCTGGTGATACACCAGATGGATTTTAAAACAACTTTTTAAATGGTGACTTGGAAGAAGAAATTTATATGGAACAACCTGAAGGTTTTGTAATTAATGAACAAGAAGACAAGGTTTGTAAGTTAGATAAGTCTATGTATGGTCTTAAACAAGCTCCTAAGAAATGACACGAAAAATTTGATAACTTGATTATATCGAAGGAGTTCAAAATGAATGAAAGTGACAAATGTATTTATTATAAATTTGAAAATGGCATTTGCGCTATCATATGTCTCTATGTAGATGACTTACTCATATTTGGTTCAAACATTCATGCTGTAAATAATGTAAAATCATTGTTGAGTAACAACTTTAATATGAAAGACCTCGGAGAAGCAAATGTAATCTTTGGAATCAAGATTACTAGTTCAGAAAAGGGAATTTATATGGATCAATCTCACTATGTTGAAAAGATCCTACATAAATATAATTACTTTGACTGTAAACCTGCTTGCACACCATACAATCCAAGTGCGAAACTTTTCAAGAACACTAGTGAAGGTGTTAGACAAACTGAATATGTGAGCATCATTGGCAGCCTCAAGTATGCCTCTGATTGTACTATACCCGACATAGCCTACGTCGTGGGATTGTTGTGCGGGTTTACTAGTAGACCTAGTATGGAGCACGTCATGCTATCGAAAGGGTCATGAGATACCTTAAAAGGACCATGAGTCTCGGATTACATTATCAAAGGTTTCCTATCGTCCTTGAAGGATACATCGATGTTGATTGGAACACATTATCAGATGACTCCTAAGCAACCAGTGGCTATATTTTTAGTATTGCCGGTGGTGCTGTATCATGGAAATCGAAGAAACAGACGATATTGACTCATTCCACTATGGAGTCTAAAATGATAGCACTAGCTACTACTAGTGAAGAAGGAAGCTGGTTGAGATGCTTGCTAGCAGAGATCCCTCTGTGGGAAAAAACCTCTCTCAACTGTGTTGATCCATTGCGATAGTACCGCGACTATTGCAAAAATTGAGAATCGTTATTACAATGGTATAAGACGACAAATACGTCATAAGCACATCATCGTTAGAGAACTACTTTCTAAAGGAGTTGTTATAGTGGATCATGGACGCACAGATGATAATTTAGCAAATCCTTTGACGAAAGGATTAGCTAGAGAGAAAGTCTTAAATACATTCAAAAGGACGGGACTATTGCCTATGCATAAATGTGACACTTACGATGGTAACCCGACCTAAAAGACTGGAGATCTCTGTAAGACCCGTAATTTTAAATCCTAAGTTATACAATTTTAGGGTATTTTGTGTAGAATTTCTTAGACTTTTAGCCCAGTTTTTGGTATTGAGTAAGTTAAATGCCAAAAATATATTTTTGGAAATTGGATTAAAATTATTTGTCGGGAAATAATTTACTTCCGTTACGAAGGATTTAATACCGGGCAATTTTGTTAAAAATATCTTGGGTTGCTGAAAATTGTACCAGACAATTGAGTTGCGACGAGAGTAGATATTTTTATTAAATTACACTAAGAGGGGAATGAAATGATGGGGTAAGAGTTGCTAGATAATTGTTGGTTTTGTTTTAATTATATTATATTAAGATATATATATATATATATATATATATATATATATATATATATATATATATATATATATATATGTTTGTGTGGATGGAAAAAGAAAGGAGAGAGAGAGAGAAGAAAAGAAAAGGAAAGAGAAAGAAAGGAAAGAAAACTCAACATTTCCCTTCTTCTTCCTCTGCCCGCGCACACCCTCCTTCTCCCCTTTTTCTCCATTCGTTGGTTTTGCTTCCTTTTTCGTTCTTTGACTTCAAGAATAGAAACCCAAGGATTAGTGGGTAAGAGAGCAAGGTTTTCTCAGCTTCATACTTCCTCGTTGTTTCGAAAACGAAGAAAAACGGTATTAGGGATTCAAACACAAACCTCCCTGTTTCATCTAGATCTAAGCCTCCTTTCAAGAAGTGATAGAAGGGAAAGTTGCTCACCACTACGCTACGGTGCTAGGGAACCAACTTTGGAAGCAATGTCGCGAGCGGAGATTTTACCAGATTTACTCGCGGTACCGTAATCGCACTTTAAAGCTAATGTTAAGGTAAGGGCTCCTTCCAAACTTTTAGTTTGCATTTAGCGCCTTATCTGTGGTTGTGTGGAAACGAATTTTGTTAGGGTTGGAGTATTGATTTGGGAAAAAGGGTATCTAAGGCTTTATGGGTAAAACCTTAGAGTTAGGTTTTCGTTATATTGATGAGTGTTTCGTGGAGAATGAATTTAAACTCATTTATGTATGATTTTGAGTAAATGAAACTTGTGTGTTTGAGTGGTGGATTGTGTTGATTTGTGTTCATCGTACTTGGCATGTTCATACTTGACGTTTGTTGATTGATGTGTTTTGTTGTGAATGTATGTTTGAGGTTGTTTTGTGTGGAATTTGAAAACCATTAAGTTAAACGAGTATTAAGAATGGGGAATCTCTTAATGTCTTGGTTACTTAATGTGGGTTTGGGAAAATCGTTTAAGTTAACTGGATATTAAGAATGTGGAATCTCTTAATGTCTTGGTTACTTAATGTTGTTTTGAAAATCGTTTAAGTTAATTGGGCGTTAAGAATGGGGAATCTCTTAATGTCTTGGTTACTTGATGTTTGTTTTGGAAAATAGTTTAAGTTAAAAGAGAATTAAGAATGGGGAATCTCTTAATGTCTTGTTTACTCAATGTTTATTTTTGAAAATCGTTTCAGTAAATGAGTATTAAGAATGGGGAATCTCTTAATGTCTTGTGTACTGAATGTTTTGTTGTGGAAATCATTTAAGTCAAAAGTATATTAAGAATGGGAAATCTCTTAATATGTCTGTTTGCTTAATGTTTGGCGTCAAAATTGTTTAAGTTAAATGAGTATTAAAAATGGGGAATCTTTTAATATCTGCATTTACTTAACGATTGTTGTGAATGGAGTTAGTGTATGCTCATGCATTTCATTTGGTAAATTGTGCTGACCCGTGATAGGTGGCACCTCGGTAAACTGTACTGACCCGTGATAGGTGGTACGTTTACGATTTACTTTTTGGTAAGTTGTGTTGACACGTGATAGGTGGCACCTCGGTAAGTAGTACTTTGGCCTGTGATAGGCGGTACACTTACGACTTACGCTTTTTCTTTTAGTAAATCGTGTTGACCCGTGATAGGTGGCACCTCAGTAAACAGTACTGACCCGTGATAGGTGGTACGTTTACGATTTATGCTTTTTAGTAAATCGTGCTGACCCGTGATAGGTGGCACCTCGGTAATTGGTACTTCGGCCCGCGATAGGCGGTACAATTATGATTTACGGCCCTTCAAGGAGGGTTTTTGTTTGGAATTCCGAGTCCGTGCATTTTGGCATATACGCATTGCATTAGGGTGCTTGACACACGAGTCGTGTTTGATTCAAGTGATTGATTGAATGTTTGAACTTGAGATGTCATTGTGATTGTGATGATATTACTAATTGTTTTGTTTTGAAATTGTGTGTCAGCGTGTTTGATTGCAAAACTATTTCGAAACTCATGATGTGTGTTATAAGTGCTAAGTGTTATGTTTTGGAATTGTGTGATGGCATGTTTGATTGCAAAACTATTTCGAAACTCATGATGTGTGTTATAAGTGTTAAGTGTTATGCTTTGAAATTATGTGATAGTGTGTTTGACTGCAAAACCATTTCGAAACTCAAGATGTCGTGGGGATTACGCTATAATTGTTAAGTGTGATTGTTTGAATTTGTGTGTAAGTGCTGATTGGTTTTGAAACCCTTTCAAAAGCTGAAAAATGCTGAGTTTTGCTGTTTTTCTGCTGCTGTCTGATGTGTAGCTGTATTCGAATACAGACATGCTGTTTTGCCACTGACTTACTGTGTAGTCGAATACAGACTGTTGTAGTCGAATACAGACATGTTGTTTTGCTGCTGAATGCTAAAACAGCCTTGTATTCGAATACACAGATGCTGTATTCGAATACAGCAGTTTTGTTTTGTTAAAAACTTCATTTTTCAACCTTGTTTATGAATTTTTAGCATATGGAAACCTTTTTAAGGTGCATGCTAAGTTGAAAAGGTATTTTGTGCATTTAAAAACTTAAATGTTATGTGTTAACTGTTAATTTCGGTTGGTGACCCTTTACAACTATTGTGGAAATCTGGGCTTTGCCCTCAGATGAGAGCCAGGATGATCCTACCGGTTCGTACCCTACAGATGGGAATGTAGATGGGAATGCTTGATTTGGAGCTACGTTAGGAGGATCTCACGGGGCGCGTGGAGATCACTCAGGGTGTTTAGTTGTTTTGTCGAATGATCAGACTAGGTTGTCACAGAGGGAACATATGTCTTTCTTTTGGGTTGCTTTTATTCTTAAACTGGAAGACTGTACCACTTTTGTTATGTATATATTTTGAATTCATATTTTGAGAACTTTTTCCGCTACTTGTAAATTATAATGACTTAATTATTTATCCAAAGGTGTTACCTTATTTATTTCTCTGTTTTATTTTAATTTCTTTTGAAAAAAAATACACCGTCGCTTTGAAAAACGGGGTGTTACATTGTGGTATCAGAGCTTCGGTTTGGTTTTCTTTGGGGGCTGTGGAGCCGTTGTTTATAGATTGTAAGTCAACCTGTAGGTTGTGAGTCGTTATCTGATCATGCGTCGGGGTAATTGGTCTGAGTTGTTAGATCAGGGGTAGTTATTATGTGTTGATATATTCGAAACTTAGTTTTGGAATTATTCGAAGTGGTGTTAACACTTCTTCTTGATGTTGGTTTTTCGGAAACACTACCTCCAAGAGAGGACGACGTTGCAAGGATGAACGACAGTAGAGATGATCAAATGGTTGAAGCTACAAATAACATGGATGTTTTGTTGTTGCACCGACAGCTGCAAAGACTCTACGGGATCCGGAGAAGAGGGAAAGAGAGATCTGTGCTATTAAGTCAAGAGGATTGAAAGATTGTCATCGTTACCATCCTCCAAAGTTCAAGGGTGATGAGAACTCATGAAAAAGCTTATTAGTGGATTCAAGGAATGAAAAAGATCTTTGAGATGACGGATTGTCAAACAGTGATGAAGGAAAGTATGACGGCATGGAATTTATGAAATGGTTCCAAGGACATAGAAGCTATGTGTTGGTGTTAACTCGAAGATGATGAGTATGGATGAATTACCATTAGACTGATAAGGGATTTCCAGTAAAGATTTAAGTTGAAGACTTTTGTTAAGAAAAGTATTAGATGTTTTTCTGGTAGATTTCAGGATAAAACTGATGAAGTTTGACAACTGTCAAAGAGATGTGAACACATGGAATTGTTGAGAAGATAAGGCTTCCATTTGGAATAACATTTGGTGCTTAGGCGTCAATGAAAGAGACTGGTATTGAAGTTAAGGGAGCGTTGCACATTAGGAGTAAATACTCCTTTAGTTAGATAACATACGCTTTGAGGATTAGTCGATATCTTGAGGGATAAAGTCGAGCATTCGAGTTAGACTGGATTCGCAACTTGGATTATTAAGTATGGATAGTAATATTGGATGAATCTATAGACACGTAAGTGTGAATTTTGAGCGATGTTCAGAAAAACCTAATGAGTTAAGCCTTGATGTATTGAACTCTATGTTACCATTAAGTGGAATTTGAAGTATCGAGTACGAGAATACTTGAGATTGCGGTAATATAAGTTTGAGAGTCTATTAAAGGATGGAAATTACTAAGAGGATGTTAATATTTTGATAGGACTGAAGGATTATCCGAGATTTGATTTGGGACCCTAAGATGGTTGATTTTTAGTTGATGATTTAAAATCTCGCAAGGTTGGATGGAGGACCAAGTAATGCTTAAAACTTTCATAATCGAAGGAGTTGAGGCAGGCAAGTGATAAATAATTCATGTTAAGGATGAAAGTGTTTGGAGATTTTGAGGATCAAATTTTAGAATCCTATTAAATGATAGAAAGTGAAAAAGAAGAGATGTAACAAATGATTTATGATTTAGTTGTTGGTCTTGGGAAAATCAAGCGTCGAGATTTAAACTGAGTGTTTTAGTGACTAGATGAACAATGAAAGGTATGTGGGTCTTTGAGACATTTTACTGCAAAAATTTGGGACGAGGAAGTTATAGATAATTATTTCTTAGGAAATGCTTTGGAGAATGTGGGAGAAATAATTCTTTAGGACGTTCGATTGTTAGGATTCTTTCAGTTTGTATCTCGGTGAAGGTTGTGAAGGAATAAGAATCCAGCAAGTGAAACAAATATTGGAAAGTGTGCCAAGAAATTTGTTGGAGCAGCACATAGAGATTTAGCTTATGACAATTAAAGATTCAGGAAAGGAATTATCTCACCTCTAATTTAGACATTATTATTATAAAGGTATGCCAAGATATAAAGACATTACTTGAGTGCATGTCATGGGATTGTTATTGTGTTCATCAATCAAAGGAGTTAAATGTTTACTTGATAGGAAACAATTGAACATGAAATGGAAAAGTTTGGTGGGAATTAGTAAGCCTTGATTTATTGGAATCACTATAATGAAGATGTATCAAGGTTCGAGGTAGAAATTTAAGGTTTGTATAAATGGAAAAGTGATGGAGTGAATACAATGCGGTTGACCTGTCATAATGAAAGGATAATCATCAAGTTGCAAACGAAGGACACAGTGAAATTAAGAAGTATCAGAATGAATGTTGGCAGTAGAGGTAGGAGGATTATTTTCGAGTTGTGCATAATTGCGAAGTATGTAAGAAATTTTCTAGTGAAGCGTGAATTTGAGGTGTTAGGCATGAGACAAATGTAGACCTTGATCTGTGAATTAAATTCAAGTTGGATCTTAATGGAAAACGTGACTCTTGAAATGAAGTAATAAACTGAAAGGAAGTTTGTGTGTCACAAGTGGTATAGTCTTTGACATGATTTCGAAAACATTTGAGGAAGCTTTGATCACCAAGCATATGTGGGGATGGAATTATTAAACTTATAACTGGAAATAACATACTGATAAGAACACTACAGTTTGACGTAGTTGTACGACTTAAGAAAAATCGAGGATTTATGGACAAGGGAGAAATTTAGGAGTTCTCGGATGTAGTGATTGCTTTGTGCTCAGTGTAACGCCCCGGATTTTTAATCCAGATCGTTACTAGAAATACTTATTTGTTAGAAAAGTCTATGAATTTTTTTTGTTTTTTGAATAATTAACATTTATTCATTTTACATAATTGGTAACAATCACATTATTCAATATCATTAAAAAAATATTTATTTGCAAAACTAAAATAATATGAAGACGATTATTTTAATCAAAAGAGAACCGCTTCAGTATTCATAGAACTGAAGTACATTTTAACAGTTTGTGACAAAATATTAAAATAACTTAAAAATATTGGAACAATTCCATTATTACAAAATCGTCTTGAAGGAAAACTCATGTTTACCCCGCGTTCGCCACACGTCAATACTCATTAACTACTCTTGAATTTCCTCGAACTCATTAGTACCTAAAATGTTGTTGTAAGGGTCAATTTTTTTCCATCATCCACATCAAACCAAAGCAAGACATATAGAAGAATAACACAAAACTCATAAATGCAAAAACTTCCATTTAAAAGAAAAAAATGAATAAACTAATAAATTGTATATCAAAACATATGCATATGAATGCTCCTAGAACTATATGATCCGGATATACACCTGCCACTAAGGCAACTTCCACGAAGATGCATATGCCATGACATGAAGATATAGCATCAAATAGATATATTCCAACAAACCGATAAATTGTATCTCAAAACATATGTATGATGAATGCTCCTAACACTACATGATCCGGATATAAACCTGCCACTAAGGCAACTTCCACACAGAAAATCACACCTGCCACTAAGGCAACTTCCACACAGAAAATCACACCTGCCACTAAGGCAACTCCCACGAAGATGCACATGACATGCCATGAAAATGTAGTATGCAATAGATATATACCCACACAACCTACTAAGAATTATGCAACGTGCCTTCAAAAATCACCTTTTTAAAATCATCAACTCATTCACACATCATTAAGAACGCATACACACATCCATATCATGACCATCACGTATTCATAGATAAATAATGATAAAAATTATAACTTTCACCACATACACCTAGAGACAACAATTTGATATCATATAGGCCATAAGAATTAACATTTTAACATATATAACAATACAATTTCACACTCCAACCAATATACATAATAAGAATTAAGTCTTTTTGATCATATATCGCATAAAATTTCATACTTTACTACATAGAAGTCAAATATTAAATTTAATCTCATAAAAATTAGGAGTTTTATTAGTCTATATTTATTTCTTTTAAAATACAAGTAATCGCGATTATTTATTTCATGTCATTCAACTAACGGCCTAACAATAATCTGTGTGGGGAAAAGCCCTTACCTTGGTCGCTTTCCTTCCTAGTACAAAGCTCTAAGCCCCCACAAAGTCGTTCATAAGGAAAAGACGTTCTAAGCTTTTGATGCCGAAAAAAGAGGAGGTGATGGTGATGGTGGCTTGGATTTTTGGTTTTATTTATAAAATATTTTGTGAACTAGGGTTTGTAGTAATGGCTAGGATTTCAGTATTCTTTTCTTAGTGTTGGGCCTAAATTAGAAATAGGAAGGAGACAATATTATTTTTACTACTATTATGACTACTACTACTAATTCTATTATTATTATTACTATTATTATTATTATTATTATCATTGTTGTTATTAATAATAATAATAATATTATTATTATTATTATTATTATTATTATTATTATTATTATTATTATTATTATTATTATTATTATTATTATTATTATTATTATTATTATTAT
>JBBPBR010000003.1:45732050-45800316 GCA_037974775.1 Cicer pinnatifidum
AATAAATTAAATAACTAAATATAATATTTATAATTTATATTACTCATAAAATCAAATATATATGGTTATCAACCATAAGAAACTCATACATATAAGGAGAAGTAATCAT
Organism: Cicer pinnatifidum; assembly: GCA_037974775.1. Classification (NCBI taxonomy): domain Eukaryota; kingdom Viridiplantae; phylum Streptophyta; class Magnoliopsida; order Fabales; family Fabaceae; genus Cicer; species Cicer pinnatifidum. Next base: position 45,732,160 of record JBBPBR010000003.1, read on the forward strand.
AAAATTAATCAACATATATTCTAAAATAATTTTAAAACCAAATTAATTTCTTTAAAATTCTATTTAATTAATAAAATAGTTTATCATGAATTTTGGGATGTTACACTCAGTGTGTTGGGGTCATTCTAAGTGTTTCAGTTTTGTACCAAGTGGATGCAAATGAGACTACGTGACATAGGTATGGGATATTTTACTTCGTCGACAGGATTAAAGTTATAGGAAAATAAGGGAAACTCAATGGACCTTGAGAAAATTGTTGACTGCTTGTACATTAAGATAACCTCAGATGTAAGTTGCAAGGAGTGCTATTACAATTCAGTTAGGATAGTCTAAGCCACTATCATGGTTGTTGGTTATTTATTGACAAATTGAGGGACTGATCATCCTTAATCTCTTGTCGATAGTAGAAAGAACCATGTTGAATGGAACGGACGAGTCTTACCGACTATGAATGGGTTCAGAGTTATTAAGCACCCTATGAAAAGGGGTAGGCAACACTTTCTTCGAGAAGGCCGGGTGAAACAAGTTGTGACTGGTATGTTTAATTCGGGTACAACCCTAGTGTGGATTGTTACTCGTGCTTTAAGTTTCGAGGACGAAACTAATTTTAGGGGGGTAGTAATGTAAGACCCGTAATTTTAAATCCTAAGTTATACAATTTTAGGGTATTTTGTGTAGAATTTCTTAGACTTTTAGCCCAATTTTTGGTATTGAGTGAGTTAAATGCCAAAAATATATTTTTGGAAATTGGATTAAAATTATTTGTCGGGAAATAATTTACTTCCGTTACGAAGGATTTAATACCGGGCAATTTTGTTAAAAATATCTTGGGTTGCTGAAAATTGTACCAGACAATTGAGTTGCGACGAAAGTAGATATTTTTATTAAATTAGACTAAGAGGGGAATGAAATGATGGGGGTAAGAGTTGCTAGATAATTGTTGGTTTTGTTTTAATTATATTATATTAAGATATATATATATATATATATATATATATATATATATATATATGTATATATATGTTTGTGTGGATGGAAAAAGAAAGGAGAGAGAGAGAAGAAAAGAAAAGGAAAGAGAAAGAAATGAAAGAAAACTCAACATTTCCCTTCTTCTTCCTCTGCCCGCGCACACCCTCCTTCTCCCCTTTTTCTCCATTCGTTGGTTTTGCTTCCTTTTTCGTTCTTTGACTTCAAGAATAGAAACCCAAGGATTAGTGGGTAAGAGAGCAAGGTTTTCTCAGCTTCATACTTCCTCGTTGTTTCAAAAATAAAGAAAAACGATATTAGAGATTCAAACACAAACCTCCCTGTTTCATCTAGATCTAAGCCTCCTTTCAAGAAGTGATAGAAGGGAAAGTTGCTCACCACTACGCTACGGTGCTAGAGAACCAACTTTGGAAGCAACTTCTCGAGCGGAGATTTTACCGGATTTACTCGCGGTACCGTAATCGCACTTTAAAGCTAACGTTAAGGTAAGGGCTCCTTCCAAACTTTTAGTTTCCATTTAGGGCCTTATCTGTGGTTGTGTGGAAACGAATTTTGTTAGGGTTGGAGTATTGATTTGGGAAAAAGGGTATCTAAGGCTTTATGGGTAAAACCTTAGAGTTAGGTTTTAGTTATATTGATGAGTGTTTCGTGGAGAATGAATTTAAACTCATTTATGTATGATTTTGAGTAAATGAAACTTGTGTGTTTGAGTGGTGGATTGTGTTGATTTGTGTTCATCGTACTTGGCGTGTTCATACTCGACATTTGTTGATTGATGTGTTTTGTTGTGAATGTATGTTTGAGGTTGTTTTGTGTGGAATTTGAAAACCATTATGTTAAATGAGTATTAAGAATGGGGAATCTCTTAATGTCTTTGTTACTTAATGTGGGTTTGGGAAAATCGTTTAAGTTAACTGGATTTTAAGAATGGGGAATCTCTTAATGTCTTGGTTACTTAATGTTGTTTTGAAAATCGTTTAAGTTAACTGGGCGTTAAGAATGGGGAATCTCTTAATGTCTTGGTTACTTGATGTTTGTTTTGGAAAATAGTTTAAGTTAAAAGAGAATTAAGAATGGGGAATCTCTTAATGTCTTGTTTACTCAATGTTTGTTTTTGAAAATCGTTTCAGTAAATGAGTATTAAGAATGGGGAATCTCTTAATGTCTTGTGTACTGAATGTTTTGTTGTGGAAATCATTTAAGTCAAAAGTATATTAAGAATGGGGAATCTCTTAATATGTCTGTTTGCTTAATGTTTGGCGTGAAAATCGTTTAAGTTAAATGAGTATTAAAAATGGGGAATCTTTTAAAATCTGCATTTACTTAACGATTGTTGTGAATGGAGTTAGTGTATGCTCATGCATTTCATTTGGTAAATTGTGTTGACCCGTGATAGGTGGCACCTCGGTAAACTGTACTGACCCGTGATAGGTGGTACGTTTACGATTTACTTTTTGGTAAGTTGTGTTGACCCGTGATAGGTGGCACCTCGGTAAGTAGTACTTTGGCCTGTGATAGGCGGTACACTTACGACTTACGCTTTTTCTTTTAGTAAATCATGTTGACCCGTGATAGGTGGCACCTCGGTAAACAATACTGACCCGTGATAGGTGGTACGTTTACGATTTACGCTTTTTAGTCAATCGTGCTGACCCGTGATAGGTGGCACCTCGGTAATTGGTACTTCGGCCCGCGATAAGCGGTACAATTATGATTTACGGTCCTTCGAGGAGGGTTTTGGTTTGGAATTCCGAGTCCATGCATTTGGCATATACACATTGCATTAGGGTGCTTGACACACGAGTCGTGTTTGATTCAAGTGTATGATTGAATGTTTGAACTTGAGATGTCATTGTGATTGTGATGATATTACTAAGTGTTTTGTTTTGAAATTGTGTGTCAGCGTGTTTGATTGCCAAACTATTTCGAAACTCATGATGTGTGTTATAAGTGCTAAGTGTTATGTTTTGGAATTGTGTGATGGCATGTTTGATTGCAAAACTATTTCGAAACTCATGATGTGTGTTATAAGTTTTAAGTGTTATGCTTTGAAATTATGTGATAGTGTGTTTGACTGCAAAACCATTTCGAAACTCAAGATGTCGTGGGGATTACGCTATAATTGTTAAGTGTGGTTGTTTGAATTTGTGTGTAAGTGCTGATTGGTTTTGAAACCCTTTCAAAAGCTGAAAAATGCTGAATTTTGCTGTTTTTCTGTTGCTGTCTGATGTGTAGCTGTATTCGAATACAGACATGTTGTTTTGCCACTGACTTACTATGTAGTTGAATACAGACTGTTGTAGTCGAATACAGACATGTTGTTTTGCTGCTGAATGCTGAAACAGCCTTGTATTCGAATACACAAATGCTGTATTCGAATACAACAGTTTTGTTTTGTTAAAAACTTCATTTTTCAACCTTGTTTATGAATTTTTAGCATATGGAAACCTTTTTAAGGTGCATGCTAAGTTGAAAAGGTATTTTGTGCATTTAAAAACTTAAATGTTATGTGTTAACTGTTAATTTCGGTTGGTGACCCTTTACAACTATTGTGGAAATCTGGGCTTTGCCCTCAGATAAGAGCCAGGATGATCCTACCGGTTCGTACCCTACAGATGGGAATGTAGATGGGAATGCTTGATTTGGAGCTACGTTAGGAGGATCTCACGGGGCGCGGATCTCATGTTTAGTTGTTTTGTCGAATGATCAGACTAGGTTGTCACAGAGGGAACATATGTCTTTCTTTTGGGTTGCTTTTATTCTTAAATTGGAAGACTGTACCACTTTTGTTATGTATATATTTTGAATTCATATTTTGAGAACTTTTTCCGCTGCTTGTAAATTATAATGACTTAATTATTTATCCAAAGGTGTTACCTTATTTATTTCTCTGTTTTATTTTAATTTCTTTTGAAAAAAAAATACACCCTCGCTTTGAAAAACAGGGTGTTACAATCTCAAGAATTAGGTTCAATGGGTAATAGCAAGTCATAGTTATACGAAATGAACATGTTATATTACATATGAAAGAAGCATGATTCCTGAACCGATAAAAGGATGAAATAATAGAAACTCTTAATAAGATACATACTGTATGTGGAGTGGAGTACCTAGTTACATGAGTACTCTTGATAGACTCACCTATGTGGATGTGTAAGTGGGGCCGTTTTCTATGGAATTTCGAGGCATAATTCCTAGAGCGTTCATTATATTGGGATACAGGTGCATGGCCATAAATGCACGGGCTTTTGAGAATAAACCCAAATGAAAAGGTCGTGTGTGGGTTTGATGTCAGAGATAGAGTTCAATACTACGAGTCACTCTTGTGAATCTGAATCTTACTTGCTATGCAAAGGTTCAAGTCAAGAGACACCTTTGTTTATGCACAATTTTATAGAAGCATTTGATGCTATTCAAAAACTTTCTTTTTAAAATTCAAGTGGGGGATTGTTGAAAATGATGATGCTTTAATGAAAGTTTGTTGGAAATAATGATGACATTTATGAAAGCTAGTGTTGTTGTGAATTGAAAAAATGAAGAAGTCCCACATAGGAGGGATACCACACACTAGTAGGGTATATAAGGTGGAGGTATGATACTTGGGGTGTGCCCTAAGGGGTACCCAATTTTGTGAAGGAAGGAAAGCGCAAGCAAAATTGACCACCACAAACGCGCGCACTGTCGTCGCCACCTGTCTGGCTTGACACGGCTCGGCGCGGCCAGCCTCGGCCTTGGCTACGTGGTGTATTATTTTTTAGCCTATGAAAATTAATTATTTATTTAATTAAATGAATGCTTGCATTTTGTCTCTAATTAATACGTCAATTACGTAACTGTCATCCACCGAGTCAACATTCAACGTCTGATCCAGTCAGTTCCTTGCCCCCCAATTTCGCGTTTTAGTTTTGTTGGTCAAACAAAACGTGGCACACGTTTTGGGGGTCAAATAAATCGTGGCACATGTTTTTGTGGTCAAATCATAAATCAGAGCACACGTTTAGTGAATCAGACCTAATGGATCGAACCTTTCTATCTGATCCAGTTACGAATTTTATCTATAAATACAATGTTCTCCTCAGTTGAAAAGAGACACCAAAAGCTCTCCTTATATGAGACTTTTTTCTATTCTTCCATTTTCTTACTCACTTCTTTTATTTATTTTTAATAGTCTTAGTGCCATATTTACTTTGAGGATGTAATTCTATAACGGTTTTCTACAGTGCAGTAGAAATTCGACAGTCATTTGGGTTGTTTTATCCTGGGGACTTCGTGGTTGATAGTCTGTCTTGCACAATTTAGACAGTGTCTCGAAACGTCTTAAAGAGAGCGACCTAGTCCACAACTCAACTCAGTAATATTGTCGGTGGCATAAATTATTTTTTAAAAAATTTTCGAAATTCAAAAATAACAATAACTACTTGAGTTGAATAATTAGTGTCTTTTATCTCTTTCCTAACAATTTCTTCTTCTTTAGGCTTCAACTCCTCCCACCTAGTCTAAAAACAGTCTGGAAGGGCCAAATGTCGCCTTAACTTGTTGTCGTTGTAGTATTTGAGTTGTTTTAGACTTTAACATTTGTAGTTTAGAAAAGAAAAGAAAAAATTATCAATGTTCATAAAATTGAACCGTACGATGATCCGATAAATTTGTCTTAATATTCATTTGCAACTACTACAATAATGTCCAATTACAAAAAATATTATTATTTGATTCAAAATGGCCACTAAAAGAAACTGAAAACATTTTCTATCAAGAAAAAAATCAATAAAAATTTCTTAAAAGGAAAAAAAAAAAAAAAGCAATGAAAAATGTTTCTGGATATTTTATAAAAAAAAGTATATTTTTTTAACCATGTCTAACTGGTTTTCCTAATGTATTTTGGTTCCAAAGTTTTTTTCCTGATTTTTTACTTAAGCAATTTTGAGGACCAATAAAACTAAACAACGTCGCAATTTTCAGTTCCACTGGTTTAACTACACGGTTCGATTTTCAAAATATTTCTATTTACTCATATATTAAAAGTAATAATAATAACAATAACAATAATAGTAATAATAATAAATAATAATAATAATAATAATAATAATAATAATAATAATAATAATAATAATAATAATAATAATAATTATATTCTTCCGTCGTAACTTTCTACTATCTCCCAAAATGTTTTAAGAGCATGGAGTGGGAATGGGATAAGGTTTATCTTAATTTATAACGGACTAATTTCATTGAACCCTGAAAACCAAAACAAAATTGACCTTCTTTCTAAGAAGCTAGCGATAGTAACATCATCATGGCGAAGGGAAAGAAGCAATTGATGTCATCGGCACCATGGAGAGGCGAAGAGGACACCGAACAATTCCCAGACGCAAACATCAAAGTTACCAGTCAACCTGATGGCACTTCAACTATGCATGTTCCTCGCTCCAAATCCAACAATCACAATCATGATGAGGATTTAATTGAGATTGATCCTGAACTTCGATACAGTTTCCAACGCAATTTTCAGGTTTTCTTTTCTAAAACCACATTCCAACAATTCGTTTTTGTTTTTTCTACTTGTTGTGGAAAGGAAATTAGGTTGTGAAATTACACGTGTTTCAAACTTTAAACTTTAAACCCTTTTTGCGTGTTATGGAAATTAATGCTAAAGGTTCTTGCTTTCTGCTTTTTCTTTGGAGTAAATAGTCATTTTGTGCTTAAATGTGTGATAATCTATGAAGCGCGAATAATGACACGAACCCAGTACACCACACTGATATTCATACATGACACTCCTGATAATTTGATAAAATGAATTAATTGAATGTAATCAAAGTGGTTTCGTTACGTGTGAGACACCAGGACACGCCTTCCATCAAAGGTATCAATGCTACAGAGGTGATTTTTGTCACCGTAGTCCTTGGATGTCATGAAATTACAAAAACATACATCAATGTGTTAGTTAGTTTGGTCCTCGAACACACTCATGGAAGATTTTGTAATTTCAATACATTGAACAGTGACACAGCCTCATACATAGAGACTAAAATGACTATTTTCTTAGTGTGAAAAGTTTATGTAACTGAAATCGACATAATAATTAACCAATTATGTAGCCCCAACACTTCATATTGAAGGTGTGTTCGGTGTTCGATGTGTATCAGACACACAACACTAACATATGTGATTATATTCAATCACTTTCATTTTTTTAGATTATTACCATGTTTACGTGTCAGGTGTCATGTGTTTGTGTCTACTTCATAACTGACTACTGGGATGCACGGTTTATAGATTTCATTTGAATAACACTCCATAGCTGGTTAATATCATCATGTAGTATTAACTTATCAATGAAATTTGGAACTGATTGCACCACAGTGATTGAACTGATTGCAATGCAAGATACCTTTAACTAATCATTATAAATTGTAACATTTCCAAGTTTTCTTCCTTCCTGGTTGATATGTTATTTAGGTTCTGTGGATGAGTTTTTGTCAAAACAGTATTTTAATTTACTCTATTTTGTAAAATTGACGTGGTTATAATCGATATTAAAGCTTAGTAGGGAACACAATATTTGGCTAATATTAGCGTTATGTTCAATGTTTTTGCTTTAGAAATAAGTTTGATTTCAACCTAGCCAATACCCAGCATGAATTTTTGAAGCTGAGTAAAGTGGCAAGCATAAATGTCAACATGAATGTCATTTTTATCCGTTGTAGTAGTTAAACCAAGATTTGGGGACAAAATCAATTTCAATTCAATGTAACCAAACATCTAGATTTGTATCAATAGCACATTTGACAGGGGGAAATGACGTTTGATAGTGTTATCAATCCCTGTTGCGAGGCATAGTGGCTGACCCCAAAAACACTTTAGTCGAACAGCAGATAGCGTTAGCAAGATGGCCATTATGGGATTCTGTTATAGATTTCTATGGGGCTAAGGCCCAATATTCAATATCCTATCACTATGGCTGCTACACTAAACTGATCCACTACGCATGCACTCTAGAGATCGCTAGTGCGATATTGACAACCCTGGTTTTACAATTTCTATTTTGTATCCAAACATGCAGTTAATATATTACCTAGGCTTTTTTTTATTGTTTCCCTTCTGCTATTGTAGAATTAAAGTCTATCCTGTTGTTGTTCCTACTTACCCATATAAATGACCGCATATTATTTTCTTCTTGGTTCTTGTTGTACAATTGATGTAGCATTCAGTATTCTTCTCCAAGTTTTGAATGTAATATATTTTTGTTTTTGTATTTGCAGTTTCTTCAGCGAGTTTTTAGCATTGACACCGTGGTGAAACCTCTCCCACCCGTCATGGCTTACAATGTCTCTCGCAACTTGAACTTCTTCACGCGCATTTTCACTCAATTCTTTGGTATGTTAGATTCAGTTCACCTGTTTACACAGCTGGGGATTGCATAGAATATAATATATAGAACGACAATGTTTCAAACTTCCCTCCATTTTAAGGATTGTTACTATTCAGTTTTTCATTTGAAATCAAACATATAGGCCCAAATACCTAGAACTAGAAGTTTAAACAGGTTTTATGTAGTTCTTAAGCACAAAAGCGACCTTTATTTTAAAATGTGAAACAGCCTACACATTGTGCTCCACCATGCCCAACAATTCAGCTGCATGAAGATTATTGCAAAATCGAATAATTTAGTGTGACATCCCTCTCAGTTGACATGTATCTTCATTGTTCTTCAAGTCAAATAAATCCGACAAAGTGCATTAGGGAGTGAAATCCTTGCTGAATGTGCACCTGTAGTATGAACCCATCTTCCCACATTCTCTCCCTCACCATTTAACTATCTTCATATTTCAGAGCCAAATCCATGACTCTATTACATATATCATTGCTTGAAACTGTCATTTCACATAAAGCATTACCTCTCTTTGGTCCAATGCAAGGTTCTCAACTAGAGATTTCCTTGAGAAATGGGTTTGAATTATAACACAAGATGTCGAATGGGATAAACTAGATTTCTTGGTGGCACATTTTATTCTGTCATATTTTAAACAACGCAAAGAATAGAAATTGATGTCATTTTATTATGTTCCTCCACATTTCATCTCTTTCCATTAATCCAAATATAGCTTAAGTTCAAATGTTCTCTCCAGTGATTTTTTAGCAGAACTGTCGAGTTCTTCAATTCATCTGTCCTTCATATATGAATTGCAGTCTCAACCATTTTACACTTTCTCTTTCATTATATTATACAGCTTCCAAATTGACCAACTGTGCTTCTCAATTCATTATTGGCAGTTTACCATATTAATGCTTATCATGATCTAAAGTACTGGTGGTTTGTGCATCCTCATTGGATTAGTATAATTTTTTTGTTATTTTGGCAAACCAAGTCTCTGTTATTCCTCGTGTGTTTCCATGCATTTTAAATACGACAAATATCTAACAAGATATTTCCTGTTTTTTTAATATGGTGTATTTTACCTGTTGCACTGCAGATCCCGAAGGCATTGCAGCTGCCCAGAAATCCATGGGCATAGGGCAGGAAGACAGAGATCGTAGAGTTCGTTGAAGATAATCGCAGAAGACATCATAAAATAATCAAAAATATGTAAGACTATGAAGATATTATCATTTATGAGAAATTTTTCATTATGTACTCTCAAAATCATTAAAGCTTGTTTGTCATGATATTTACTTATGTAAATTACAAATTAAGTTTCGTTACAATTTGATAATGTGTCTGCCATTTGTTAGTTATGCTGCATTATTACAACTCTTAATTACTTTTTTCGTCGGGTACACACCTAGTTTTGTTACTTTCTACTTTTATTATGTAAGTTTTGTTAGAAAATTGGATAGTACTATTTGGTTCAGGTTTTTATCTGTAAAGGAATTGTCTGTATTTTTGTGTCACTGTTAATTTGTGTGACTCCGCACAGAGGAAATGTACGTTTTATTTAGTTTAGAAAAATTACCAATACGTTTTTCTATACTTTGACTCAAACCCAAGCCATCCCCCAACACATGCCTTTAATTTGACAAAATTCTCTCCAAATACCTCCAAACCTAATCCTTCTAATCCCCTTCTTTTTTTTCTAGAAAATTGGAGATTTGTTTTTAGTATTGAATTGGATAAGTACTATAATTATTTAAAGTTTAAACACATTAAGGGTAAAATGGAGATTTACATGTGTAAAATAAGAAAAAAAAATTTACCAACTTACGAATAAATTTTTAACTTTTGACTTTAGAACTTAAAAGCCGAATATGATCTAAGGTCTACCAAAGGGCATATGAAAAAGTAAATAATTTTGCTACCCACACCCCTATTTTACTATTTACAACCATAAATTTTTTATAAAATTGAAATATCTAAAATGCCTCTTCCATATTTGCTTTATTCTTTAAATTTTAATTTTTATCTTTCTCTCTTCATCAACATAAACTCATCTCATAAATGACATCTTAACTCATTCATAACTCACACATTATAATTCATACTCATTCATAACTTACACCATTAACTAATAACTTACACCTCATAGGTCTCCTCTTCATATTGTGGTTAAAGTCACCAACAAAATATGTTTACTAATATGCGTTTGAGTTCGTTTTTTTTTTTCTTTCAAAATCTAGGAATTTTATATTATATGAGTTCACGTACGTTGTAAATAATACATTGTACGCAAAGTTAAATCATGTATCCTTACGTGATTCATTTTCACATACGTTATGCAATTTAAGAAATCACAGACGATACACAAATATATTTCAGGTATACCTACGTGAATTGAGTTCACATATTCAATGAAGTTTAAGTATTTACAAGCACTACACATAAACAGTTCACGTACAGCTACGTGAATTCAGTTCACATATGTGATGAAGTTAAAGTATTTACAAGCACTATGCAAATACAATTCACGGACATATACGTGAATTGAGTTCACATAGTTTGTGTGAATTCAGTTCCGTAAATGGCAATAATCTGAGGCAATACCTACTTGATATGAGTTCACGTAGTTTGCATGAATTCCGTTCACGTATGGCACATTAATTAAAATCACGTAAATAATATTTTGGAATATTTGATATGTTTTTATTGGATGTAGATAAATGGACCAATGTGAAGACAATAGTGACAAAATGTGACTGTTTGTAACCTGATTTTAACGAAATGTATGATGATTGGAAACCTGATTTTGACACAATGAATTATGTTGTTGAACCCGAAATTGACGATGCTATGAATGACAATATTGAACCTGGTATGGTGGATTTGACTGATGTGTTTACCAATGACCCGATGTCTCATATGCGAGATGATTTATTGAAAAGATTTTGAAATATTGGAAGGGAAAATGAAATTGTTGTTGTCATTTTTAGATTTGAAAGTAGCACATCACAACCAACAACAAAGACAAAATTGATTATTGGTTGTGAAAGAAGTGACAAATATAGACCTTGGAAGAAACCTAAACTTGTGAGGAGTACTTGGACTAAAAAATGTGAATGTCCATTTAGATTGAGATGAACACCATCAAGTATTGGTTGTTGTAGCTAAAATATCACTAGAAGGGGAGTTGAATAGAGATATTGTTGTTTAAAAAAAATTCACGTGTTTTGAATCACTATCCTCTCAGAGAGGATGAGAATTCGAGGATAGAAATTTAAGCCTTTAAATTTGAGCTGAATAAATGAAAGAGAAAGTATAGAGAATGACACACACAACTTTTATGTTGGTTCACTCAATGAAGGCTACATCAAGTCCTCACACACTTGTGAGTTTTTACTAATGATCAAACAGATTAACCTCTCACATAGATTGATTACACTTTTTGTATTCTTTAGCCTCACCAAGCTTACAACCTTGTTTTTTACAAGTTCCAACTATTTCCAAGTGTAACTCACGTGGAAATTACAAAGTGATATGAATATGATGTTTCTCTTTACTTAACACTTTCTAAAAAGATATTTCAAAGATCTAGTGTAAGAATATAGAAAGTATAAAGAGATGGTGGAAATTGCTCTTGATAGCTTTAAGAATCTTGCTCTTTTTATGCAATGTTGTTGTGTGTCTTATGATGAAGAGCTCTTTGCTTTTTATGGAGATCTTGTGATGCTCTTTCCAAGTGTCAAATGTTTTATGAATGTTGGGGTCTTCAACCAAAAAGTCCAAGGTCATTCATGTCATCCAGCTATCCTTGGACTGATTTAGTCCATCCTCGTATAGGAGGTTCAAACCTCCTAGGAACTTGGACATGAGTTGTCCATTTCTTTTTCCATTGCTCAAGACATGTAAGACTATATCTTTGTCTTGTTAGCTACTGCCTTTTTGTAAGTCGATGTTGGGTCGTTTTCAACATATGAGAGTGATGTATTGGGTCGCTTTCAATATTTGAGGATGATGTTGACTATAGATCCATCCTCTAACCTCGTACAGTCTGTCCTCATACCTATTAAATTTGTCGTATGACTTATTTGTTTAAATTGCTTTATTTATTCATTCTTTGATACTCATTTGTCTTCTCTTTATGAATAAAAAACATTGTTTCAGTGAGGATGAGTATTTTGCAACTTTGAAGGTTCATCCTCTTAAGGGTTCATCCTCTTGTTTGTCTATCCTCCAGTCAAATTTTTCTCTTTTTTATTTTAATGATCAGTCACCTGTTTTCTAATATGAATTCACTGAAAAGCAGAAATTAGGCATTAACCACAATCATAATCATTTAAATAATTTTGTTATCATAAAAATATTTGAGAGAGATTTTGTCTCAATAATATCTCCCTTTTTTATGATGACAAAATTCTGTAGATTATGATTTTTGTAACAATAATGAAGAAATAATTAAGCTCCCCCTCAATCATACAAGTAATATTTTTTGAAATTTTTTTCCTTTTAAACATTCGTATAGAAGCATTTTTTAGATATGCAATTTTGAAATAAAATAGACTTTCATTTAACTAAAACAGTGATACACGTAAAATGTTTCAAAATAAACATATTACAAAACATTTGTAAGAAACAAGCAAACAATATCCTCTTAAGGCAATAGAAAAATTGACAATATTTTGCTAGACCAATAGACTTCATAATCTTGCTCCCCTTGAATTTAGTCAATATCAAAAAAGATTAAAACTATTAAGGCATCTATTTGAAGGGGGAAGATTCATCAGAGGAGGTTGAGGTTAAAGGCCAATGAGGATTGGGTTGAGGAGGTTCATGTGGCAAGACAGGAGGATGATCTCTTGGGTTAATTGGGTTGATAAGATGGTTGGTGACCCACTCCAAGAGGAGGGTAAATGATCAATGTTTTGGAGTGATGAGAGTGGTTTGGATGTTTGATTTAAGAGTTTGAAGGATTTTGTAGCCGTTGAAAAAGAGAGGGAAAAGTTATTAGGCAATTATTAGGGGTTAGTGTAGGTTTGAAGTTCCAAGAGAGAAGTATCTGTTTAGCATTTAATGCTCATTGGAAAAAAAAAATATATATATATATATAGAGAGAGAGAGAGAGAGAAAGAAACAACAACGAGAAACGTGCAACATAGGTCTTTTAACTTTCTGACTTTTGTTTTATCCTCATAGATGAAGGAGGATGTTGTTTTAAAATCTCAGACATAAGGAGGACGAAAATAAATAAATAATAAAGAATAGAAAAATAGGAGAATAAAAATTTCTTAACAACAAACAGTTTTTCTAAAATAATTTTAAATCGATCCTCTTGAAGAGGTTGGAGCGTGCAGAGGAGGATGACTAACATTTACAGGTTCTGGTGGAAGAGTTTCCTCATAATGATCCTCTTTGTGGCTTTCATAGTTAGTGCTTGAATAGTCATCATGGATCTCATTTGGAGCTTTATCTGAGATTTTACGCTTAGAAATAAGCTTGGTTCGAGCCATTTGTGAAATGAAATGTGAAGGTAGACGGAGAAAGAAAAAATGAAGAAGGAGGTTTAAAACGTAGGAGGTTGGAGTTTGAAAGATTGTGATTGTTAGAGAAAGAAGAAAGGGGCAGATGAGGAAGCCGTTGAATAGGTACGCAATGATGATAGAGTAGGCAAACTAGGGGCATGTGAATGGTTGTAATGGTCAAGATGAGTCGTTTGCGCATTAAATGCTGGACGGAAGCCAAGGAGACCGCGCCAAACAGACTGGCCAATGGAAGAGGAGGAGCGTGTGCAAGCCTTGTCTGACATGACAAGAGGGAGTTTCACCAAAATAGACAACATGTCTTCTGGTGTTTTACTATCCTCCGAATCTTAGGTTCATTTTAAAGATCAGATGTGATCTTTTAGCAAGAATAATTTGACCAATAAACATAAACTATAAAATAAAATTAAAACAATGCTATTGAGGTTGACCAAACATCATCAGAGTTTGTTCATCCTCTTGTGTTAGAGGAGGACATTTCTCAATTTTAAGATATGATCCTCAGAAGAAAATTTAAATAAAAATTATTCATAAATAAATTTTTTATTTAAATAACTTTGGAAAATTTAATGATGCAGAGTTCCTCCAAGATATTTTTGAATCGGTCCTCTTAGAGAGGTTTGGTAAAAATATTTGCAAGTTGATTTTCAGTTTTAATGAAAATTAATTATATGTCCCCTTTTTGAACATGATCTCTTATAAAATGATGTTTCATTTCAATATGCTTAGATTTAGAATGTTGTATTGGATTTTTTAAAATATTAATAGCACTTGTATTATCATAGAGGATGGGAATTTTTGTGTACCTTAGAGAGTAATCCTCTAGTTAGTTCTTTATCCATAGTAATTGTGAGCAGCATTGTGCAGCTGATACGTATTCATCCTCTATAGTTGATAGAGCAATGGTACATTATTTTTTGCATGACCAACTTATGAGAGATTTACCAAGAAATTGGAAAGCTCCACTTGTGCTCTTCCTTTCGACTTTGTCTCCAGCATAGTTAGCATCACAATAAGCTATGAGATCAAATTTGAGCATTTTTTATACCAGATTCCAAGATTGGTAGTGCCCATAAGGTATCTAAAAATCCTTTGTATTACAGTAAGATGAGATTCTTTAGGAGAGGATTGAAACCTTGCACAAAGACCAACTGCAAATACAATGGCAGGTCTACTGGCAGTTAAGTATAGAAAGGATCCAATCATTCTTATGTACTCTTTTTCAGATATTGGAGTTCGTTCATCATCTTTGTGTAGCATGTAGGATGGATGCATAGGAGTTCCCATACTCTTTGTTGAACTCGTGTTATATTTTTTAAGTAGATCCTTGGTGTATTTTTCTTGAGATATAAAGATGTCAGTTTCCAGTTGTTTAATTTGTAAACCAAGAAAGAATTTCAACTCTCCAATCATGCTCATCTCAAATTCACTTTGCATGAGGTTGGAGAACTCTTCACACATCCTTTCATTTGTGGACCCAAATATTATGTCATCTACATATATTTGTACAATTAATAGATCCTCTTTAAGAGTTTTCTTGAAGAGTATGGTATTGATATGTCATCTTCTAAAACCATTTTCTTTTAGAAAAGAACTCAACCTCTCGTACCAAGCTCGAGGAGCTTGCTTTAATCCATAAAGCTTTTGAGAGTTCAAACACATGATTAGGCTTCTTTTCATCCACAAATCCAGGAGGTTGGTTAACATATACCTCTTCATTTAAGAAACCATTCAAAAAGGCACTTTTGACATCCATTTGAAATAGTTTGATACCTTTATGAGTGGCATATGCTAGGAGGATTCTAATTGCTTCAAGTCTTTCTACTGGTGTGAATCTTTCATCATAAACAATTCCTTCTTGTTGGTTGTAACCTTTTGCCACTAGTCTTACTTTATTTCTAATGACCTCTTCATCCTCGTTTAGTTTGTTTATAAATATCCATTTAGTTCCAATGATGGATTTTTCCAGAAGATGGGGAACAAGGTCCCATACTTTGTTTCTTTCAAACTATGACAGCTCCTCCATCAGGGCATCAACCGTTGATTTGTCACAAATTGCTTGATCAATCATTTTGGGTTTAACTTGTGATATCATGGCCATGTTGTTTGCATTCTCTTTTAGAGATTGTATGGTCTTAACACCATTGGCAATATTCCCAATGATCAGATCAGGAGGATGATGTGTTACCATCTTCCATCCTATTGGAGGCTGCTGAGAGGTTGGATCAGAATCACCATCCTCGTTTGGACTGTGTACTCTAGATGATAAATGTTCACCTTCTTCAATTTTATACATACTTTCTAAATAGAAGTAATCAAACTCATCAAAAATAACATGCATGGACTCCTATACAGTTTGAGTCCTAAGATTATATATTCTATAACCTTTTGAAGATGTGGAGTATCCCAAAAAAAAATACCTTTATTAGATTTTAGATCAAAGTTTTCTAAATTTTCTTTATTGTTTAGAATGTAGCAATAACATCCAAATATATGAAAATAAGAAATATTTGGTTTTCTGCCTTTCCATAGCTCATATGGAGTTTTGTTTTAAAATTTTCTTATAAATGCACGATTTGAAACATAACATGTTGTGTTGATAGCTTCGGCCTAAAAATATTTTTCAATGTTGGCTTCATTTAAAATAGTTTTAGCTATTTCCTGTAAAGTTCTATTTTTCCTTTCAACAACTTCATTTTGTTGAGGAGTTCTTGGGCAAGAAAAATTATGAGAAATTCCATTTTCTTCAAAAAGATTTTTAAATGATTCATTTTTGAATTCACTTCCATGGTCACTTCTTACAGAGACAATTTTTTATCCTTTTTCATTTTGGATCTTTTTGCAAAAATGGTGAAATGCCTCAAAAGCTTCATTTTTATATTTCAAAAATAAAACCCATGTAAAACGTGTGAAGTCATCAACAATTACATATTCATATCTCTTTCCACTAAGACTTGGAGTTTTGATAGGACCAAAGAGGTCAATATGAAGTAGTTCAAGAGGATGATTTGTTGAAACAATATTTTTAGAGTGAAAGCTACTTTTAACTTGTTTTCCTTTGCCACAAGCTTCACATACTTTGTCTTTCTCAAAATTAATTTTTGGAAGACCTTTAACTAATTCTAATTTTGATAATTTTTTGACTAGCTCGTTTGTGTCATATCCATTTATCTTTTTCAATGGATACAAAATAAGATTCAGTAGATAAATCATCCAGATATAGTTCATATAAATTATTTTTCCTAATATCAGAGAAGAAAACTCTACCCGAGGATGAGTGTTTAACCTCGCATAGAGTAGGTTTAAAGATAACTTCAAATCCACTATCACATAATTGACTAATACTTAGCAAGTTATGTTTTAAACCATCCACATACCGAATATTTTCAATTTTGGCAGAATTATTTTTACCAATAATACATGTACCTTTTATTTGAGCTTTATCATTGTTTCCAAAAGTGATTGATCCTCCATCCTTTATTTCCAAAGAAATAAAGCAATGTTTATCGCCTTTCATATGCCTTGAGCAGCCACTATCCAAGAACCAGAGCTTTCTTTTGTTGATCAGAGGATGTACCTGTGTTAGAGTTTAAAAGTAACTTAGGTACCCATATAGAATTGGGTCCTTGTTGGTTAGTTTTTCCTCGTGAAGATTTTCCTTTTATGATAACAAATAGAATCATGGTGCCCATGTTTACCATATAATGAACATCTCTTCTTTATGTTGTTAGCTTTTTTCTTAGCGTGACATTTTTTGAAAGTATGTCCAAGTTTTTTGCAAAAGGTACATTTTGGCCTATCCTTTTGTTTTTTAGGGAGTAAAAAATTTTCATATAATTTTTGTTTTTGTGAACTTTTAAATTCAATACCAGCTTTATCAAAGATTCCAAATTGAGATCCCATTATCTTTTGGAATGTTTAAGTGGATTTAATAAAGTTGGTAATGTCATTCTTTAGTTCTTCAACTTCTATTTTCAAGATTTCCTTTTCTATATCCTCTTCTGGAGGATGAACTTTGATATTCTTTTTGTTTAAGATTGTTTGTTGCTCAGACAATTTCTTATGAGATAACTGCAAATCTAGAATGATTTTTTCATACTTCTCATTCTTAGCTTGAAGTTCCTCTTTAAGTTTCTTTATTTCTTAAAGTTGATTTTTAAGAAAACCACATTTATGAGATAAATTGTTTGAGTCATTCAAAATATTGTCAAATTCTATTTCTAATTTTTCACAAGTAGGACATAGTTTTGTGATGGTTACCTTTTAAGTATTTGATTTTTCCATGAGACAGAGGTTAGCCTCTTCTTCCTTTTCTTGCTCAAAGGATGACTCGTCACTATCATCCCAAGTAATGATCATAGATTTATTTTTGTATCGAAATCTTCTTGAGTTCCTTTTGTTTAGAGGACACTCAGTTTTGTAGTATCCCATTTTGTTGCATCCAAAACAAGTTATTTGACTTTTGTTAGTTTTTTCTTTTTGAGGAGATCTTCTATCATGTCTTCTTGGAGGATGAACTTTCTATTTGGCTGGATTTTAGAGCAATCATTTTTCTCTTTTTGATTGGTTTGTTTGCCAACAACAATGGTTTGTGAGCTCTTAGAGTTCCAACTAGATCTTATAGTTTCATGTTAGCCAAGTCTCTTGCTTCTGTGATGGCAGCCACCATTGGTCTCTAGATCTTCTACTTGTTTAGTATGATTATTAACCTTGAGAACATTTCATCAATTGTTTCTTCCTCCTTTATTTCGAATAGTTTGAAATCTCTTACTCCCATGTCAATCCTCGCTTCTTTTACGTGACTTGATTCTTCATGATGGATCTTCTGAGTGTCCCATAGTTCTTTATCATTTTTTCATTCTTCAACTTTATCATATTTTTCTCTACTCAAAGCACACGTTAGAAATAAATGAGCTTTAGAGTTTATGAGTACCTTAGCATTTTCATCAGCCATCCAATGTGCTTGAGGTTTCTCGCCGGAGGCTGCATCTGTGTTGATTTTGATGATGTGATCCCCGTTTTCAACCACATACCAAATGTTGTTATGTTGTGATATGAAAAACAGTTTCATCTTACCTTTTCAATGGTTGTAATATGTGCCATCAAAATAGGGAGGTTTGTTGGATGATCCTCCTTTAGGAATATACTTAGCTTTTGACATTTTTTCTTTTGATCTTTTTCTCTTACATGGTTAGATGTAATTTTCTTAGAGAACCTTACTCTGATGTCAATTGTTGTAGCTAAAATATCACTAGAAGGGGGGTTGAATAGAGATATTGTTGTTTAAAAAAATTTATCACGTGTTTTGAATCATTATCCTGTCAAAGAGGATGACAATCCGATGATAGAAATTTAAGTCTTTAAATTTGAGCTGAATAAATGAAACATCAAGTATAGAGAATGACACACACAATTTTTATATTGGTTCACTCAATGAAGGTCACGTTCATTCCTCACACACTTGTGAGTTTTTACTAATGATCAAACTTATTAACCTCTCACATAGGTTGATTATACTTTGTGTATTCTTTAGCCTCACCAAGATTACAACCTTGTTTCTTACAAGTTCCAACTATTTCAAAGTGTAACTCACGTGGAAATTACAAAGTGATATGAATATGATGTTTCTCTTTACTTAACACTTCCTAAAAAGATATTTCAAAGATCTAGTGTAAGACTATAGAAAGTATAAAGAGATGATGGAAATTGCTTTTGATAGCTTTAAGAATCTTGCTCTTTTTATGCAATGTTATTGTGTGTCTTATGATGAAGAGCTGTCTGCCTTTTATGGAGATCTTGTTATGCTCTTTCCAAGTGTCAAATGTTTTATGATTGTTGGGGTCTTCAATCAAAAAGTCCAAGGTCATTCATTATTATTACAGAATTGTTATCCAGTTGCCCTTGGACTGATTTAGTCCATCCTCGTACAGGAGGTTCAAACCTCCTAGGAACTTGGACGTGAGTTGTCCTTTTCTTTTTCCATTCTTCAAGTCATGTAAGACTATATCTTTGTCTTGTTAGCTATTGCCTTTTTGTAAGTTGATGTTGGGTCGTTTTCAACATATGAGAGTGATGTGTTGGGTCGCTTTCAACATTTGAGGATGATGTTGACTATAGATCCATCCTCTAACGTCGTATAGCCCGTCCTCGTACCTATTAAATTTGTCATATGACTTCTTTATTTAAATTGCTTTATTTATTCATTATTTGATACTTATTTGTCTTCTTTTTATGAATAAAAAACATTGTTTCAGTGAGGATGAATATTTTGCAACTTTGAATGTTCATCCTCTTAAGGGTTCATCCTCTTGTTTGTCTATCCTCCAGTCATATTTTTCTCTTTTTTATCTTAATGATGAGTAACCTGTTTTCTAATATGAATTCACTCAAAAGCACAAATTAGTCATTAACCACAATCATAATCTTTTAAATAATTTTGTTATCATTAAAACTATTTGAGAGAGATTTTGTCTCAACATTGGTGAGGGTGGTATTTTCATGTAGTATATGGTCTTCATAACCACGTGTTGGCCAAAAAATTGATTGGTCATTCTTTCTTAGGGTGAGTGTCTCATGAAAATAAAGATTTACTTGGTGATATGACAAAGAACACGGTCAAACCAAGAAACATATTAATGACACTAAAGGATCATAACATTAAAAGTTTAACGTCAATCAAACAAATTTACAATGCACGTCAAGTATATCATTCATCACTTAGAGGTAACATAATGGAAATGCAACATCTAATGACATTGATGGAACGCGACAAATATGTGTATCAATATAGGAATGTAGATGGTTCAGATGAGTTGAGGGACATATTATGGGTCTATTTGGATGCTATCACTCTTGTAAATAGTTTCCACATAATGGATAACACATACAAGACTTACAGGTATCGAATATCATTACTTGAAATTACCGGTGTTACTTATATTGAAATGACATTTTGCATGGGATTTAGATATCTATAGTCAAAGTGTGCTGATAACTTCGTCTGGGCACTACAATTACATGAAGTTAGCTATGTTTGAAGGGATTTGTAGTACTTGTTCTATTTTTTATGATTATGTACATGAGCAGTGGTTAATTCCTCTAAAGGAAAGATTTGTTGAGGCAATGAAAAATAGATTTATGCATTTTGGAAACATGACAACGCAAAGGGTTGAGTCTGCGCATTCGAGTTTGAAAATGATATTACAAGACAATATTGGTGATATATGCAGTGTTTGGGAAACTATTTCTAGTATGATTATATTACAACACAATGAAATAATATCACCATTTGAAAATACGATCATTCAAAAGGTGCATCGACGAAATATGCCCATTTGTTTGGTGATGTGTCTAAAAATACAATTGACCACATTGTAGCTGAGTATCACATAAAATATATAGGTATTGATAAGTCTAAGTTTCATTGCACGATTAGGACAACACATGGTCTACCTTGTGCATGTGAAATAGTCAAGTATAGTATGATCCCACATTCCAATTCGGTAGACGTTATTCATGTTTGGTGGGGTAAACTAAATATTTATGACGATGGATCGAGTAAACCTTCAGAGTTATTTGTGAAATATGAAATGGACTTCATAGTAAAAAAAATTGATAAACTTGATGTACTTGGAAAAATTGCACTTAAAGATAAATTACGAGAGATCGTTTATCCAATGTGTTCATTTGTTGATAAGGTTAGAATAAAGGGTGCATCAAAAAAGGTAAAAGTAAGGTATTAAAAAAAAGAAAAATCAACCAAACGTGATCCATCTTGGTGGGAGTATGTGGACGCAAATATTCGATACAGTGGATGCAAGTGTTCGATGCAGTGACACAAATGCATGTAGCACTACAACATTAGTAAGGTACAACAACCTCGATCATTAGTCAAAAAGTTCATACTTCGACCATCAGTCATCATGGTTCAAGATTGGTTGCCGGTTAAAATTTATACATGATATTATTGACATCGGGAGTTATGTTAATTGTAGATATCGTGCAATTAAATTAACAAATCGGACTGTGAGATTTGGTATGATATTTTATGTTTTTTTTGGGGTATGTAGGCTTTTGTAAATAGATTACAAATTAATATGTCAATAAATATAAATTCTATTTTATTTCTCGAAAGTTTGAATTCAATTTTAATATCTATTCTGAATTTTTTTTAAATTAAATATTATATCACATTTTATTTAAATTCTATTTTATAATTATAATAATATCTTTAAATATATAAATGATGTCAATGTGTTTAAATTAAAGAAATGTTAATAAATATATAGTTTAATAGGGTTCAAAATTTAATAGTATTTGATAAGTTAGCCTAATAAACTAAAGACTTTTCAGTTTGGTTCAAAACGTAATATTAAATAGTGATTGTCGAATATATGTCAAATATGTCACGGGTTTGATTCTATTAATAGTGATTGTCGTTCTTTTCTTCTTCACTCAACTTTTAGCTCTAAGACAGAGTTTCCCGCCTAAAACGCTAATATAGTTGCTATTGCTTAAGCAAAAGAGGCTATTATAATTCTTGTTCTCATGTTTATAATCATATACCGACATATATTCAATATGGAAATGTTTAGTTATCATCAATTATTTATCAATGTGTAGAATTCATAAATAAAATGCGAATGAATCAATGAGAAGTCATTGGATTGGAGATGAATAGAAAACAAATTAACAGTTGACTGTGATGGGTGGTTGCAGACTATGTATTGGTGCTGAAATTTGTAAGCAAACGATTTTACTTAGTGATCCAAATCATTTAACCAAATTAAGAACTTATACTGATTGCATAGACAGAATAAATTTGTTGTTCATTTCAATAATTAATACCTTATAAATAAGTGCTCATACCCAAAGCACACTAAACCAAACTGTAAAATATTAAAACAGTTTTGTTTGATTGGCTTTATGAAAACCCCCAACCCACATTTACATTTAGTTCAATTGGATGCGAACTTACATGCGGACAAGTTTTGATTTTATTGGCGCATTAATAATACTTCAGAGAATTCTTCAATCAAGAATCTTAAATATATCCAGATATCAGATAGAACACGATGTCACAAATTACAATTTATCAATATCCTTTATCGACCAAGTGCACATGAAAAAGATTTAAGTTAACAAGAACAGCAAATGTTTGCTTCGACGCTCTCAATTCAGCATACAACAAATAGTAAAAAGAAAAGTATTTAAAAATCCTCACAACATACATAAAAACTTGAGACATAACCCAAGCACGGATATTAGCCTTCATAATCTCCCTGAGCAAATTTGTTCTCTGGATAGAAAACAGCTACTACTTCATTTCCACCAAATTTTCTCCCATTCAATCCAGTACGAGCTTTTGTAGCACCTTCAATATCCACATATTCTAAAAACACCTGCAAATGCCAAAAATAGAAAAGTTGCCGCCCTTCATTGACCCACAATATTATATTATATATTAGAACTGCTCTATAACTCTGACAACACACTCACTCTTCATGGTTGAAATTCATAAGATCACCGCTAAATTTATGAGACCCACATAGTTTAGTGTGATCTATTTAAATTTTAACCAATAGAAGGGAATATGTTGAAAAAATGTGTTAGAGTGTTGTAGTCAGCACTCCTTTGACCCAGATGTCTTCACGTCCCAAACAAAACCAAAAAGCATATTTTTCTAAGTATAAAAAGAGTGTACTTTCAAGTACCCAACACATATTTTAATGTACTTTGAATTCATTACTCTGCATTCTCCAGCTTACCCCAGGGAGGGAGCTTTGAAATTTCCAAAGAAAATTTAGAGCTAAAAAAACATGCAGTTTAGGCTCTTTAATGGCACTCCAAATATTTGCATTTTACATCAATAAGTTCTAAGATGCCTACCCCGGTATACTTTAAAATTGCAATCATTTACATACAATTAATCTAATTATCACTAGCATAAAAACGCCATGAACCCTTTGTTTCTATTATAATAACAATAGAAATCATCATCATCGTCATGAAGAAAACAAGAATGATAACTGGAAAAACACAGACGTATCACACCAAAATTTCAACAAGAATAGATCCAAAGTACAGACCTTTCCAACTCCACCAGATAGATCCCCATCTGGTTGTGGGCGAGGAATCACAACATTTACCAAAGTACCTGCACATATTGTGAAAGTAAAAAAATGTACCATGTAAATAAACTTTCAAAGCATGCAACGAAACAGGTACATGTGCATAAAGATGGAAAGTTTTGGAGGCTATGGAATGTAAGTTAGTCCTGATTCTTTATAGCAGAATGTGGTAATACAAATGGCTGTGAAACAATTAAATAAATAAATACAGCCGTTAATACGCATGCATTGCAGGTTTCATAGAAGACCAGAAAACCAGCTTTAAAAAATCAGTAATTACCAAATTTGGAGCATTCCTGTCTCATGTCATCAATAATCTCGTCAAAGTCCTCATCTTCTTTGAGCTCATCGGGAGAAACTGCATTAGTTAAACATACGACCTTTGTAGCCACCAATGCTGGTTGAAATATAAGTTTCTGCAAAATTACAATTATGAAGTAAATAGATAAGTGGCTGATATATTAGTTTCTGCAAAAATTGAAAGAATACAATAATTATAATTTTAAATGGGTACCACAATATTGGTTATAGGAAAAATTATGAGACAAAATCTCATACCTGCAGAGCAATTTGCTGTTGTGCATGCATTAAAATGCTCTCTTGTTCAGGTTTAGGCTGGGTTGTACCTTGATTAGCTCGTCTAACGGTAAGAGTCTTATCACCCATCTTAATTCCATTCAGAGCTGCACAGGCAATATCTGTAACCGCAAGATCTTGGTAAACACAGAATGCATAACCCTTTGAGTTTCCTGTTTCTCTATCTTTCACTAGATCAAAACCCCGAAGAGGACCAAAAGTCTCTAAAAGCTCCCTGATCTGAGTTTCTGTGAAGTAATAAGGAAGTCCACCTACAAAAATACGATCAGGACCTTCAAGTCCACCAGCTGACCCAGGAGTTAATCCAACAGCACCAAGGTTCAGGTTTGGGTTAGGTTGGCTTGGGCCTAGAGTAGCGGCTAGAGAAGGGTTATAATCAGTAGGTCTCCTGACTTTGACAGGTGCCCCCTAAAGTTATAATTGAAATTAAATCAAATTCATTCAGATCAGCAACCATTCATTTACTTCAAAAACGGAGAAAAATCCCACACCAACCTCAAAAATAATCCCATCCAAAGCCATTGCATTGCTAGCTTCCTCAACGGACCTCATCTCAACAAAGGCAAATTTTTTGTCATGGTTAATGTAAACATTGACCACGGCATCACCTTCATACACACAAAGCATTAAATTAATACCTGGTTCCCAGCAATGAACAATCAACCTAAAATCTCAACAAGCAGAAGTAAACCATATTTGAAGATTAGGTACCTGGACCAGCAGTGTTTCCTCCAATCTTAGCCATGACCTGACTGAAGAAAATAGCAACAGACTGCAGTATAACATAAACAAAAAAAAATCATTAGAAACGTTAAAATGGCAAAATAATCATGAACAAAACCACTTTAAAAATGTACGGGCTTGTCTTCCACTTGTCTGTATGTCAATAATGATATGTTAAAACTGGTCTCAGAGCTCATAAGAAAAATCAAAAGCTTCACAATTAAATAATTGAATAGAGTAAAAGATAAGACTCTAGATGGCCATTTGATGATAAAACACGAAACAAAATTGGGCAAGAAGGCAGTTTTAGCAGACTGCCAAACCCACTCATTCTCATTCTGAGGTTAAAGTAACATAGGAAGCACATGACAACAAATTCTAAATGGTTATATGATGTAACAAGAAAAACTATTTGACAAGACAGCCTAGCTAATAGCCATTCAGAGGTTAAAAGGGATGTACTCTAAGCAATCCTATAAAATAATATTTGATCATTGAAAACAATAAACAATTCTACAAAACCTATTTCTGGTAGTAGTTACAATTAACAAAAACCAGCCAGCAAGGAAATGAATGTCAAACATAGTTCATGAGGCCAATAGTAAAAACTGATAGTAGAGAAGGCCTGTTAAAGCTCAGTACCTGCTCGTTCGCAGTAGGAGGGAGACCTCCAACATACACCCTCCTAGCATGTCTAGTAGCCTGTATAAATTTGATACATCGAGGAAGTGCCTAAATTAGAACCAAAAATGCTAAAAGAAAAGGGAAAAAATCAGAATATCACTGAAAAATCTTCCTCTACCTGTTGTGTCATAGCCTGAATTGGCATCATAGGGAGAGCACTGAACGGTTGCATCTTGAGAAGGACAGGAACAGGAAGACAAAGATTAATATAAGCCAAACCATACAAAACCAAGGTAGGAACAAAAAGAGAGAGATATACCTGACTAGTAGCCATTGGAAACATGTTTTGCAACACTCCAGGAATTGTAGGATTTGATGCAGTAATTTGACCTGCAAATACAAGACATATTACACCTCAGAACAAATCCATTAGTTGATCTTTTGAAAAACTATTGATTGATTAAGTATCAAATGACTCCTCTTACTCCATTTTCCATTGGTTTAAGCGGAATTTCACCTTGTTAATATATCAATAAGATTAAAGGAACATTTAAACAAGTTTTGGAGATAATATCTGTACGTCTACCAAAGTAGATATAGTTTCCAGTTGAAGACGAACAAGACCCACCAAAAACCGGTGCACTGATTCTTCCTTGGACATAAAAGCTACAGATGTCGGCTCACGCCCATTGTCAGCACAGTGGGGCAAGTAGCCCAACATTGCCTTCTTAGAGCATAAGACAAGACATAGAAACAAAACAAACAAACACCAAACAGAAGACAAAAAACCAAAGCATCTTTTAGTTCCAGGATTATATCAACAAGGAAAAGTAAACAAAAAGAAGACTAAATTGCACACCATTGGAGACCAGTCCTCAAAGAGCTACATGATCGGATAATAACTTAATACAGCTTACCCAGATAACAGCATGCAATTTGATATGAACTTTTTCCCATACTACGACCAACAAAAAAGAAAGCAGTTAAGATTAACAATGTTTGTAGAAAACCCAAGAGCAAATATACCTGTAACAGCAGCAGCACCAGCTAACATTGCAGAAGGAGGGGGAGCCAAATCAAAACCACTAACCCTTTTGCTGTAAGTAAATAATGTTAGCATTCAAAAATAAATGCTACCTCACACCAAGAAATATTTTACCATGTAGTTAGACTGTTGGAATATCGAACTATAATAACTTACTAAAAATAGCTACAATAATAATATTGAACCTTACACATCCAACAGATGTTTTTAAGAAACAGAATTTGATAACTTTCTGAATAGGTGTCACAAGCATGCATACTTGCCTATGTGAGGGGTATGTCCATAAACTTAAATGTTAAGTATGTTTACACAATTTACCTCTTCGAGCGAGACCTTGACCTTGTTCCATGCTCAGATCTATCCTTAGACGGTGAAATAGATCGAGACCTACGCTTATGCCTTTCCTCTCTATCATAATCCCTTCTTCTGTAATATAAACTAGTTTTTAAGCAAAACTGAAAATGAATAAAACAACAACAATTCCAAAAGAAACAAAATTGTTAAAAAAAACATGATTGAGCAAGATAAGTTAGGCATCAAAATTGCAAAATCATATATGGGCTTATAACCTGTCATGGTCACGATCACGACTTCTGTGAGAATCACCATCCTCCCTATCCCTACCCCTTTCTCTATCCTTTCTGTCGCGATGTCGATGATCTCTGTGGTGACTATCCCTTTCTTTATCTCCATCACCACGATCTCTCTCTCTGTCTCTATCTCTGTGCCTCTCCTTTTCTCTTTTCCTCTCCTTCTCCCGTTCCTTTTCTCTGCTTCTCGAAGATTCTCTATCATGATCACGAGATTCGTGCTGCCAAAAAACAAAATCAAGTAACATAAGTTATAACTTATGCATAACAGTTCAATTCCACTATCATTTACTCAAAGCAAAAAACGGGAAAAAAATCCTCTCTCTATAAAGGTTCTAATTTCTAACATTTAATGCATTTAAGCCTAATTGTTAATCAACAAGAATACAAACCAATTGTTAACTAACCCTAATGACTAATTTCAAGGTGAAATGCATTTAACCCTAATTGCTACTTAACCAGAAAACACAACAACTGTTAACTAACCCTCACCTCCCCTCCTAAATTTTTTTAATGGTTTTTTAGTTTATATGGAGCCCCTCCCCTCTAGGAGGGATTTTGGCTCCCTCCCCTCCTAAAACACTAAGTTAAAAATACTACCTCACCTCCCCTCCATATACTTCCAACCAAACACACCCTAATTGATTAATTTCAAACGCGAAATGGATTTAACCCTAATAGTTAACTTATAATAAAAGACAAACCAAGCATTATCTAAACCTACTGGTCAATTTCAAAATTAAACGAATTTAACCCTAGTTGTTAATTTCATGCCGCCAAAACACAAACCAATAACATAAGCACCGTGTAAGAGAATAAAGTGAGTCAGTTCCAGTTCAAGAATAAACTACTAAAAGTGAAACGTGAAATCAACTAACCCTAACTGTTAATTAACAACATAATGACTAGAACGAAGCATAAAAATGAATGAATGAAATCAAATTACGTAGGATATATGAGAGAGTAGAAATTGAAAAGAAAAAACGTACGCGAGATTTAGAAGCGGCGTGATCGAGAGGTTGAGGAGAAGAAGCAGAAGAAGGAAAGGGAAGAGTGTTATGAAGATCCTCTCCTTCTCCTCCTTCTCCTACATCTCCACCTCCGTTCCCTTCGTATCTCTCCTCTCTTTCGTACTCAGCCATCAACTCCGTTCTCTTTCTGATCTAAACCCTAAACCACTTTGTTTCACCTCACTTCACTTCTTCCGCTCTTCTGTACGGTACTACTATCACACGACACAGAAGCCACTGTTTGCCTCCCTAGCTGTAATTCTTTTTCTTTAAATTAATGTGCTGCTATTTTTTTAATTATTTTGTGTTTATTCACATCAACGGTATCTATACTTTTTTTTGTTCAAAAATATTTATAAGCGTATGAAAAAAAAAAAACATGCTACATAATTGTATATATTGAAACTAAGAAAAAAAAATCATAAGAAATATTTTCAAAAAATGAAAGGTGCAAATTCTAAGTTCAACCTATTTTAAGGAAGAAAATTCATGAAATATATTATTGCAAATTATATCCTTATTTTCGAATTTATGAATTTGTCTTAAGGTCATAGAATTGTATAGACTTAATTGTACTTTTAGTCTCTTTATTTTAGGTGAATAGTGAAAGTAGTCCTCCTATTTTATTTGTCTCTAGTTTTAGTCCCCAAACAAAATTTGAGTATAAATCATGATGAGTTGTCATTTTTGTGTCAAATAAACGGTGACGTGGCATACGTCTATGTAGATTAAAGTCATTATTATATTATTTCAAATTAAAAAAATACAATTTTATATTTAAAAACTATTATTATATTGTTCCAAATTTAAAAAAAAAATTGTCAAAATTAAGTTAAAAAAGCAGCACAAAATTGTGAACCCTAAATAGAAGCAGCGTGAACCCTAAAATGAAAATGAAAATCAGCCTCTATTCAAAAATAAAAAATCAGCCCCAATTCAACAGAAGCAGTTCGTGAACCCTAAAATCAAAATCGACTACTTCCTTTTTCATCATCATCCGATTTGATCTTCTTCTTCTTGTTATTCCTTTGTTCCTTGTGTTTTTGGAACACCAATGAAAAGGATGAAGAAGAAAAATGAAGATGAAGAAGAAGATGGCTGATTTTTGAATTGGGGTTGATTTTGATTTTGATTTTAGGGTTCACGAACTGCTTCTATTTTGATGCGTTGCTGATTTTTGTTTTTAATTTTGGCTATTTTTTAAAAAAATTTGGAACAATATAATAATAGTTTTTAAAAATATAAATTGTATTTTTTAATTTGAAATAATATAATAATGACTTTTAATCCACATAGACATCTGTCACATCACCATTTATTTGACACGTTATTAAAAAAATGATAACTCATCATGATTTGGACTCAAATTCTGTTTGAGGACCAAAACTAAAGACAAACATAATGAGATGACTATTTATGTGATTCACTAAAAATATAGGGATTAAAAGTGCAATTAAACCAATCGTATATGATATATTTGATATGATTATAACAAAATGGTTATCTACACAATAAATATTTGACTTATAAAATTATGTATAGTACACGTGGCATGTTACGAGTCACTTGTAAAGTCGTAATTACGAAAATCAACTTTAGCGTATAACTAACTCTTTTTCATAAATGACATACAAATACTAATGAGAATAATCAACTTAGTTTTTGAATTATTTTTATTCATATTAACATAATTTTTTGTAAAGATTTTAAAAATATCAATTTTAAAAATTTAACTGTAATAATTGTCTTAACTTAAATGTCGTAGACTTTTATCTATATATTATGAAATCGTATCAAAGATAAATATAAATCAGTATCAATTCTACTCATTTAATTGACGATGTGTTAACAAAAAAAAATTAATTTAGACAAATAAAATCATAATACGAAACTTACAACACACAAATAAAATCAATTTCTACAAATAAAGTCATAATTAAGAAAATTAATTTGGCATATACTAACAATTCCTATTATTATGACTAATTATTACACGATAATCAAATTAATTTGGCATATAGTTTCTATTTACATTGACAATTTTGAAAATTAATTGTTATTATCGATTGAAATCTTATTTGTAATAATAAATGTCGTAGACTTTTGTCAATATATTATGAAAGATAAAATCAAATTCATATCAATTCTACCCATGGCTCACACGATAGCATTTTCGAAACCAACGCAATAAAAAAAATTATAAAATTTGAATGTTCGTGTGATACGACTATGGTTTGTTAAAGATGTTGCACGTGACAAATATTCATTCTCGTCTGACATGATTATCATGAACTCAAATGTCTGTACTATTTATTTGTTAAATTTTATCAATAAATTTGTTATTAGTTAGAAATTAATTTTCATAGACTAATACAATACATCCTTGATTTACAAGTTCGAAAATGACTTACGAGATAGTTGGTGCGAATCATATATTTGACACAATTAGGTCATAAAGTTACTAAGTCATGATAGTTGTTTATTTATTTAAACAGAAACGTATTGTCATTATGTCTGATACCAAATCTATATTTAATGTTTCTCTAATAATGAACATTCACTTAGTATTATAAAAAAGTTTGTTTTTCAAATTAAATAGGTTTATTTAATAAATTCTAACATTTTTACTACCCTATATTTATGGGTGTACATGGGTGTGGGTCAATCCGATCACCCAAGCAAACTCAATCCAATCTAGTTTTTACCCGTATCCGGTCATTTTCGAGTCCGACCCAACCTAACCCTTTGAAACACGCTTATCTTTGATTTGGGTAATGAGTTCAACAATTTGAATTTGTCAACTAAGGATGGGAATAGGCTAGGCTGTTCGTCAGGGGTGATGTAGCTAAATATCACTAGAAGGGGGGTTGAATAAGGATTTTGCAGTCAAAAATAATTTTCAAGTGTTTTTAAAACTATCATCTCGCAGAGGATGACAAACCCGAGGATGGGTTTTTCAAACCTTCATATTTGAGTTGAGTTAAAGAGTGAGAGAAAAATAGGAGAATGACACACACAGTTTTTATAATGGTTCACCCACTGAAGGCTACGTCCAGTCCTCACACTCTTGTGAGATTTCACTAATGTTCAAACAGATCAACCTCCCACAGAGGATGATTACAAATTGTGTATTCTTTAGCTTCACCAAGCTTACAATCAGGTTTCAACTATTTCCAAGTGTATCTCACATGGAAATTACAATGTGATATGAGAGTGATTAATTCTAAATACTTTCTCAAAGGATTTACAAAGATCTAATGTAGGATTGTAGAAAGTATGAAGAGATGATGGATGTTGCTTCATGAAAGCTTTAAGATCCTTGGTCTTTTTAATGCAATGTTGTTGTGTGTTTTGTAACAAAGAGCTTGCTGCCTTTTATAGAAGTCTTATGATGTTCATTTCATGTGCCAAGCTTTTTATGACAGTTGAAAAATCAATTTAAAAAGCCCAAGGTCTTTCCTTATAATTACGAAACTGCCATCCAGGTGTCTTTGGACAGATGCAACCCATACTCTAGTACGAGGTTGCAGGTTTTCTGGAAACTTGAGGCATGTGCTGTCCTTTTCTCTTTCATTTCTTTAAGGCTTGTAAGATCATGTGATGTCTTTTTCATTCTCTTTTCTTCAAGGCTTGTAAAGGCTTCACGTGAAGTCCTTTTCTCTTTCCTTTCTTTAAGACATGCGATGACATTTATTTTTAGCTTGTTTGATGTTACCTTTTTGAAGATTGACCTTATATTGTTTTTAATTCACACAAGAGTGATTTATAGGTTTGCTTGTAGCCTTTGCACATGATATGATGGGTTACTTTCAAATGTGTTGGGGTGCTTTTCAAGATATTGACCATAGACCCATCCTAGTGTCTTCCTCGTACCTTTCTTTTGCCATCAAACTCCTTTTCTTCAAAAGCTTTATTTATTCATTCTTTAATATTATTTTTCCTTTGTTTAATGAACAAAACAATTCATTTCAGCGAGGATGAGTATTCTGCAGATTTGAAGATTCATCAACTCGCGAGGCCATCCTCAGCATTTTCCATTTTCCAGATTTGAATCATATTTTTCTCCTTTTTGCCTTAATGATTAATAACCTATTTTCTTATATGAATACACTCAAAAACACAGATTAGTCACTAACCACAATCATAATCTTTTAAATAATTTTGTTATCATTAAAACCATTTGAGAGAGATTTTGCCTCAACAATCTCCCCTTTTTTTATGACGACAAAATTCTTTTAGATTATGATTTTTGTTATATGTAAGGAAGAAATAATTAAACTCCCCCTCAATCGTACAAGTGATAATTTTGAAAAAAATTCCCTTTCAATATTCAAGTAAAAGCAATTTTTTGAAATTACACAATATTGAGGTAAGTAGAACTTTCATTAAAACTAAACATAATTGATTAAATACGTTCCAGCAACTTAAACAATATAACAAAGGTTCATGAGTTCCAACATAATATCAAAGAGTTAACAAAAGCATACAACCAACATATGACAAAAAAGTTTCCCATAATATGACTCCCCCTGAATTAAGTCAGCATCGAATAGTAGTAAATTTAAAGCAGAGTCATTCAGCGGAAGATGATTCTTCAAATGATGATGAAGATGAAGAGTTTGGGACAAAGGAGGACTGGGTTGGTAGCACAGGGGGGAGATCATCAGTAGCAGTAGACGAAACCAAATGTTTCGTAACCCATTCAAGAATGACGCCAAACTACACAATAGTGTTTTGGAAGTGAGAGAATTGAACCAACAATTTCTTTTGGTCCTTCCTAATGGTCGTTAGTAGCTTCAATTGCTTGTTGTTCATATTTCCTGCTGATATCTTGTTGGGATTTGATCCATCACGCACACTTTTGGTGTGCGAGCTCCCAGCCTTATCCTTTAAAGAATTGTCAAATTGTGGAGCAAAAAAGGAATCAAAATAGCTAAAATGCCCAGGAACCTTTGGAAGAGGTTGGGACTATTCTTTTAAATTCAGACCAGAATTAGATGGTGCAATATTTGGAGAAATAGGAGAAGAGTTCAGACTTACTTGAGTTGGTATTGAGGATGCTTCCACAGACACGTTCCTAGGAGGGCTCTTTGAAGAAGGGTGATCATATGATATGTTCAGATCAAAGAATAGGTCTTCACCATCCTTTGCATGTGGCAGAGGATTTTCTTCAAATGCATTCTCAACTAAAGGTGCAGCAGTATGTGTTGAGGGATTGTTATTGTGTTGTGGAAATTGAGGAAGAGTTGAGCCAGCTGAGTCAAATGAGGGAGTGGGAGTGCAAGGATGAGATGGTGGAGAAGCAAACTTATTTTTCTTGGAAGCTCTTTTGTGATGCAGATGATGGGTTTCTAGGGATTTTTGAAGTTGGGGTTTGTTCAGGCAGATCAATTCGCATTTGTTTAATATTTTTCATAGAGAAGGAGCTATTAAATTGAACACATTGTTCATCATCAAGAGGTACTTTAAAAAACTTAAAAACTTTGGTCAAGATCATCCCATAGGGAGCTGATCGACCCACAACAGCAGCACTCAACATGTAGCTAAAAATTATATTACCCAAGTGGAGGGGTGTTCCAGTCAATAAGTGATGAATAATCAGAATATCAAGTTCGGTTACCTTTTCAAAACTTCCAGCTCTAGGCACTATCGGGTGAACACAAATATTGTGAAGAATCCGACAAAGAGGAGGAAGGTTTGAAGCCACAAGAGGCTTAGGAGGATTTATCAGAATGTTCTGAATGACAGAAGTTCGAGTGATCGTATATTGTGCATACCATGTTTCAGCAAAGTAGTAAGCTCCAATATCCTAAAGGTCAAGGAGTTGGCATAAGGTAGTGGGATTTACTTCCAAGTGTACTCCTTTGTGGGTATTGGGGTTCGTTTATTCGAAAGAAAGAAGTTCATCCTAACTGATCAAATACTTCTTCAACATTGAAACTACCGCGTTTCAAGTCATCCAGGTCAATGGGCTTTCCATTGACCACATATTTATTGTGCCATTTTGAGATATAATTTGTCTCCGAATCTGGAGAATCAAATAGAGAAACAGTAGAAGCAGTTTTGGATGAAGATGAACGTGATTTTTTGGAAGTAGGTTTAGACTGTTCAGTTGATTATTTTTTGAACTTTTTGGAGTGGAAGGTTCAGAAGATGATTTAGGGATGGATGCCATAGAGGTTTATTCTTTTGAATCATCCGAGTCGACCACATGAACAGTGAAGTCCTGAGGAACCTTTTTCTTTGAAGAGACAACCCCAGACAAAATTCTAGAGGATCTTCTGATCGATGTAGATGCAATGGGGTTTGAAGAGGAGAGGTGTTTGGATTTTTGAGAAGGTACCCGAGGAGGAGAGGCAGCAATGTGACCTATTCCTTGGCTAGCGGACTCAGAGCTTGAATAATTTTGAGAATTTGTTTCAGGATTAAGAGATGAGATTTTTCGCTTGGCTATATGTTTAATGCGTTCTATTTGTGACAAGAGGATGGGAAAAATGTTTGGGAAGAGATGGTTTTCGAAAACTGATAGAGGAGTGTTACAATGAAGTCGTGGTGAAGAGAGAGAAAGAAAACTAATTAAATGGGAGAGAGAAAGAAAACTGATTGCATGGGAGAGAGAAAGAAATTAAAGAAGAGAGAAAGGAAAAAAATTAAAACCGAGAGAGAGAGAGAGAGAGAGAGAGAGAGAGAGAGAGAGAGGAAGAAAGAGAACCGTTGATGAGATGTGATGATGATGTTGCGGGAATCATGATGAATTGCATTTAATGCGGTCTGCGCAATAAATGTGAGGTGGGAAGTATGCAAGGCGTGCCACCCATTGGACCAATGGGAAATAAGAGGCATGCGCATGCCTTGACTAACTTGTCAAGAGGGAGTTTCACCAAAGAGTACATTGAGTCTTTTGTTGGTTCTCCTATCCTCTGATTTTTAGACTCTATTTGAGGGATCATATTTGATATTACTTTAAGATTATTTTGACTAAAAAAAAAAAAATAAAAAAAAAAATAAAACAGAGAAAAACAAAATTAAAATATTTAAATAACTTTTGAAAAATTAATGATGGAGAGTTCTTCTAAGATATATTTGAATCGATCCTCCTGGAGAGGTTTGGTAAAAATATCAGCCAATTGATTTATTCCATAATTTTTTGTAGATTATCAATTGTTCCATTCCATAATTTATTGAACTTGTTAAGTGTTTGGACTTGACGTTGATATTGCTTAAAATTGATGAATTTTCATATTTTATTGATTTATTGTTGTTGAATTTATTTATGTATTTGAAGATTGTTGGTTTTTATAGTTTTTGAGACATTCAAGTATTAAATATAATTTCACTCATTAAATTTTCCTATAAAATAAAAAATAGGTTATTATTTATATATAACCCTCATACCCAACCCAACCCGTTCTTGATCGGGTGGGTTCGATTCGAGTTAAATGAAAAAATATGGGTTTAGAACTTAACCTAACTCAAAGATAATCGATCGGGCCGGATATCGAATTTTATCAAAATCGGCTAAAATTCGAATTTTATCGAATTTGAAAAAACTATTTAATTTTTTACCTATAAAAAATGTACGTAATAAATTCACAAAAATATAATAAATTGCATTCCACAAATATCTCCCTTGAATTAAATATAATTGGTCCATTAAAATATTTCCTTCAAAATACAACTAGTTAATAATAATGGAAATAGAAAATCTACATTTAATATTGTTATCCTTTTCTGCATCTGATTTTTTTTTTTTTGGTGCTGAATCTCCATCTCACGTTGTATGCAAATTTTTTTGTTTTTATTATATTGAACTTTTATTTTTGCATTCGATGATATGTATATGTTGTCATAGGACCAATTATTATTTTCTTTTGACTGCATTTTATGGATTTGTTTTATTTTTTTCAATTAAGTTAGATTTATTCAAAGATAGAAGCACAATAGTGATCCGCAATAGCAGAAATTGAAATTGAAGCACGATAAAGATCTATTGTATGGTTCTCTGGTCACTATACATTTATATGATGTTGTTCTTATCACTTAATTATATAGTACTTATAAATTTTTTCATGAAAGACAAAGATGGATATATGGACAAGAGATAAATACTTATGATTTATATTTAAGAATGTATGCATTATTTCAATTTTATTTGCTTCAAACCTAATGAACGTTTATGATATTTTTTTTTATAGTTTAGCCTATGAATTACATATATTCAATTTTATTTGCTTCAAACCTAATGAACGTTTATGATATTATTTTTTATAGTTTAGCCTATGAATTACATATAATTTTTTTCATTGAGATGTTAAAGATCCATTTAAATCTCATAAAAAATATGCATTCATTCAAATGAGTAGTGTTGTAATATTTTATTAGATACTTTTAGTGATTCATGTGACAACAACTATTTAGTTGAAAAGTGTTGGAAAATAATTATATTATCATGTGAATTTAATAATTTGTTGAAGTCCCACATTGGAAAGAAATTTTTATTGTAAATTTAAGTGGAAAGAAACTTGTTAAGTCCCACATTGAAAAGAAATAATTTTGAAATCCCATATTGGAAAACTTTAGTATTTTGAGTAGTTTCAAATCTATACATACTAAAGTCCTACATTGCTTAGAAAACAAATGTGAGTTTACTTCCATCACTATATAATGAGCTTCAAACTATTGTGAAAAGTACACCAAAGTTGGATGCTTTTCCCAACTTTCTCTTTTCTCCCTCTTATATTTTGCTCGCCAAATTTCGAGCCACTTCTCCCCTTTCTTTCTGTCCCTTTCGGTTTAGAGCGGTAATTATACCGTAGTCCCTTCGGTTTTTAGAGCGGTTATTATACCGTAGTCCTTTTCGGTTTTTAGAGCGGTTATTATATCGTAGTCCCTTCGGTTTTTAGAGCGGTTATTATGCCGCAGTCCCTTTCGGTTTAGAGTGGTAATTATACCGTAGTCCCTTCGGTTTTTAGAGCGGTTATTATACCATAGTCCCTTTCGGTTTAAAGCAAAGGATAAGAAAGCTGGAGAATTAACCCATCGGAAAATAATGATAAGAATTATATTCTTAATGGAGTTGCTGATGATCTGTATAACTACTACAGTTCCAGCAATACTGGTAGAGATATTTGAGATGCTCTGAATGAGTATGTAGTCATCTACTACCCAGAGTATCAGATGATGGATCAGCAGAGGTACACTACCGTACAATTCAGAAGATAACTCATGGGATCATCTATTAAGGTACGTCACTTGTGACATATTTAAATTTAGTGTTGAAATTTAATATGTCTCTTTATGTTTGATTGTTGAAATCAATAAAATGTATCTTTTTGCTTGCATGTTGTGTGATTATAATTTTTTACATGCTATACTATGTGATGCGAACACATTTGATTTCAAGATTAAGCAACTTAGATTTATTTCCACAGTTATAGTTAAATGATTTTTAAAAATGTGATTTTTGTAGTCAAGCTAAAATAATAAAGAGTTCACATAAATTTGTACTTAGAGAATCTGAGTCTTTAGATTTATTAAACTTTGATATATGTGAACATTATGGGAAAGTTAACATGAAATGAAAAACAAAAATGAAACGTTTGGCATGTTAAGAATCTCTGTAACTAAAATTGAAAATCAATTTAGTAGAAAGATTAAAAGGTTCCAAATATGATTCTAGTTTGTTTAAATAAGTTTTATAAATTGTCTAGAATTATATGTGGAACAACTGCACCATAATTGTTTAATGTGAATGGTAAAGTTGAAAAGAAAGAAAATATAACTCTTATTGAACTAGTTGTTGTTAGTATGCTTAATTATATTGTTGCATCTCATTAGTGTGCAGAAAATATATTGCTTATTTGTTATGTTTTGAATAGATTTCTTAAGTCTAAAAACAAAACATCTCCTTATGAGATAGTGAAGAAAAGACAATCGAACTTGTCTTATTTTCAAACATGGGGTGGTCTGACTTATGTCAGAATCCCCTATCTCTAGCGAATTAAACTCGCCAGTATAACCTATAAATGAGAATTCATTGGGTATGCGGTAAAGAACAAAACATATAGGTTTTATGACCTAAATGCAAAAGTGAACATAGATTCAAATGATGTTTACTTCTATGAAAATAAATTCCCTATAAA
The DNA here is from genome assembly GCA_037974775.1 of Cicer pinnatifidum. Classification (NCBI taxonomy): domain Eukaryota; kingdom Viridiplantae; phylum Streptophyta; class Magnoliopsida; order Fabales; family Fabaceae; genus Cicer; species Cicer pinnatifidum. The sequence continues at coordinate 45,770,917 of JBBPBR010000003.1, forward strand.
ATGGAGAAATAGTGGGGGCAGCGAACCAAGTTATGTTCCTATTACAAGAAGCACTGAAAGTAGCAAACAAGGTGAAACAGAAACTCGAAGAAGTAAGAGAGTTAGAGTTGCTAAAGATTATGAACCATAATATATGGTCTATAATTTAGAAGAGGATCTTGCAAATCTTAAAGAAGCTCTGTCATCTTTGGATGCAGATCTATGACAAGAAGCTATAAACGATGAAATGGATTCTCTAGAGTCTAACAAGACCTGACATTTAGTAGACTTGTCTCCTGGTTGCAAACTAATAGGTTGTAAATGAATTTTGAAAAAGAAACTAAAACCCGAAGGATGTATTGATCAGTACAAGGCACGCCTTGTAGCCAAGGGTTTTAGACAAAGAGAAAATATAGATTTCTTTGAAATTTTCTTACCAGTCACTAGACTAACATCCATTAGGGTGCTTACATCACTTGCGGGTATTCATAACCTGGTGATACATCAGATGGATGTTAAAAAAATCTTTTTTAAATGGTGACCTAGAAGAAGAAATTTATATGTAACAACCTGAAGGTTTTGTAATTCATGGACAAGAAGACAATGTCTGTAAGTTAGATAAATCTCTATATGGTCTTAAACAAGCTCCTAAGAAATGGCATGAAAAGTTTGATAACTTGATTAAATTGAATGAGTTTAAAGTGAATGAAAGTGACAAATGTATTTACTATAAATTTGAAAATGGCATTTGCACTATCATATGTCTCTATGTAGACGACATACTCATATTTGATTCAAACTTTCATGCTATAACATTTTGAAATCATTGTTGTGTAACAACTTTGATATGAAAGACCTCGGAGAAGCAAATGTAATCCTGGGAATCAAGATTACTAGGTCAGAAAAGGGAATTTCCTTGGATCAATCTCACTAGGATGAAAATATCCTAAAAAAATATAATTACTTTGACTGTAAACCTGCTTGCACACCATACGATCCATGTGTGAAACTTTTCAAGAACACTAGTGAAGGTGTTAGACAAACTAAATATGCGAGCATCATTGGCAGCTCATGTATGCCAATGATTGTACTAGACCCGACATTGCCTATGTTGTGGGATTGTTGTGCAGGTTTACTAGTAGACCTAGTATAGAGCATTGGCACGCTATTGAAAGAGTCATGAGATACCTTAAAAGGACCATGAGTCTGGGATTACATTATCAAAGATTTCCTATAGTCCTTGAAGGATACAATGTTGCTGATTGGAACGTCTTATCAGATTACTCCAAAGCAATTGATGACTATATTTTAATATAGTGAGTGGTGTTGTATCTTGGAAATCAAAGAACAGACGATATTGGCTCAGTCTATTATGGAGTCTGAAATGATAGTACTAGCTACTGCTACTCCTAGTGAAGAATGAAGTTGTTTGAGATGCTTGCTAGCAGAGATCCCTATATGGGAAAAACCTATGACAGATGTGTTGATCTAATGCGATAGTACCACGATTATTGCGAAGATTGAGAATTGTTATTACAACGATAAGAGACGACAAATTTGTCGTAAGCACAATATTGTTAGAAAGTTATTTACTAAATGAGTTGTTATAGTGGATCATGTTTGCACTGATGAGAATTTGGCAAATCTTTTGACGAAAGGATTTAGCTACAGAGAAAGTCATAAATACATCCAAAAGGATGAGACTAATGTCTATAGAGTCATTCATGATGGTAACCCAACCTAAAAGACTGGAGATCCCAAGAATTAGGTTCAATGGGTAATAACAAGTCGTTGAGTGATATGAGATGAACATGCTATTATAAATTAGAGAAGCACGATTCCTGAAGCGATGATAGGATGAGGTAATAGAAACTCTTAATGAGATCTATACTCTACGTGGAGGGAGTACCTAGCTACAGGAGTACTCTTGATAGACTCACCTATGTGAATGTGGAAGTGGGGCCGCTTCCTATGGAATTTCGAGGCAGAATTCATAGAGCGTTCACTATATTGGGATACACGTGTAAGGCCATTAATGCACGGGCTTTTGAGAATACACCCTATGAAAAGGTTGTGTGTGGGTTTGATGTCAAAGATAAAGTTCAAGACTACGAGTCACTCTTGTTGAATCTGAATTTTACTCACTATGCAAAGGTTCAAGTCAAGAGACACCTTTGTTTATGCACGATCTTATAGAAGCAATTGATGCTATTTTAGAAACATTTTTTTAAATTCAAGTGGGGGATTGTTGAAAAATAATTATATTATTATGTGAATTTAATAATTTGTTGAAGTCCCACATTGGAAAGAAATTTTTATTGTAAATTTAAGTGGAAAGAAACTTGTTAAGTCCCACATTGGAAAGAAATAATTTTGAAATCCCACATTGGAAAACTTTAGTATTTTGAGTAGTTTCAAAGCTATACATACTAAAGTCCTACATTGCTTAGAAAACAAATGTGAGTTTACTTCCATCACTATATAATGAGCTTCAAACTATTGTGAAAAGTACACCAAAGTTGGATGTTTTTCCCAACTTTCTCTTTTCTCCCTCTTATATTCTGCTCGCCAAATTTCGAGTCACTTCTCCCCTTTCTTTCTGTCTCTTTCGGTTTAGAGCGGTAATTATATCGTAGTCCCTTCGGCTTTTAGAGCGGTTATTAAACCGTAGTCCCTTTCGGTTTTTAGAGCGGTTATTATACCGTAGTCCCTTTCGGTTTAGAGCGGTAATTATACCGTAGTCCCTTCGGTTTTTAGAGCGGTTATTATCCCGCAATCCCTTTCAGTTTAGAGCGGTAATTATACCGTAGTCCCTTCGGTTTTTAGAGCAGTTATTATACCGTAGTCCCTTTCGGTTTTTAGAGCGGTTATTATACCGTAGTCCCTTCGGTTTTTAGAGCGGTTATTATACCGCAGTCCCTTCGGTTTTTAGAGCGGTCATTATGCTGCAGTCCCTTCCGGTTTTTACAGCTGTCGTTATGCCGTAGTCCTTTTGTTTTTTTGAGCGGTCGTTATGCCGTAGTTATGAGTGGTCGTAGTACCATATTGAGAATGACTTTAATCGTCATATTGAGAATGACTTTAATCGTCATATTGAGAGTGATTTTAACCGTCATATTGAGAGTGGCTTTAATTGTCATATTGAGGGTGTAATTCTAGAACGGTTTTCTACAGTGCAGTAGAACTCCGATACAATGATCTGAGCTGTTTTATCTTGGGGACTTTGTGGTTGATAGTCTGCCTTGCACAATTTGGGCAGTGCCGCGAAACGTCTTAAAGAGAGCGACCTAGTCCGCGACTCAACCCAGTAATATCTTCGGTGGCATAAATTGTGAATTTTAAATAGTTTTTGAAACTCAAAATCCAACATTAAGTGTTTCAATCAATATTTTAAAACATATAACAAATTATTTGCATGACCTTTTTTTAACTATATTTCAAATTATAAACATATATTTCATATGTTATTAGTGTTATAACCGTAGTTGGCGTTTTAAAAGAATATGAGAGAGATGAGACAAAATGAATGTTATTGAATTGAATTTACATAGGTTAATTTATTTTGTTGTTTTAAAATATTGAGTCAACCAACTTTATTATCAAAACTTTTCTAAATTTTCGGCATAAGTGTACTCTCTTTGGTGAGTATGTAAAGGAGTTGAACTCCTTCCTTTTAGCCGGCGAATCCAAAAAAGTCTATGATTTCCAGTTTATTTGCAAAGGTTAAGATTTTCCAAGGTCATTCTCACTAATCACCTAACTGATGAATTTGCAAACATTATATAATTTTATTTTATTTCATGTAACTTAATTTGTTATATTTTTTTATATACACTACACTAGAAATAGGTTTTTAACTGCACTTTTTTATGCATTTAACAACGTTAATAAGTTTTAACGTTTTTTTAAATATATTTAACACGCTTTTAAGTGTTATAATATGTGTATTGTTGTTAAAAGATACAAGAACATTTTTTTTAAATAAAAAAAAAAGTGATGCAAATGTGACATTAATAACGCTTTTTAAACAAAGTGTTGTCGTAAGTATAAATATATAGTTTTTATAATGTTTTTTTTTTTGTGTGTGCATAAAAGCGTTGTTGTATGGGACATTTAACCGTGCATTTTTAAAAGCGCTATCCCAGACAGAACTTTAATAACACTCTTTAAAAGAAGAAAAAATGTTGTTGTTGGTGTCTCATTCCACTGGTATCTTGAAGCTTTTTTTTTTTCTTTCTAAACTTTGTAGGTATTTAATAGCACTTTTATAACAAGTGTTATCGTAGGTCTTTAAAAGTGTTTTTTTTTAAAAAGTATTGTCGTAAATTTTATTTAATAGAGATTTAATAGCATTTTTCTTAAAAAAAATGTTGCAATAGGTGTTATTAGTTTACAGATAAAAGTGATGTCACTTTTCTGCCACACGACAACAATATTTTTAGTTTTTCTAAGATCATCAACATCAAGTAAATATTGACACAATAACAATTTTTTTATTTAATCTCTATATTCTACGATACATTTAATTATTTCAAGATTATCAACATCAAACACATATTGACACAATAACAATTTTTTCATTCAAACTCTATATCCTACTATACATTTAGTTTTTCCAATATCATTATCATCAAGCACATATTGACACAATAGCAATGTCCAACAACATCAATTTTTCCAATATCATCATCAACACAGTAGCAATTTCTTACTTTAACTCTATTGTAACAAAAAAATGAAACAAACTAATTAGAATAATTCTCAGTTCACACAAAAATATACAACAATAGTTTACAATGTGAAACTCACCTAATATCAAATTGAAAAATGAAATTGTTCAATTATATGAGTATAGAAATAAAAAATGAAATTAAGGTAATATTAAAATAATTTTACTAACCAAAAAATTAAATTAAGGAAATAATAGTTGCTAATAAATTTCAATCCTTTTAAGAATGAAAAAAAGTAAACAAAAAGGTAGTGATAAGGAAAATTAGAGAACTCTTGATAATATTGAAAATCCTCTACACTAAATAATGAAGTTTTGATTAATTTGGCAATGCATCAGGAGGAGTTGGGTATAATTAATCTTCCTCACATGGCAAGTGCCATCATAAGAGGCTGAGTATTAATTTCATTCTTTTCTTATATCTATCTCAACTTTAATGTATTGGAAAGAGGAGAAAATGGTGTACATCCATTTGATCTACAATTTTGATAAGATATTTCTACCACTGATTTTATTATTTTAATATACATAAGTAGTTTTACTTTATCTGAGAGTTACTTTGACATGTCCACTTTAATGAATTTTATCTGAGAGTTACTTTGACATACCCACTTTAGTGAAAAATTGTTATAAAGTTGTTATTGTATTATTAAGATGGTGATCACCAATTATATATAGTTTCTTCCAACAATATTTAAATTGATTAATACTGCTACGTGTATATACAAAACAAGTAGTGTTGTGTTAAAATATAAACCTTACAATTTTTTCATTAATTAATTATTGGGATTACTCACTATACTCTCTACATTCTTATATGCTTAAAGGAAACTAACGCACTAACAACCCTTTAATACTACAGCTACCACTATAAGTAAAAATTAAACAACGAAAAATGTATCTGATTCAAATTTTGGATTAAATACATTCACTTTTTTTTTTATCAATTTTTGTTTATATTGTGATATGAAGTAGGGCAACTTTGAGTAAATAGAATGGTAAAATTAGGATATTCATAGTTTTTGGCACCACAAAATGAACATTTTCAATTTTCATTTTTAACTTGTACTCTTTCTGTGGTGGCTTGATGCATTTCCATGCACGCTGAAAAACAATGTTTTCAAGTTTTTTTCTTCTCTAATATTTTATCAAAGGAAATGAAAACAAAAAACACCGTAAGTACATGAACACTTACATACATTTTGTTCTGTTCTTTCTTTGTCAACAAGTATAAAAAAACAGTTCTCGATTGAAAAACAAATAAAAACAACAACATTTCAGGTATGTCTAAATTACACTGTCTTCTGTACTCAAAAAAATTACATCATATTCCTGTTCAATTTTTCGCCTATATTAGGTTTGAACATTTGCAGATGTAGTTTAGGTTTATTATGTTTTAAGCTGTGGTAAGGTAAAAACAGACCTTATGTTTCAGGTATGTCTAAATTATGTTTTAAATGTATGACTTTGTCTAACAGTATATTATACTAAATTTATGTTTATGTCTCTCAATCTGTGTAAAACAGACCTTGTTTAACAACACATTCAAAACACACTAGCTAAATTGTTAACTAATCTTAATCTATAAACTGTTAGCTTACACCAAATGATACTAAAGTTCCATGAAGTTGTTTTAGAGACTTAAATATCAGTGTACCTAATGCAAAAATAAGTATGCTGCAGTACATGCATCATAGTTATGTAGAAATGACACCTAGAGAAGAACCTTGCCAAATAGCTTTGAAGATCCCTATAGTATACTTCATTTTAACACTTACTTTCTTTTCTCTAAGTCTCAACTGTGTGCTGTGATTCTGACTATTAAAATTGGGCAAATGTGAAATATTGTCATTGTACATGTTTGGTCAGGTTTGGCTATTACATTGTGGATAAGTCTCTTTCATAAAAGTCAATATAAGTTAGTTCTAGGAAGGTGGTGTGTGACAATCACCCTTACGAACCACAATTCATAAATCTTGACTTATTTTTAACTTTTCATATTGTCAAATAAAAAAACACATTTCATCATTTTGAATTGTCATGCCATGAAAGATCACTGTATCAGCAGCTTGTGTCATTTAAGCATTGTCATTTTTGTTCAAAATTTCATACCGAAACTTTTTTTTTTACAAGAGAAAAAGGAAAAAAAAAAATAGAAGAAAAAGAGAATGACTATTAAGTAATTAAAAAAGACATGTACATAACACTGGTCAATCTCTTGGTTGTTGTAGTACAATTGATCAAGTCCTATGATGATGATAGATACTCAGTAAAAGAAGTTATCTTACCAATGAAGTATCTCCAAATTCTTTATTTGACTGATCCCAAGACTAATTAATCCTGAGAATTGATTTTGATGAAGTTCCAGTGCGGTAAGATTATGAAGCTCATACAATTCAACAGGTAAACTGACTATGGATAAATTAACTGGAACTAGCACTCCAAATAGGGAAAAATGGACTATGGATTAGCAAGTCAAATCTGATGAAAAATGCAAGCAACAAATCAACAACAAAAAAGAAACTAAATGACCATAACTAGATATAAATAAAGTAAAATAGAGAAGAAATCCATAATCGAATATACAAAATAGCAGACCTAGAAAAATAGGTCAATTGGGAACTATGAAAATCCTATCGCGGAACAGGTCAACTAGAAAAACAGTTTAGACATAAGCTTTATTGAAAATACCTCTATGAAAGTAGCAGTGGCGGCAATATCATAATTCCTTGGCTCAACTCTGATGATTTTACAAATTGGGGTAAGGTCAACAAATTCAATACTTACAAAGATCCACTAAGCCCTGCACCAGATTGGTGGTCATTGTCCAAATATAATTTACATTTTGAAAACTTATAACACAGAATAGACAGAAAGGAGTGACTTTCACATTATATATATGCCAACAGAATTTAGAAGCAGAATCTAATGTGCACCAAAATAAATAGAACTTGGAAACACTAATCAAATTATCATTAATTAAACATTAAAAGAAATAATGAATTATAATCACCAGTAATAACAATTTATGTTAGCACAAATTGTAATTAATAGTATTAGTTACTGAGTCATTGGGATAGTTTGATAGAGATTGGTATTTATTGTTGAAAATTAAAGAAATAATCTGAATTGATAGAATAATTCTATATAGAATTTATCTTAGAACAAATGTATACATTATTATCAAATAATTCACATACAATTACATTTGAGTTCGAAACTGAACCCTAAAAATTTGAAATAGAACTCTAAAAATCAAGAACACTAGCAATAAAAATCCAAATGCTGAAACAGATCCCTATAAATCAAGAACACTAGCAATAACTAGCAAGGTACCAAATGTTCGAACAAAACATAAAAAAATTCAAATGAAACCCTAATAGTGGACACTTATGATGGCAGAGATGTTGAGATGCGATGGGGAAGTCGTGTCCGAGACCTGGTCACATAGAGAAGGGTAACATTGAAGATGAGATACGGGTTACGAGTTTCGCATTAAGAGGAGGGTACACACATAGGAGGGTTGGCATGGAGGGGATGGTTTGTAGGGAGAGGATGGTTCGCACAGAGAAGGGTTTCGAAGGGAGATGATGAGGGTTCCTAGGGAGATGAGAGTTTGTTGGGGAGAGTGAAGAAATGCAGTACAGAAATCAGACTTTACATGCATGCCTATACTTAAAAAATTAAAAAGACCATATGAGAGCTCCTTTTTAAAAAGCTCTTTAAAAGACAGTTACAACAACACTCTTATAAAAAGCGCTTTAAAAATTCTATCGATCTTATAACAATAATTATAGAAAAAATGATGTAAATATTTTCACCATACTTTGTTACTATATATTGATAAATAATAGAATTTGAATGAAAAAATTGATAAATTCTATTATATTATTGATAAATAAATAAAAATTTATTTAATATATAAATATTTATAAATCTGTGATATAATAAAAATATGCACTTTTAGTCTGTCGCCAAAACACTCCCTATTTGATTCAGTTTTTTTTTGTTTATTATCATTTTTATTTGGTAATAGGTATTAAAATATTTTTATTTCTTTTTACTAAAAAGGACTATGACAATGCTTTTATAGAAAACAATTTAAAAGTGTTTTAAAAAACCATATGAAAGCAGTATATGATCCTATAACAGTGTTAATAGAAAAAACGTTGTCAAAAGTTTTATTATTATATATAACTATTAGTAATTATGACAACGTTGTTGTATTATATTAAAAATACACTGAGAATAAGAAAACGCTTTTTGAAAAACGCTATCATAGATACTGATAGTTATATATAATAACAAAGCCTTATACAATGTGTCTTTTTTATAAAACCGTTGTCATAAGGTCAAAATATTTACAGCGCTTCACTTTTTCTATAAGCTTTGTTAAAGGGTCAGATAGCGCTTTTATATAAAAGCGTTGTCGTAGTCCCTTTTAGTTAAAAAAAATTAAAATTAAAATGAATCATTTCCTAAAAAAATTATTCCATTTAATATCTTTAATGTCTATTATCAAATAAATAAAAAATAACGAAAATAAATCCAAATTAAATAGGGAGTGTTTTGCTGACTAACTACATGTGCATATTTGTATTATATCACATATTTATAAATATTCATATATTAAATATGTTTTTATTTATTTATCAATAATATAATAGAATTTGTCAATTTTTTCATTCAAACTCTATTTATTTATCAATATATAATAACAAAATAGGGTCAAAATATTTACAATGCTTTTCTATAAGCGGTGGTAAAGGATCATATAGCGCTTTCATATGGTCTTTTAAAGCGCTTTTTATAAAAGTGTTGTCATAAGGTCTTTCTAATTTTTTAAGTATAGGCACACATGTAAACTCCTATTTTTTCATTGTGTTTCTTCACTCTCCCCTGCGAACCTTGCTCTCCCTACGAACCCTTCTCTCCATGCGAAACATTTCTCTATGTGAACCTTCCTCTGTGTGAATCCTCCTCGCCCTACAAACCTTCTTCTCCCTGCGAAACCCGTAACCCATATCTCATCTTCGATGCAACCCTTCTCTATGCGACTAGGTCTCGGACACGACTTCTCCGTCGCATCTCAACATCTCTGCCATCATAAATTTCGCTATGTTAGGATTTCATTTGCAAAATTTTAGGTTATGTTTGTACATTTGGTACCTTGCTAGTTATTGCTAGAGTTCTTGATTTATAGGGATTTGTGTCAAGATTTGGATTTTTATTGATAATGTTCTCAATTTTTAGGGTTCTATTTCAAATTTTTAGGGTTTTATTTAAGAACTCAAATGTATTGGTGTGTGAATTATTTGATAATAATATATACATTTGTTCTAAGACAAATTTTGCATAGACTTATTCTATCAATTCAAATTCTTTCTTTAATTTATCAACAATAGATATCAATTTCTATCAAACTATCCCAATGACTCAGTAACTAATATTATTAATTATAATTTATGCTTACATAAATTGTTATTACTACTGAATTTAATTCATTATTTATTTTAATGTTAAATTAATGATAATCTGACTAGTGTTTCCAAGTTCTATTTATTTTGGGGTACATTAGATTCTACTTATAAATTCTATTGACATATCTATAATATGAAAAAAGTCATCCTTTTTGTCTATTTTGTGTTATAATTTTTAAAATATGAATTATATTTGGACAATGACCACCAATCTGGTGCAGAGTACTACTTATTGGGTCTTTGTAAGTATTGAATTTGTTGACCCTACTTCTATTTGTAAAATCATCATAGTTGAGCCAAATAATTCATACATTGCCTCCATTGCTATTTTCATAGAAGTATTTTCAATTAAGCTTATGTCTAAGCTCTTTTTCTAGTTGATATGTTATGCGATTGGATTTCATAGTTCCCAATTGACCTATTTTTCTAGGTTTGTTATTTTGTATTTCGCTTATGGATATATTCTCTGTTGTACTATATTTATATCTAGTTCTGGTCATTTATGAAGTAACTAAAATATCACTAGAAAAGAGTTGAATAGAGACATTGTAGTTTTAAAATTTTCTAGTGAGCTGTTTAAAACTATATCCTCTGCGAGATGATGAAAATAAATTTTTATGAGGATAAACGCAAGTAACAGAAATACTAAAACATATAAAAAAGGACACACAAATTAATATTGGTTCACCAAAAATGGGTTACGTGCAGTTCATCACAAGCTTGTGAGTTTCACTATAGTTCAAAATGACTCGTTCTCTAACGAAACTTTTTTTCTCTATGTTTGTTCTTCAGCCTCACCAGGCTTAAACTATCTTTCTTCTTGATTTACACCTATTACCAAGTTTATATGAACTTGGAATATACAGATTTAGTGAATAGTAATATGAGTATGGTTCTTTCTCTTTACTAACATTTCTAAGAGGATACTTTCAAAGATATAGTTAAAGACTCTAGAAAGAGAAAAAAGATGATGAGATTGTTTTTCTTAGCTTTAAGTGTTTCTTTTTTGTATAATTAGATGTTGTGTTGAATGATGAAGAGTTTTCTTGCTTTTATAGAGGTGATGAAGCTTCACTCATAAGGAAAAGTAGCAAGTGACCGTTGGAGACTTGATTAAATATCCATGGTCATTAATTTCATTTACGAAAGTGTCATTCAGCCTTCCTTGTAATACATAAGCTTAGGAGGATGAGTTTGCAGTCTGTCCTTGTAACACCCCGTTTTTCAAAGCGAGGGTGTATTTTTTTTTTCAAAAGAAATTAAAATAAAACAGAGAGAATAAATAAGGAAACACCTTTGGGTAAATAATTAAGTCATAATAATTTACAAGCAGCGGAAAAGTTTTTCAAAATATAAATCCAAAACATGTCCTGAGGTCAACAATAGTACAGGTACATCCTTTCAACTTAACATAAAGGTAGCCCAAAAGAAAGACATATGTGTCCTGAGTGACAACCTAGTCTGATCATTCTATACATAACAAAAAAACTATACGCCTTGAGTAATCTCCACGCGCCCCGTGAGATTCTCCTAACGTAGCTCCAGTCAAGCACTCCCATCCACATTCCCGTTCGGAGGATACGAACCGGTGGGATCATCCTGACTCTCATCTGAGGGCAAAGCCCAGATTTCCACAATAGTTGTAAAGGGTCACCAACCGAAATTAACAGTTAACACATAACATTTAAGTTTTTAAATGCACAAAATACCTTTTCAACTTAGCAGGCACCTTAAAAGGGTCTCCATATGATAAAAATTAATAAACAAGGTTGAAAAATGAAGTTTTTAACAAAACAACACTGCTGTATTCGAATACAGCATCTTTGTATTCGAATACAAGGCTATTTCAGCATTCAGCAGCAAAACAACATGTCTGTATTCGACTACAACAGTCTGTATTCGACTACACAGCAAGTCAGTGGCAAAACAGCATGACTGTATTCGACTACAACAGTCTGTATTCGACTACACAGCAAGTCAGTGGCAAAACAGCATGTCTGTATTCGAATACAGCCTGCTGTATTCGAATACACATCAGACAGCAGCAAAAAAACAGCAAAATTCAGCATTTTTCAGCTTTTCAAAAGGTTTCGAAATCAATCAACACTTACCCACAAATCCAAACAATCAAACTTAGCAATTATAACACAATCACCACGACATCTTGAGTTTCGAAACAGTTTTGCAATCAACCACACTTACACAAACTCCAAAACAAATCACTTAGCGATTATAACACAATTACCACGACATTTTAAGTTTCGAAATGGCTTTGCAGTCAAACACGCTATCACACACTTCCCAAACATCCACACTTGGCAATTATAAGACAATCACCACAACGACATTAGTTTCGAAATGGTTTTGCAATTTAACATACCATCACACAATTCCAAAACATAGTTCTTAGTACAATCAACACAATCACAATTTGAATCAAACACACTTACACATAATTTCAAAACATAACACTTAGCAAAATCAACACAATCATAATTTGAATCAACCACGACTCATGTGCCAAGCACCCTAATGCAATGCGTATATGCCAAAATGCATGGACTCGGAATTCCAAACCAAAACCCTCCTCGAAGGGCCGTAAATCATAATTGTACTGCCTATCGCGGGCCGAAGTACCAATTACCAAGGTGCCACCTATCACGGGTCAGCACGATTTACTAAAAAGCGTAAATCATAAACGTACCACCTATCACGGGTCAGTACTGTTTACCGAGGTGCCACCTATCACGGGTCAGCACGACTTACTAAAAGAAAAAGCGTAAGTCGTAAGTGTAACGCCTATCACAGGCCAAAGTACTACTTACCGAGGTGCCACCTATCACGGGTCAACACAACTTACCAAAAAGTAAATCGTAAACGTACCACCTATCACGGGTCAATACAGTTTACCGAGGTGCCACCTATCACGGGTCAGCACAATTTACCAAATGAAATGCATGAGCATACACTAACTCCATTCACAACAATCGTTAAGTAAATGCAGATATTAAAAGATTCCCCATTTTTAATACTCATTTACTTAACCGATTTTCACACCAAAACATTAAGCAAACAAACATATTAAGAGATTCCCCATTCTTAATATACTTTTGACTTAAAACGATTTCCACAACAAAACATTCAGTAAACAAGTCATTAAGAGATTCCCCATTCTTAATACTCATTTAACTGAACGATTTTCAAAAACAAACATTAAGTAACCGAGACATTAAGAGATTCCCCATTCTTAACGCCCAGTTAACTTAAACGATTTTCACAAGCACACATTAAGTAAACGAGACATTAAGAGATTCCCCATTCTTAATTCTCATTTAACTTAATGGTTTTCAAAACAATATTAAGTAACCGAGACATTAAGAGATTCCCCATTCTTAACGCCCAGTTAACTTAAACGATTTTCAAAACAAACTTCAAGTAAATAAGACATTAAGAGATTCCCCATTCTTAATTCTCATTTAACTTAAACGACTTTCCAAAACACACATTAAGTAAACGAGATGTTAAGAGATTCCCCATTCTTAATACTCGTTTAACTCTAATGGTTTTCAAATTCCACACCAAACAAACTCAAACATCATATCCAAATCAATCAACGATTCACACCAAATCACATCAATCAACAAACGTCAAGTATGAACACGCCAAGTACGATGAACACAAATCAACACAATCCACCACTCAAACACACAAGTTTCATTTACTCAAAATCATACATAAATGAGTTTAAATTCATTCTCCACGAAACACTCATCAATATAACCAAAACCTAACTCTAAAGTTTTACCCATAAAGCCTTAGATTCCCTTTTTCCCAAATCAATACTCCAACCCTAACAAAATTCGTTTCCACACAACCACAGATAAGGCCCTAAATGCAAACTAAAAGTTTGGAAGGAGCCCTTACCTTATCGTTAGCTTTAACGTCGATTTACGGCACCGCGATCAATTCCGGTAAAAACTTTGCTCGCGACGTCGCTTCCAAAATTAGCTCACTAGCACCATAGTGTAGTGGTGAGCAACTTTCCCTTCTATCCCTTCGCGAAACGAAGCTTGGATCTAGATGAAACGGGGAGATTTGTGTTTGAATCCCTAATACCGTTTTTCTTCGTTTTCGGATCAAAGAGGAAGAGTGAAGTTGAGAAATCCTTGTCCTATCACCCACTACCAATTTCGAACTCAAAGGAAAGAAAAGGAAGCAAAAACGAGCAACAATGGAGGAAGGGAGAAATTTAGGATGCGTGAGGCAGAGAGGAGGAGACGGAAAATCTTTCAGTTTTCCTTTTGTTTTCCTTTCTTCCTTTTTCTTTCCTTTCTATTTCTTTTTCTCCCATTTCCTTCCTTTCCTTTTCTTTATATATAAACATAAATTAACTATTTTTAACAAATATCTCCAACTCTTTAGATATTTATTAAATTACTATTTTACCCATAACGCATTAAACTATTCGTAAAAGATTCACCGCAGTTAATTTAATTTATTTATCGACGAGTAATTCTAATCGGACATCAAAATATCTTATTGATTACATAAACTCCAAAATATTAATAACTTTGGCTAAAAAGCCTCCAAGTTCAACACCAAAATACACTAAAATACATAAAGTGTAATTTAAAATTACGGGTCTTACAGTCCTCGAATAGGAGAATTGATCTTTCCATAAATTAGGACATGACTTGTACTTTTGACTTTTTCCTTTTCCAAGAACTGTAGAGTCTTGCTTCTCTTGTCAAGGACAACACTTTTTTTCGTACTATGATACTTTTTGACATTTTCTATGTATGAGGTGAATGAAACAAAAGTTCATCCTTTCATTGTTTATCCTATGGCGTTAATCCTCTTCTCATGATTTGTTTATCCTTTGTCTTTAATATTGTTTGTGTTCAGATACAAATTCATCTTCTTTGTATTTGCCATACCTTCATTTTTTTTTTGTAGTATTGTATATTCTCTTTCTTAGAGGTTAATGTTTCATCCTCTACTTGTTTATCCTCTAGCTTAGATGACATATCAAATTGTGTCAAATATACTTCTTTTGATCAAGGTGATGAGTAACCTATTTTCTAACTTAGATACACTCAAGATCACATATTAGATAATAAGTATAATCATAGTCTTTGAAATAATTTTGCTATCATTGAAACATTTGAGAGAGATTTTGTCTCAACAATCTCCCCCTTTTTGATGATGAAAAAATTCTTTAGATTATGATTTTGATACAAGAAATAATGTGATGAATTGATTATCCTACCCCTCAACTTATGTTTAATTTTTGTTTTTGAAAAATTGATCCCCCTAAACATATGCAAAAATGTTTCAGATAACTAATTTGAACCAAAATATGATTTCATTTAATGGAGGCATTCATTACAAAAAAGGGTTCAAAAAGAAAAAAAAAAAAAAACATAATTAATAAATAGCATAATGAAAAGAGGATGAGGTAAAAAAAATATATGGATCATCACAGCTATTTGGATGGGGATGAATCTTCAGAAGAGGATGAGGTAGAAGTACGAGTAAGATCTGCATAAGGAGGTTGGGCTAGCAGCACAGGAGGATGATCTCCAAGAGCGATGGTGGTGATAACGTGTTTGGTGACCCATTCCAAAAGAAGACCAAACTAAGCCATGATATGTTGAAATGAAGTGAAACTTGTAAAGAGTTTCTTTTGATATTTTTTGATATTTTTAAGAAGCTTCAATTCTTTCCGATTGCATTTGGCTTTTGTCCTCTTGTCATACATAGTGCGGCGATGGTCTTGTGGCATTGCATTTACACATGTACTCTTCTACTAAGGTTACAAATGTCCAAAGAGTGTGATCCATATTGACTATATATGTGTTACTATGTGAATATCATATTCACTGTAATCCTATTTAATAATATATTATTTTTTTGTTAAATAGAAAAATATATTATTTTTCGTTAATCTGTAAGAAAAAAAGAAATTGATTGCAGTCACTAAATTTTATTGACTACAATGTCAATTGTAATTACTAAATTGTTTTCAAAAGTTTCAATCATACATGCCTTTTGTGAGATCTAAATAACCGATTCATATATATTTTTAAACTCTGATAGAGTACATCATCCCAAGCGTAAATAAGTTAACAGGATGTTACCACCTACACCAATAGTTAATTTATCATCGAAACTTGATTTTGTCAATGCTAGGAGTAGGTTGAAGCCTACATAATAAAAATATTGATATTTAGTGTTGGATATGAAATATGTTTTTGTATTGTGGATGAAATCTATTATGGACAACGGACGATATATGGATGCAAATGTCAATGTAATGGTACATATATTCGCAGATATATGTATGTTAGTAAATAATTTTTATCATGCACTAGTATTTTTATCGATTAGAATATTTTTGTGTTGACAAAATAGGGAAAAAAATTCTACATAATTGCAAAATAAGTTGTACATAAATTACTTTTTTTATTAAAAGGATAATATTATGAAATATCTTAACAAATATGTTAAATACTTTACACTGTTTTTTAATTTAATTTTAGGTAATAATTCAATGATTTATATTTTTTCCTCGATTTAATCTTTAACTTTATATCAAGTAATTATTCAGTCATTTATATTTTTTTCTCCGATTTGATCATATATGTATTAAAAGATTATTAATATTATATTTTTTTTTACAGGAGCTTAAAAAATTCATCATTATCTTCAAACAAAAATATGAAAATTTATTATCTATTACAAGAAAAATTCATATATTCATCAAATTCATAATTGAAATATTCTAATAAACTTATATCATAATCTCTAATAACATCAAATCCATCAAATAAAAAACTCACACTTTAAGATTTGACACACCATGACATTATCTTCATCTTCTTTCTATCATTTTTCAAATCAAATCCCTAACTTAAATCTTAAAATGTGAATTTTTTATTTGATAAGTTTGATGTTGTTAGAGATGAAAATATAAGTTTACTTCAAGATTTGAGTTATGAATTTGATAAAAATATAAACTTTGTTGAAAATAGGTACTAATTTTTTTAGTTTTGTTTGAAGATGATGAATTTTCTAGATTTTTATAAAAAAAAATAACATTTTTGATATTTTAAGACATAAAATATTAATTCGTTGCTTAGATTTTAATAAAAGATCAAATCTAAAAAAAATAAAAAAAATAAACATAATTGTTACTTGATAAAAATTCCTCTTCTGATTTTAATAAAATTATTTTTTATTTAAAAAAATAAAAATTATTAAAATTAATTCACACAATAGCATGAAATAAAATCTCCAATCTAAACATCTACGAGCTAAAACTTAAAATAAATAAAATTAAAAACTCTTTAATCTACAAAAAATATAGGAAAGAGTTTACATAACTAGGTGAACCGACCTTATGCCACGCAAAACGCGAGTGAACGCTGACATTATACTTTAGCAACTTGTTTTATTTGTATTGTTATGAATATGTATTTTTTTTTTTTCATATAAAAGAAGTATCCACCGTTAAAGTAAAATTCTTTCTTTATAAATATTATTATTGCTACTGCGTGGCTCTCGTGGGACTTGAGCAGTAGCACCCGTGGGATGCTCAAGTGATTTTTAATTATAAAAATAATAGTTTTTTATATATGGGGCAGCATTACATTATACTATCTATGAGTTTGCTATGAGCACTGACCACATTGAAAACATGAAAGAGTTAGTAACATTATTTTCATCAATGAATTTGAAGCCTACAACAGTTGCAATTATAACTGTGATTGTAACGGTGTTGACATGGTGGATTTGGAGTGCACTGAATTGGATTTGGTTCACACCAAAAAGGATAGAGAAACGTCTCAAACAACAAGGTCTTAAAGGAAATTCATATCGCCCTTTGGTTGGAGATATTAGAGATATGGTTAAAATGATTAAAGAAGCCAAATCAAAACATATGGATCCTTACTCTAATGATATTGCTCCTCGTGTTTTGCCTTTTGTTGTTCACACTATTGCTAAATATGGTATGTCACTACTACTTGAGTAATTCTTTGTCATTTGCATTTTTATACTTTTCTTTTCCTTGATTCTCTGAATTGGAAATAAAAAAAAATTGTTTTTTATTAAAACGAGTCCAATAACAAAGTACATCAAAAGATTCTTCGAGTATAGTCTCCATTCACACACCTATACCAGCAAAATACCAATGTTAGTTCAGTATTCTACTGAAAGAAAAAAAATAATTTATAGTGAAAAATTGATAGAAAAGATAATCGATGATACTATGACGTTAATAGTTGATATTATTTATTTTATTTGTTAAAATAAATTGTTCACTGAAATTTAATTTTTTTTCTTTTATTAAAGAGAACTTGGCACTATTGTTTTATTTAATTTTAACTGAAGTTTACTAATTGTTTGAGTTCAACATCGACAATGAATTTATTTTGACAAGAATTGAAAGAAATTATTAACACTTTATCAAATATTTACAAATTTTTTTAGTTACATAAGAAACAAAGCTGAACAAACAAATAGAGGACCAGATGCTATATGCCGGTCAACCCTGACATGTTTAGAAAAAGATTATACGACTGTGAGGAGAAATTAATAGTTTTTGCAAAACAAAAGTTATGCATAGGAGTTTTGTTTTTTCTTAAAATAAAATAGTAAATATTATAATACATAGGTGCAAATTTTTGATAAAATATTCATTTTAACAATATTAACATTTGTAAATTCAAATTTTAAAATATTTTTAAATGCATTTTGCATGTATAAATAATTTCATTTTACAATCAATTGTATCTCGCTATATATTAATAAAATTCTGTGTTAAAATTTAAATGGTAAATGTATAATTATATATAAACCCTTCTTAAAAAAACTATTAAACTTGTATAAAAAATTATATTAATAATAAATAATTATTATTTATATGTATAATTTTAGAAGTTATTATGATTAAGTTTAATTTTTTTTAATAAATGATAATTTTGTCGATGAATTAAATCCTTGAATATAATATGATATGTATATAAACAAACATAGGGAAAGATTCATTTATGTGGCTTGGACCAAGACCGAGGATATTCATCATGGATCCAGATAAAATCAAAGAAATGACTACTAAGGTCTATGATTTCCAAAAACCCGATACGAGTCCACTCTTCAAGCTTCTAGCATCAGGCTTTGCAAATTATGATGGAGACAAATGGGCCAAACACAGAAAAATCGTAAGCCCAGCATTCAATGTCGAGAAAATGAAGGTTAGTTTATATTATACTTTATGATCTTTATTTTGGCTAGTTTGATATTTATTTGTATTTTGTCTATGTCATTGTATCAACCACGTTGATTTTTTTTAATCGAAAATAGATATTCTAAGTACTTTCTCCATTTCATATGGTATTAATTTCCTTTTCAAATTGTATCACTAAGTTATTATTGTCAACTTCACTTTTAAATTATTTTATTTTATTATACATTTATGATAATAATTAATAAAATATATAAACTTTATAAAATTCTAAGACATAACTCAATTGAGAAATACTGATATTGTTAAATTGCATATCATGTATTATGTTCGAATCCAGACCTCGCACTTTTGTGCGAGTTTCTTTGTCGTTGTCTTTACCAATTGAGTCAACAAAAGTTGATATATTTTATTCATATTATAACTTTGATTTAATTGCAGTTTTAGACCTTTTATTTATATCAATTTGCAAAATCAATTATCATATTTTAAAATTTAACAATTTTGGTTTCTCATTCTGATTTATTAACTAAAAAAAGACAATGTGACATGCTTTAAATAATGTGACGTATGACACGATAATGTATAATGATTAACACTCATAAAATCACAATAAAATCTTCTAAAAATATAGCTTTCAACTTTGAATTTTTTCATTTTTGTAATTTTAATTAATGACATATGAATAATTAATGCATCCAGATAGTTCTATGTCATGAAATCATATATCACATCATTTAAAATATATCAAATCGTCATTTTTAATTCAAAAATCTAATTGAAAGACTAAAAATGTCAGATTGGTGAAAATAGAGGGACAAAAACTACAATTAAGCCTATAACTTTTCTTAATCCCTAAGAAAAACGTCTAAAATAACACTTATTTCAAAACGAATGAAGTAACATATAAAAGTCTCTTTACATCCTTCTCGTTAAAAAATAAATGTTGTATTTTTTTTTTTGTAATTTTAAAAAATAAAATAAATATCATTATAATTAATTTACACAATTGCAAAGTTTTGAATTTGAATCTAAGATAAGAGTTTAACTTAATAATATTAATATTTGTTAGTTAAGTTTAAACTTAAGAACAAAATAAGTGTCAGTATAGTAAAAAGTATTTTTCAAAGTAGTGTTGTTTTATTTGTTTAATCTAACATTACTTAGAGCCATGTATACTAATATTTAACAAAAAGTTCTTTTAATCAATCATTGGAGTAGGATTTTAGAATGTTAAGTCTATATCTTGCTACATGTGTGAGATTTTAGAAAATTAAAAGACATAATATTTGTTATATGATTATATAACGTTTCAATAATTTTTTTTCATTTTAAGAAATATTTCCTTAACTTCGGTAATTTAGAAAAAAATAATAATTTCTCTTTTCCCTTCCAAAATTCATCTGCTAAACGGACCTTTAGGTGGTCTTTAAGTATCTACAAGTGATCTCTAAGCACATGTTTGATTTTCATTTTGGAGGATTCAAAATTAATTCTAAATGTGTAAAATTGATTATAACATGTTTGAATATTGTCGAATAAATTAATTTTGCTTCAAGAATGAATTCTAATTTGAAGCTATAATTTGTAACTTTTACGTTAAAACGTGATTTTTATATCAAAATTTATTGCTAAACTTAATTTTAATTGAACAAATCTAAAGATAAATCACTTCATATTCAATTCATTTTTAACTAAAATCAATTCACTCATAATCAATTTTAATCACTGCAAAACCAAATACACTTAGAGTAAACATTCTTATTACCTTGAAAATAATTTTTAATTATGCTAATTAGTTACGTCGGGTGTTTATGATTCTTGAAAACTTTAACAGATGTTGATACCAATATTTTGCCAATCATGCGATGATATGATAAACAAATTGGACAAAGTGGTATCTTCATCCCATGGGTCATGTGAGTTAGATGTATGGCCTTTCGTTCAAAATGTTTCAAGTGATGTGTTGGCTCGTGCGGGCTTTGGAAGTAGTTTTGAAGAAGGAAGAAGAGTATTCGAACTTCAAAGAGAAATGCTTACACTTACAATGACACTTTTTAAGTTTGCTTTCATTCCAGGTTATAGGTAAGGCTTCACCATTTTTGCAACTTAAATTCATTTTATAATTTGGCTCTTTAATTTGTAGGATTTATTTCAAAATCTGAATTTAATAAAAAAAAAAATCAAAATTAAGGTTTGGTATTTCAAAATTGCAACATACTTCCTATGTCCCATATTAAGTGTCATTTTCCCAACATGTATTGCAGAAGCAGGTAGTTTTCTAGCATTTTAAAATAGGTGTTGTTGAACATTTTAGAGGTCATGTTTTAATTTTATAAACTTGATCTCTAATAAAAAAAAGGATAAAATAAATTTTTGTCTCTATAAAATTTCAAAATTTTATTTTAAATCTCTTTAAAAGAATTCTCAATTTTTTAATCCTTAAAAAAGTTTCTAGTCCATGAAAAAGTCCATATACAATTAAAAGAAAGATTAAAAATGAATAAAAAAAATTTAGAGACTAAACTTGAAAAAATATAATTCTGTTGAGACTAAAAACATATTTTTTTTAAAAATATTTTAAAAACTTTGAACTAGTGTGCCCAATGCACAATTCAATAGTAGGTCATGCACACAAGTAGTAAATACTTGTGGTAAATACTTGTGTCTATTAATCATTTGGTGAGAGTTCAATTATTTGTCACAATATATCATACAAAAAATTATGTGTTAAGGAAGAAAGGAAAAGAAATGACAAAGAGAGCAAAGCGAAGAGAGAAATAGTTGGATCAAGAGAGTTAAACCTTTTACATAAATATTAGTTATTTTAAGCATCATTTATCAGAGTATATTATATAAAAAATTATGTGTTAAGAGAGTTAAACCTTTTACATACATATTAGTTATTTTAAGCGATTAGACACATTCGTCGTGCGCGGTAATACCTTTGTTTAGCTTAATACAAAAAATATTGTCCTTTTAGTTTATCAATCAAATTAAGAAAAATTGTAAATAAAAAAAGATTAGTGTTTTAATCATTTCCATAAATTTACAATAGAGTATAATTGACATTTAAGTGATACGAAGAGTATTAATTTAAGGTAGAATTGAAATAAAATATTGAGTGTCAGCATTAAAAACATAAAACCTCATTTATTATGTGAACTTTTTATGTTTTTATTTTTTAAAATGTGTTTTCATTTTATTTTGATGAAATTTTTTTAAAGCAAATAATTGTTACAAAAAGAAGATGAAATATTAGTTAATAAACATGTATTTCTAAAAATAATAAAAATAACTTTTTTAATATTTTCATTGATTCAAAAATTATAGAAAATTATTACTTCAAAAGGATCTTACCTAGTTAAACCAACTATAAATTGCAAATTACTTTAGGACAATATTTATATAGTAATGTAACAAATTAAAACAGAGTAGGCTTTTGGTTAGTTTTTACATTGAATTTGTAGTTGCTGAATTCTACTATGAGTGACACTTCTAAATTCTAATGATTCTTATTTATTGGTAGGTTCCTGCCAACCTATACCAACAGGAGGATGAAAGCAATTGACAAAGAAATAAGAACATCACTCATGAAAATCATAAACCGAAGACTAAAAGCAATAAAAGCAGGGGAACCTACTAACAATGACTTATTAGGCATACTTTTAGAATCAAATTATAAGGAATCTGAAAAAGCTAATGGTGGTGGAGGAATGAGTTTAAGAGAAGTAGTTGAAGAAGTTAAGCTATTTTACTTGGCTGGTCAAGAAGCTAATGCTGAATTGCTTGTTTGGACTTTGTTATTACTAAGCAAGAATCCTGATTGGCAAGCTAAGGCAAGAGAGGAAGCTTTTCAAGTGTTTGGTAATGATAAACCTGATTATGAAAAGATAGGTCAACTTAAAATTGTAAGTTTTCAATTCGTATGATTTAATGGCTTTTATTTGAGTGCTCTATGTTTAAAACTAATAGTTTATGAGCAAAATTAGAGATGACAAAATAGAAAATTGTTTCTAAAGTTTTCACTAAATCTAGTAAGAAAGGAAGGAGTGATGAATTTCACTCTTTATATCTTTGGTTTTTATGATAAACTAGACATATATTAAGAAAAGTAGTTGATTAGGTTTAATTTAAGCAATCTCAATAAAAAACTAATTTTATTGTTTAAATTATGCTCAATAACTAATAAATTTACTCATTAATTCAGTCTCTATAACATTACAATAAGGAGGATAGTAAACTTTTAAAGTATTAAATGATATATTTATATATATATATATATATATATATATATATATATATATATATATATATATATATATATATATATATATATTATTACTCAAATATCATTTGCACGCAATTATAGGGACTAAGTTTTGTCATGTTTAAAATTGAATAATACTTGATTTTGGATCCTAATTATGATTATATTATATATGAAACAGGTGTCAATGATTCTTCAAGAAAGTCTAAGGTTATATCCCCCAGTGATTATGCTATCAAGATATCTTCGCAAAGACACAAAACTTGGAGAACTAACACTGCCTGCAGGAGTAGAGCTTATAGTACCTGTATCAATGATGCACCAAGAAAAAGAATTTTGGGGTGATGATGCTGGAGATTTCAATCCAGAAAGATTCTCTGAAGGAGTTTCAAAGGCAACAAATGGCAAAGTTTGTTACTTGCCTTTTGGATGGGGTCCTAGACTTTGTATAGGACAAAACTTTGGTTTATTAGAAGCTAAAATAGCTGTGTCCATGATCCTAAGAAATTTTTCTTTAGAGTTTTCTCCATCTTATTCTCATGCTCCTTCCTTTATTATTACTCTTCAGCCAGAGCATGGTGCACATCTCATTTTGCATAAACTTTAGAGTGCAAAATTTTGTTACTCGCATTAGTTGTGTTGCCAAAATAAATTAGGTTTGTTAATTTGAAACTCTTGATCTTTTATTATGTTGTTTGTCATGTTTTTGTTACTTCAGCTAGTATGTTATACAGATCATAATGAATTTGTACCCTTACATTAATTACTTTATATTTTATTTATTTCCTCTTTAGTTTATGTACTACTGTAGTGCAAGCGGGCATGCTCCATTAACATGCTTGTCTGTTAATAAAAATAAAAAGTATAAATTTATATAATTATATAAAAATATTTAGTTATTTGATTAATATGAATAAAATTGTAAATAAAAAATTTATAGAAAAAGATAAAATATGAAGCAAAAAATCTAGTTATTTGATTAATATAGGAAGATAAAATAGTTCAAGTGATAGGTAAAATTGAAAGAAAAAATCCACACTAAAATAATTTTTTTTACTTAAATATATTTTTAGTCTTTATAAAAATATAACTTTTAGTCCCTACAAAATTATTATGTATGCAATGTTAATGCTTACTATTAAATCAACATATATTTTTAAATGGAGTTATTCAAGCATATAAAATATAAGTTCATAAAACGATTTCTAAATTTATATTTTCGTTACTTTTATCTTGAATTTTTTACATTTAAAAAATTCATATTGAATTCATCTCAAGTTAAAAAATTTTAAATTTTTGTAGAAGAAATTGTTTAAATGTTCTCAATATATTTGTAAAGAATTGTTCAAAATTTTGAGAGTTTAAAAAAATTTAAACATGTTTTGTTTTAATGAAAATTGAAACTGGTTGTTGAATAATTTTATAAAAATTAAAAGATGTATTTTATTTTATAAGAACTAAAATTAAAATGTTGAAATTTTATAGGGAATAAACATATTTAACCCTTATTGAATACAAGATGAGGCATAAATAAAGATACGAGGACTAATAAATCAAATCATGTCTGTCATGATAGTAAGATCCATTGTCTCGAAGGAATGATGAGCGTTAAAGAATGTGAGAGTTTCTTCCTTCCTTATTATGTATGTATACTATTGTGTTCTAACTTAATGAGATTACCTAACATATATACACCAGTAGAGGCATGGACCTCTCAACGGACTAACTAAAAGGAGTGGTCAAATCCATAACGGGTCATCATCAAATACAATATATATAGTTAACATTCAACATATGTGCATTAAAAAAAATTGTATAACTGATTATTTATATTCTATAATTAATTAATAAATCCATTTAAATTCAACGATTGTCACACTTGGATGCCTTTAATTAATTATTAAAATATAAGAATGATAATATCTATAAAAATCAAGTATTTATAAAAGCACTTGTCAACAACTAGTATAAGAAACACATGCATTAGCAATGCAGAAAATTAATCCAATAGGGAAAAAATCATACATGCTAAACACACATATTTCACTTAAGGATAATGAATATGGATCAATATAATATAATTAAGAAATATGTAATGTATAAATGGTCCAAAACATCTAAAATACTATAAAAAAATATTATTATAAAATTGACACCGTCTCATACATATCTAATAAGAATGATAATAATTAAGTATGTATATAATAATTTGTACTTCCACTAATCTAGAATATTAAATGATTTATAACCCATATTGGTTACATGTCTCTAAAAAGATGTGACGACTAAGCACTTGGTTAGTGGATATACTAACTTATTTTCTTTAGTAAGATGTTCAATTTGAGTATGAAATTCAAGAATTTTTCTCTAACAAATAGGTATTTTATCAAAGTACTTTGATCGATATATCACAAGTGACCTAGATATGCTTTCAATAACTTTGAAGCGAGATATAAGATTCTACAGCCACATAGCTTAACAAGTTGCCTCGTAGGAAGCAACATATTATGCCTCCATGGTAGAGGTAGCTGTAAGAGTCTGCTTAACACTCTTCCAAGAAATAGCTCATCTCGTCATCTTAAAAATTAAGTCGAATGTAGATTATTTGTCATTGGTGCAACCTACAAAATCAGAGTTAGAACAACCAAAGACTTGCAGTTGATCAAACTTCTTATAAGTCAACATAAAATCTTTGGTTCCCTACAAATATCGCCTGACCTTTTTAATGACTTTCCAATGATCTAAATCAGGGCTTCTCAAGTAGCTCCCTAAAGCATTAGCTGCAAAAGCAATATCGACTTTTTTCCCGTCATAAACTCATAGAGAGTTTTTGGCACATACATGCTAGGTACTTGATTAAGAATATATACGACAATCTTCAAAGTATCTCCCCAAAGAAAATTAAGTAACGTAGAGTGACTTATCATGCATTTCCCCATATCCAGAAGTGTGTGATTACGTCTCTCTACAACTTCAATTTGTTGAGAAGTGCCATACATAGTGGATTGAGCCTCAATTCCACATTCATCAATAAATATGGACAATGGTTCTAGGTTTTTTCAAGTTTCATCATACCTACCACAATATTCTCCTCCTCTATTAGACCTCACACACTTAATATTCTTTTCTACTTTAAATTCAATAACAATTTTAAAAGATCTGAAGGCATCCAAAGAACCATACTTCTCTTGAAGAAGATCTATTTAACCAAATCTAGAGAAGTCGTCTATGAAAGTGATAAAGTACCTATAGCCACCCATTGCACCAGGTGTACTAAGTCTACACATATAAGTGTGAATCAGCTGTAGCATACTATCACATCTATTCACTTTTTCATCCCTCATTTTGCAATGAACTTCCCTTTAAGGCAATTGACGCAAGTGTCAACGTCAGAGAAGTTGAGATTAGGAAGAACGCTTCCCAGATTTGTGTTTTGATGCGGGGCCTAGAAATAGGCCACAAACGTCTATGCCATAGCATAGAAGAATTTTCATATTTTCATTTTTCCTACTGCGCTTAGTTCCAACAACATAATTAACAGACTTCTCTTGAAGAAGATCTATTTAACCAAATCTAGAGAAGTCGTCTATGAAAGTGATGAAGTACCAATAGCCATCCATTGTACCAGGTCTAATAAGTCTACACATATAAGCGTGAATAAGTTGTAGCATACTATCACATCTATTCGCTTTTGCATCCCTCATTTTGCAATGAACTTCCCTTTAAGGCAATCGACGCAAGTGTCAACGTCAGAGAAGTTGAGATCAGGAAGAACGTTTCCTAGATTTGTGTTTTGATGTGGGGCCTAGAAATAGGCCACAAACGTCTATGCCATAGCATAGAAGAATTTTTATATTTTCATTTTTCCTACTGCGCTTAGTTCCAACAACATAATTACCAGACATTTCAATTGTATCCATCATATATAATTCATCACTCAAAACACCAGAACCGACATTAGCAAAATTAAAACGAACAACTTTTCATAACCAAAATCAAAAGTTTAACCACATTTTTCTAATATTGAAACTAAAATCAAATTTCTTCTCATCGAAGGTACATAAACTGCATATTTCAAAATTAAAGTGTCTTGAAGGTAAAATCAAATAAACAACTCATTTATCTACTAGAGATCAAGCAACTCTTTCAAGTCCTCATAATTAGTCCTTCCAAAGTTTTAATAGAGCTAGGAAAGGAGGCTATCATGATAGAACAAGTTATAGGAACCAAATTGATTTTATAATTAGAGTTTTAATGATAACAAAATTATTTAATGAGAAGAATATATTTGACTTCAAATAGTATGAAAGAAGATTCATGTTTTTGAATAAATCTAAAATAAGATTTGATTCAAATTTATAATTGAAGAAAATCTAAAATAAGATTTGATTTAGATTTATAAATAAAGAAAATTTAAAATAAGATTTGATTCAGATTTATAATTGAAGAAAATATAAAATAAGATTTGATTCATATTTATAATTGAAGAATATCGTTGACCAAGTTGAAAAGAAGATATGGTCAAGATTTGAAGAAGATTTGATCATGATTTCATCAAGATTTATCTACAACAAAATATGAACATAATCAATATGAAGAATTTACAAATGTAATTTGAATGAAATACAAATAAAATCAATCTGAAGAATTTACAAACACAATTGAACAAGATACAATTTAGAATTAAACAATGGCTAAATTTAAGCCCTGATTTTAACTATAAATAGATACTCAAGGCTGAAGAAGAAGATAATCGAAAAGCAGAAAAGAGTAGAAGAACTCAAGTTCAAAATTCCGGATTTATCTTATAGTTCAAAGAGAGAAACACTTGTTCGAATGAAAAATATTGTCTAAGTGATTTTTCTTAGAGTATGATAGTTATTATTATTATTATCAACTTTGTTAGAAGCAAACACTTAAAGTTCCAATCTTTTGTATCCAACCCAATAGTGGTTTAGTTCATTCTTCAATCTGGAGTTGTCAAGTTGTTAGGAGAAGACTTGACTTGTAGGGTCAAGGTGGTTAGTTCCTCAAAAGTCTGGGGTTGTCAGATTGTTTAGGAAGACTGATTTGGAGAGTTAGGTTCTTTGTAATTCAATGTATTTGAATTAGTGGATTAAAACCTTCTAAATGAGAAAACTGGATGTAGCCAAGTTAATGGTGAACCGAGATAAATCTATGTGTCAAATTATTTATATTTCATTGCTTGCTACCTTTAAATTTGATTGCTTCTTATCTAAGTAATTCATAAAAACCAACCAATCTTCATCAAAAAAGCAAAAAGTTATCAACTTTGCAAACACAATTTAACTCTACTTATCGTGTTTGCACCTTCAATAATCATTATATAAAAAGTTTTGGAATATTAGAATGAAATGATTCCACATTTATTCAGCCCAACTTATCTATGATAAAACTCTAACTTATTATGATATTATATCACAAATGCAACTACAAAAACTTCCACCACCATAATTCTAATATTGATAGGATATTGAAAATGATAAACATAAGCATAAAGAATAAATAAAACATTGCATCATAACAAAATTACACAAATAATAATATACCGATAAAGTATAATTATTACTAATATAATATAGATCATAATTATTGATAGATTTTATTTGTTTATAATTTACATTATTTATAATATATTAATTTATCAAATATGCTTCGTATATAAACTTTCACA
>JBBPBR010000003.1:45800709-45828693 GCA_037974775.1 Cicer pinnatifidum
TTCCACCTCAAACTTTAGTATAAAGTTGAAACTTTCGACTTTAAAACTTAAGATTAAAACTATGTTCATAAAATGAACATTAATTCTTCAAACTTTTTTGATATACAAAGCTTGAACCCATATATTTCTTTTTAAATATAAACTATTCTCAAAGTCATAAATTTTGAAACTTTGTGTTTTCAAAGTGAAATCTCTTCATAAAAATTAAAAATTTAATATTAAAGTCTAAAACTTTTTTATTCTAATTATAAATATGGAAACCTTGTTTTCAACAAAAGCCTAGAGAGAACTTTTAATACCTTATTCACAAAATTAACTTAAAACCAACATTTGAACAACATTTTGAACTATCTTTTTGTATACATACAACTCAGCTAAAACCAATTTTACTCATCAAAGTCTTTCAAAAATATTTCAAATTCAAATCTAGATTAAAACGCATCAAATAATCAAGGACAACAACGCATATGATTTCAAACTTTAAATGATTCCAAATTTTAATTTATACCACCATTAAATTTCATAAAATATCTACCACTCAAATACTTTTGAATCAAAACAAACCACAACAATTCATTTACCACTTTTTTTCAAAACTTATTTCAAAAATTTTGCCATTACCTTTTTGTTTCTATCTCTTTTTGTTAAAAAATTTAACACAACAAACATAAAATATTCAGAGTTCTTACCACCGCTAACTCAGTGTCAAAAATCTCAATTCATTTTCGAGACTCAATGAGCTAAATACATAAACATAGGGAACTATAAAATTTACTTCAAGGTTACATTAATCAAGAAAACAATCAATTTTTTGTTTATCAATCACTCACTTACTTTAGAATCTTCATTTCACAACTTTGAGTTTTTTTTTAAAAAAAAACATAGATCACTTGGGTCTACAAACACATTAACATCTCGTTGTCATTTTAATTATAGAAAAAAAAAAAAAAAACTTAACCAAGGAAACTTGCAAAAGAGGGGATAAATTACTACCTCCACCTGTGGTCCTTAGCTTTCTATAATCCTCTCAAGTAGTGAAACAACTTTGTAGTTGGAGGATTTTTATTGGAGGCTTCTAAGCTGCTCAAAATTAAAGGAGAAACTTTTGGTTTGGTGAGAAATGAGAGAAGATGTATTTGAAAAATTAAAGAAATTGATAGTAAGATGATAATGACCATTAATTGCTTTTATAGGGAGGGAGAAAAGATTGTTGGAATCAGATTGTTTTTATACTTAGACTTTTGATGTTAACAAAAGTATTTTAAGAAAAAAATTAACATTTGATCTAGATTTATCATTGAATAAAATATTTGACCAAGTTGAAAAGAAGATATGGTTAAGAATTGAAGACGATTTGATCAAGATTTATAATTGAAGAAAATATTTGACCAAGTTGAAAATAAGTTATGGTCAAGATTTAAAGAAGATTTGATCAATATTTATTAGCTTCAACAATATAAAGGTTAAATGGTTAAATGGTAACATGTCGTAGTTCTCATCAAAACAAAGGTTGGAGTATACACTCAAGTGTCTTGGGTTAAAACCAAGAAAGTTCCTACAATGCTTCAAATGGATAGATCAATCAAAATCAATCATATGATCATCATCTTTTAGGAAAAATCAGCATTAGTATAATATTGGAGTAAGCTAGTAGTTTATTCTTCTTATGTGCCAAATATCTCCCTCCGCTATGATCCATAGATTATATATGTGCAATGATTATGAAATAAGATCATCTTGTAAGAAGCCGGGACTACAAGTAAATAAACCACCACCCTCTCATGGAAGATCATCATTTGATTCCTCCATTAGTGAAGTCTATATTGTTGGAACCAGACTTTTTGAGGCAAACAAACACCTTGAACCTACAAGCCAAGTCTTCTCCACACAAGTTGAAAACCACAAATTGTTGAAGGCAACTACACCTTGACCTGCAAGTCAAGTCTTTTCAATACAACCTGAAAACCAGAGATCGCTTGATGAACACAAAAGCCACTATGGAGCTGGGTTACACAAGTTTGGAATTGATTGTGTTTTGCTTCTACTAAGCAGATTTTTACAATTGAATTGTATGGATTTCTAAGTTTGCTTCTGAATTGTATGGAAGTTCTTAAAAGTTCACAATTTCTTCTTCAACCTAAAGTATCTATATATAGAATAGATTACAGTTTCACCTTTGCCCTTGTAAAATTTAGATCATATATTTCTTGAACAAATTATGAATGTATCTTCTTGTGAAAAAATTATGAGTGTATCTTCTTTTGAACAATTTTAAATGTTTCATCTTATGAATTATTCTAAGTTTATCTATTTGTGAACAAATTCTGAGCATATATTCTTGTGAACAATATTTTGACTGTATCTGAAGCTCCAAACATGCTAAGGGGGGTTAAATTGTGTTTGACTAAGTTGATAACTTTTTCATTATTTGAAGAAATTGGTTCAAATTTGACGATTTACTTGGAGTAGAAGCAATAACAAAACCAAGGAGTGTAGGAATAAAGTGAAATCAATAATTTATCCTGGTTCACGACTAACTTAACTACATCCAATTCCTTCACTTAAAATGATTTAATCCACTAATTCAAAAATATGAATTGCAAAACACCTGACCCTCCAAGTTAGTTTCTCAAACAGTCTAACAACCTAAGACTTTTGAGGAACACACACCTTGACTCTACAAATCAAGTCTTCTCCACACAATCTAACAACTCCAAATTGTTGAAGACACACTAATACCACTATTGGGTATGAATACAGAGGTTTGGAACTTGAGTAGTTGCTTCTAACAACCTAATTATAACCACAACTATCACACTTTATGGAGAACAATTAAAATGTATTTCTCATTCGAACAAGTGTTTTTCTCTTTTAACTCTAAGATGAATTTGGAATTTTGAGCTTGAGTTTTCCTACTCTTTTCTAATTTTTCAATTATGTTTTTCTTCAGCCGTGAGTATCTATTTATAGATAAAATTAGGGCTTCAATATAATCCTTGTTTAATTCTACATTGTATCTTCATTCCTAGCTTGGTCAATAATGATCTTGTTCAAAAATAATTTTGAACAATATGTTTTTTCATAATATTTTCTTTAGCCATTTCTTTATTTTTGAATCCAATTTCAGTTATTCTTGTAGATTGATTCTATACGTATTTTGTTCAAATTGAGTTTGTAAAATCTTCAAATTGATTATGTCCGTATTTTGTTTAGATTGAGTTTATAAAATCTTCAAATTGAGTTTACCATTTAACCTTTATATTGTTGAAGCTAATATTGTTCATATTTTGTTCAGATTGACTTTGTACATTTTTCATATTGATATTGCTCATATTTTGTTGAAAATGGATTTGTAAATTCTTCAGATTAATAAATCTTGATTAAATCTTCTTGTAAATAATTCATATCTTCTTGTAATAAATATTGATCAAATCTTCTTTAAATCTTGACCATAACTTATTTTCAACTTGGTCAAATATTTTCTTCAATTATAAATCTTGATCAAATCGTCTTCAATTCTTAACCATATCTTCTTTTCAACTTGGTCAAATATTTTATTCAATGATAAATCTAGATCAAATGTTAATTTTTTTCTTAAAATACTTTTGTTAACATCAAAAGTCTAAGTATAAAAATAATCTGATTCCAACAATCTTTTCTCCCTCCCTATAAAAGCAATTAATGGTCATCATCATCTTACTATCAATTTCTTTAATTTTTCAAATACATCTTCTCTCATTTCTCACCAAACCCAACACACGCCCTTTGTACTTGCCACCATTGGTGTTCATAAAACTTGCGGTCTCATATTGTTTCCGCTGCACTGGACCAGCTCGTTGAGCACGAGGAAGAGTAGCTTGATGATCATCCCATTCTTTTATGACTTGTTGAAGTTGTTCCTATATAAAAAATAAAAAAATTAAAAATTAAAATAGTTAATAATTAATATATAATAATTTAGAGGTCTAATTAATATATAATAATTACCTAAATCATTTTTGATAATTTATCAGTATACTCATTTGTTTCAGGATTAACATGAAGATAGCGATGTATCTCTGCCTGAGTGACCTCCCTTCCAAGTTGTTTTTCCTAAAATATTAAATTAATGTCAAGTTTATAATAAGTTGGTGAAATGTGATGATTAATTGAATATAAATTAATAGATATATATTATAAATAGTAATTACCATATAATATTTAATTTCTCCAGCAGACATGGAACCTCCCTTATGAGTACTGGTACCCCTCTCAAATGCTCTATTAATCTTTGCTTTTATTTCTTCTGTTTGTAAGCATATGTGTTCCATTTCCTCCAGAAAGAACTCCAAACATTTTCACCAATCCAATTAGGCCGTTTTTCCTCACCCTTATTACGTGCGTAAGCCAACATAGATGAGAGACGTTTGGAAAAGCGATGGTCAAAAGAAGCCAAAATTGTGGCATCATGCTCTCTTTTCCAAGTACATTTAGTCTGTTGTTTGTTTAAATTTTAAAAATATTAAATATAATTCAATTAAGCAATCAAATGTATAATTAGTATTTAAATAAATTAATCTAATCACTTACTTTGAAACAATGTAAAAATTGATCAACTTCGCTAAATTGAGGTGTCTTATCCTCTTTTATCTCACCCCAAGACAGCCATGGTTTTTTATATTTCTCTTGTATGACTTCAGCAATTGCCTTTGCAGATAATTTAAAAGGAAGATATCTTCAAAGTTTACATGCAAATTAAATATAAAAATGAATTAATAAAATAATGTAACATGCAATAATGAAATATTTAACAATCATAATCTAACAATCATAGTTTACATACCCATCTCCGTCCGGAATGATGACAATGCGGTTGTAGCAATCAACACATCCGAGTTCCATTATTTTGTCTATGGTATAAGGCTCTACGGGGACCTCAGGATGTAGAGGAATAGCTCCACCACTAATACCAATTGTCGGAATCGGCATGAGAGATGGATCATTAACAACACGTGGTTTAGTAACTTTTTTCTTACCACGTGGTGTTTTGGATATTCCTCGTATTCCCACCGTTCTCGTTCCTCCTGATCCTTCCGATCCTCCTACTCCCAACACTGAAGCCATGTCTATATATATATATATATATATCCATACATATATATAATATATATGTGTGTATGTACAATTAACATAAATTAATAATGAAATATACATAAATAAATTATAACACTCACATAAATAAAGAAATATATATATATATATATATATATATATATATATATATATATATATATATATATATATATATAAAGTGTCGTTCATATTTCACATTACAATATATAATATTATATATATATATATACACACACACATATAATGCATAATTAATTAATTGTCTTCGTTGTCGTCATCATTTGATGAGTGAATTAAGTCACTGCCTTCATCATTCTCTAATTCATCTATTTCTTGTTCATCAACTTCTTCTCCAATGTTTGACTCATGACAAAGTTGACTAATAGTCGCATCTTCAATCACATGATCCAAATTTGACATTTCATCCATTTGATATGCAACTTCTTCATTTTGATCTGCTTCAACTTCTTCTATTCCACTCGTTGGTCTTGTTTTGATTGCAGCACACCAACCTTGTTTGCTTCTGACAGTTGATGGATAAGGAACATAATACACTTGTCTTACATTATGGACCAGGGCAAATGGATCAAAACATGGATATTTTTTGCTCATACGAATGTCTATAGTATTGGATATCAAATTGATCTTAGTTCTTCTGCTAGATGGATCAAACCACTTACAGTAAAACAACACCACCTTTTTCACATAATCTAAGAACGTATAGTCAATTTCGGCAATATGCTCAATTATGCCGTAGAAATCTTCTACTACACCACTATCAGACACACTTTTCATACAAACTCCACTATTAATTGTTTCTTTTCCTTCTGTCCAAGATTCAGTGTGAAATTTGTATCCATTGACGTAATAGGTGTGCCATTTTTTGAAACTTCTACTCGAGCCCATAGATAAGTGCCTCAAGTGGAAGTTGATAGGAGTTTTTTCTTCGAGATGTACTTGTTGTTGAAACCATAATGGGAAATTTGAATGTATATCAACAGATGATTATCCTGTAGTTAAAAATGCCCTGATCGATGACCATATATATGGTGAATATCAATTTAATCATATAAATATAATCAAAAAGAAGAGGAATTTAAAACATACTCAATGTATTGTTTAACTTCAGTGTAGTTAATCAAAACGTGAACATGTGCCGCATTAAATACTTTGTCACTTGGCCACAAAATTGAAAAATCCCTACCAGCATGATGACCAGACAAGCAAAAAATTGATAAAGCACGTGGGTGACGTATAACACTATCAGTAGCGTTTCTTCCGTTAACTGGTGACAATGTTTCGTTGTTGAAATAATGAGAACAAAAGTATGATGTTTCACGGTGTAGGTAAGATGAACAAATTGAGCCCTCAACTCTAGCTTTGTTTTTCACCGACCGTTTTGAATAACCCATGAACCTATAATATACAAAGAGATGTACATAAGCTCCATCTATATATATATGTATATTGAAAATCAAGTATATGTATGTATATATATATATATATATATATATATATATCACCTTTTAAATGGATACATCCATCTATACTGAACCGGTCCACCAAGCCTAGCTTCACTTGCAAGATGCACTGAGAGATGTTCCATGGAATCAAAAAACCCAGGAGGAAATACTTTCTCCAACTTACATAGAATGATCGGAATGTCATTTTCCATCTTGATGAGATCTTTATCAATGAGTGTTGAAGAACACAAATTCTTGATATATTGACTCACTTCAAGAAGTGGGTTCAATACATGTGTCGGTAAAGTACTAAAGGCAATAAGAAGTAAACACATTAAAAATATATGACAATCATGACTTTTCATCCCATGCATCCTCCCATTTTCCACATCAGTACATCTTGTCAAATTAGAACAATAACCGTCAGGTGTCTTCAGTTCTTTGATCCAACAATAAACAGATTTGGCTTCATCAGTGGATAAAGTGTAATTCGCACAAGGTTTTAGGGTCTTGCAGTTTTGTTCCACCAACAACAAATCTGGTTGTCTGCAATATATACCTATGTCTTTTCTAGCTTTGTCATTATCTTTTGTTTTCCCTTTCCCATTCATCATAGTATTAAATATGTTATCAAAGAAATTTTTCTCGATATGCATAACATCGAGATTATGACTCAAAATATTATCTTTCCAATACGGTAGATCCCAAAAAATACATCTTTTTGTCCAATTGTGCCATTGTCCGTAACCTGGTGGTTTACAAGCCACACCATTAACAACATGTACTTTTGGCATATCTTTTACTTTATTGCAAACTTGTTCTGATATCAATTTAAGCGGGGGTCCTAGACTTTCTGCATAGCCCTTCACAAATGCAGCTTTGTTCCTTCTAAATGCATGATCAGCAGGTAAAAACCTACGATGCGAGTCAAACCACGATGCCTTCCCGCCAAATTTTAAAGTAAATGCTTTTGTATCTTCCATACAAATAGGACAAGCTAATTTACCATGGGCGCCCCATCCTGACAACATCCCATAAGCGGGGAAATCATTAATGGTCCCCATCAATGCAGCTCTCATCATAAAATTTTCTCTCCGAGCAATATCATATGTCAAGACACCATTCCATAACCTCTTCAAATCGTCAATCAAAGGTTGTAAAAAAATATCAATACCAGTTGTAGGGTTAGAAGGACCTGATATCACAGCAGCTAAGAACATATAAGGTTTAGACATACACATATCAGGAGGAAGATTGTAAGGAATAACAATAACCGGCCAACAAGAATAAGGAGTAGACGATGCTTGTATGTAAGGCATAAATCCATCTGAGAATAATCCAAGTCTTACATTGCGTGGATCTGACGCAAAATCAGGATGCATTTGATCAAAGTGTTTCCATGCCTGACCATCAGACGAATGTCGCAACTCACCTGAATTTCTTCTATTCTCATAATGCCACGTCATCTTTCCTGCAGTTTGTATTGATGCAAACATTCTCTACAATCTTGATACAATAGGTAGGTAAAACATTGCTTTCCTTGGAATTGATTTTCCCCTACTTACTTTAGAGTTATTCCTTTGGTGATACCTTGGTTGTTGACAAAACTTGCATTCAACTAAGTTAGCATCATTCATACCAAATTCATTGTCATAATACAACATGCAACCTTTAACACAACAATCAATCCTCTTGACACCTAATCCTAATTTAACACAACAATCAATCCTCTTGACACCTAATCATTCATACCAAATTCATTGTCAAAATATAACTTTGACACTAACCGTTTAGCATCGTAATAACTTTGCGGCAATCCATCTCTAACAGGTGTTGCGTCTAGCATCATTTTAGTCATCAAATCCAAAGCTAAATCAGGAACATGAAATTGAGACTTTAGACCTAATAGTCTAATACACATTGATAACTTTGAGTTTGGAGATCCTTCAAACAACGGTTTATTTGTCTATTTCAAAAGACCATAAAATCTCTGAGCTTCTTCATTCGGAAGTCCATCGGTATCGTCATATTGATCTTCATTGAATGATAAATTAACCCCAACAACATCCGAGATCTTATCATTCATCACCTCAAAGTGTTGATAGTTATAATAATCTATACCTAACATGTTAGTACTACTTGAAGGACCTATGTTATTCTCCACACATGTACTAGTATTAGGCGCTGTCGGAGACTCTTCCCCATGTTATTCTCCACACATATATATATATATATATATATATATCGATGTTTTATATATTAATTGCTTTATTTTTCAAAAGCATTATATATAAATTTTGACATACTTTATATGTCAATTAGGGGAGTATGCATTTGCAAATAATATAATAAATTATTATCAATACTATCATTATATAAACCGAAATAAAAATTTAAATGATATTTTTTTAATAATCAAGACTAACAAAAAATAAACTATATTATGTATCAAAACTTATAACAAAAAATAACAATATCATCAATTTTAATAATGTTTTTTTTTTAAAAAATAGTTATATTAAAATCAATATGTTTTACTTTATATGTCAATTAGGGGAGCATTAATTTGCAAACAATATAATAAATTATTATCAAGACTATAATTATATAAACCAAAATAAAAATTTAAATGATATTTTTTTAATAATCAAGACTAACAAAAAATAATAATATCATCAATTTTAATAATGTTTTTTTTAAAATAGTTATATTAAAATCAATAAGTTTTACATGTGTTTCAAACTTTTATTTATCATATATTATGTAAACAATATAATTTCTATTTTTTTTTTACAGATAAATCTATAATAACACATATTTTACTAATCTATATTTTAAAAAGAATATAAATATATTTATAATATCACATATATATTTATTAATCTAAATTTAAAACGTATAAAATACTAACTTGATGTCAGATAGGGTCTGACTTGAAGCTTTCACGTACAGAGCTTAGAACTCTTCGAAGTAATTAACAACCACTGTCAAAATCAAAATTCAATAATATTAATTACATAAATAACTTCAAATCAAAAATAAAAATAAAAAACTAAATATATAATATAATATAAACTTACCAAAATTGAAGCAAGGTTGGAGGAATATTTTTTGTAGAGAGAAGGTGGAGAGAAAATTTAGGAGGGTTTAGAGAGAAGTTAGAAGTGAAAAATGATAAGAGGAGTGGAGTAATATATATAGAATTTGGTTGATCCTTTGTGGCGGCCAAAGCAGCCACAATGAGCAACGGATATGTGGCGTTTGTGGCGGCCAAAATGGTAAAAAAAAATGCAGGGATTTGTGGCGGCCTAGGCGGCCACAACTGGCAACGGTCCTTTGGGTGTTTGTGGCGGCATTTGCAGCCACAAAATGTAACGACTCAGGCTTTTGTGGTGGCCTTTGCAGCCACAAAGGGTAACGCCACTTCAAAATTTTGTGGCAGCCTTTACCCTCACAAAATTTAGATTTTGTGGTTGAAAAAGCTCTCACAAATATTTTAAAAATTTAGGTGGATTTTGTGGCTGCCTAAGCCCTCATAAAATCACAACGTTGTGATATTGTGAGGGCTTAGGCAGCCACAAAATCCACCTAAATTTTTAAGCATTTGTGAGAGCTTTTTCGACTACAAATAAAGACCAATTTCAATTTTTGTATTTGTGAGGGCTTTTTCGGTCACTAATTTGTGAGAATTTTTTTTGGCCACAAAATATTTGTAAAGTTGGCCACAAATTAGAGTTTTTCTTGTAGTGAGAGACCAATTATGATATTCATTCAAGAAAAATGATGAGATGAGCACATCTATAATATAATTAAATATATATTCTAATTATTTTAAACAATAAATTTAGAGGATGTTACACTTATAATGAAGACTAATCACTAAAGAATATAAAATTGAACGAGTGATTTGCTATAACTTAAAACCTTAAACTCTAAATACTTAGAAAAATTGTGCTCTTGAGGTTTTATGTGGTTGTATCTTTCTTCTTTAGCCTTGATCCATTGATTATACATGAAATTAGGTCTTCATTTTACTCTCTTGTTAATTTTGAATCGTATCTTCATTCCAGCTTGATCAACAAATACTTCTTCCAGATATAATTGTGAAAGAAATGTTTTGATAATATGACCCTTAACCAATTCTTTTATTTTTGAAATTGGTCTTAAGCACTTTTTCTAGAAGAATATTGTGTGTATTTGTTCATATTACGCATAATAATTCACATGATTCTTCCTTCATACACTTGTTTTATTTGAGAGGGAATGAATATGGGCATGTTCTTGGACCTTCACAAGTAAGAAAACAGCTAAATCCAATTTAGTATTTTTCTCAACCTATCAAAGTCTTTGACCTTCCATTATAGTAGTTGACTTTTCTCCATCAGAATCATAGACTTAATTGTTGGAGTCAAATGTTGTGTTTCTTTAACAATGAGTCAGATGCAGATATAAAATTGTGTGACTTAGAATTAGTGGCATGGACAACTTCACCTTTGTTCTTTTTCAAAGTCATTTCAACTTCAGAGTGTGCTTCGTATCACAGGCAACACTTTGGAACAAGTTACACTTTTCCAAGTTAGCAGAATATATGCTTTAGAAGCATACTTGAATAATGGCTTCAACCTTCAAAGGCATGCTCAAAAATATTGTTCACTAGAGGCATGTTGAAGTCATTGTTCATCGAGGCATATAAATGTTATTGTTCATTAGAGACATGTTGAAGTTATTGCTCATCAAAGGCATTTTGAAGTTATTGTTCATCAGAGGCATTTTGAAGTTATTGTTCATCAGAGGCATGTTGAATCTTCATATGCACAAAATTCTTCAAAGGAACGTTGAATCCCCAGAGCCACAAAATTCTTTAGAGGTAGATGCATAATCTTTAGAGGAAAACACACAAACTAACTCATCAGAGGCATGCAAATCAGAAGCATGCTTTAGTCTTTAGAGGCAAACGCAAAATCACGTTGAACTTCCATAAGCACGTTATTAGAGGTAGATTCGAGAACTTTTCCATCACATGGATTTTACCGATTTAATTTTGTTTCCTCTGACCTTTTCACTTCCTCTTCTGGTGGTATCCTTTGGTGATGGTATCCTCTTGTCACTTCCTCTAATGATATCCTCTAGTGGTATCCTCTGGTTACTTTCTCTTGTGGTATACTTTAGTAGTTTCCTCCGATTTTCCTGTTTTAGTTTTTACATACTTAATAAAAAAAAATTAGTGCAATAAATTGTTCTCACAAAGTACTTTTATTAGCATCAAAACCATATAGAGAAATTATACATAGAATCAACTTGGTTCCAACATGTAGTTCCCTTGTCATGAACCTTAAAGACATTACGTTGCATCCTCTAAAAATTAGAGAAGATAAATAAGGAAAATAAGATGATGCTCTGGAAGATTTGTTATAGTTGTGATAACTCTATTAAATGTGCCATCAACGTGCCTATAATGAATATGTTAATGTAAGCTTACGGTGATAATTTTCGTTTGAGGAATCTAGCAAATAGTTGATCATTTGTTGAAAGTGTCAAGTCAATACTTTGACAAAGTCAATGCTCTGACAAAAAGTCAACTATTTAGCTTAAAAGTTTGAAGAAGTTAACATTCTTACATCCTCTTCTCATCAAAGTTAGATTTATCCTCTGATTGAAAACATCCTTTGAAAAAAATGTCATTCTTTAGTACTTTTGTTGCTTCTATCAAGGTACGTAGAATCAATTACAAGGATGAATTTGGACATGTTTTAATGTTGATTTAAGATCTATGAAGATTTGATATGAGTCATTATGTTACAAGTTGGTTTCATGCAATCACATCAATAGTCGAAAACCCTAACGGCCTTGAGGTTTCTCTATAAAAGGATTTGTGATCTTCACTACAAACATACAAGAAACCTACTACCGTCATATACAACAACCCATGAAACAAACTTTTGTATTATTTTTTTAGTGTTGAAAAACCTCAAATACACTATTAGAGAATACCTTGTAAACTTTCTCTTGTGAGAGATATTCAGAAAAAAATCTTAAGTATTATTTGTAATTTAACTTAGTAGTGGTTGCTACCTTCAAAAACTTGATTGTACTGAGTTACGAGGTTGAGAAGACTTGAACATGGTCAGATTGACTAGTAGGTGCTTAGTTGATTAAATCCTCTAGTGTGAAAGGACTGAACATAGCTTTTATGTTGGTGGTAAACCATGATAAACTGGTTTGTGTTCCTTTTCTTATCTCTTTATATGTTCTTACTTTTAACATCACCAATTTATAATTTATTTCTATAATTAAGTTTTCTTAAACAAAAATTAATTCAAAACCCCATTTCTTGTGTTTTCTATCTACCATAGGGACATGAGTGCTATAAGATTATGGCTCGATTTGAAAAGATATGTTGAAAAGATGTTTGATAGAATTGATATGAGAAATTCGAAGGAAGTGATTATTCCATTAGCGAATCAATTTAAACTCTTGTTGGATCAATGCTCAAAGACACATACAATAGTTGAGTATATGTCAAAGGTTTTGTATGCTAGTGTTTTTTATTGTTTAATGTATGTAATGGTTTGCACTAGACCATATTTGGCACAAGTTATAAGTAAAGTTTGAAAGTTTATATTCAAACCATGTAAATGTCATCGGGAAGCAGTCATGTGAATTTTTAAGTATTTGAAGGGTACAACAGGTCATGATATCATGTTTAGCAGCGAACTAGGTGATCCATCAATTGTAGGATATGTTGATTTTGATTATGCAAGTGATATGGATGATATAAGGTCTGTAACATGATATGTCTTAACCTCGCTAAATGACCTATTTGATGGAAATCATTAGTTCAATCCATAGTGACTATGTCTACAATTAAAGCAGAGTACATAGCAGTAGTTGAGGATGCTAAAAGGGCCTTATGGATTATAGGGTTAGTAACGGAACTAGGTGTTTAGCAAGGTAGAGTCCAATTGCATTGTGATAGTAAAAGTATCATTTGTTTTGCAAAGAATCATGTGTATCAAGCCAG
Source organism: Cicer pinnatifidum (assembly GCA_037974775.1). Lineage (NCBI taxonomy): Eukaryota > Viridiplantae > Streptophyta > Magnoliopsida > Fabales > Fabaceae > Cicer > Cicer pinnatifidum. Next base: position 45,814,306 of record JBBPBR010000003.1, read on the forward strand.
AACCAAGCATATTGATGTAAAGTTTCACAAGACTAGAAAGTTATTTGCATCTAGACAAATATAACTTGAAAAGGTTCATACTTTAGAGAATGGAACTGGTATGTTGACCAAGCCAATTACTAGTGACAAGTTTGAACACTGCTTTGACGTGTTACATGTTTCTCAGTGTAAAGCAGGAGTTGTACCACTAGTTGTCATGATGTAAGTGTCATGTAGTGAATCATCATAGCAGTTTGATAATCACCAAGGTGGAGATTGTTGAGTATGACTTATGAGTATATCAAGTGGGTTGTGCCCAAATGTTTGTTTTGGAGGCGACTGGGGGTACGATGGAGACAACTTGAATATTACTATTTAATATTACAACTTGAATTCCCATAGTATGGTTAAGAGATATTGTTATAACATGAACGTTATTATTACTATTTAAACACAACTTGAATATGTAAATCCTAATAAATTCATTTAATAAGAAGGAATTATAGTTGCTCTATAGTCGAGGATGTAGGCACACTTTGCCGATCTATGTCATCAAACGTCTTGTGGTTCTTGTCTGCAATTTTGTTTTCTCTATTTTTTTTTTTTTTTTTTGTAATTATGTTGATGTTCTAACATTTTTATCAATCACTACTCTTTTGTTCAATCACAAATGTGATTAAACTTTCAAATATTTTTAAAATTAATTTATCAGTTTTATTACTTTAGAAGCATCTTTGAGTGCTATAAAATTATACATATTTCTCTCATTTTCCTGTGTTTCAAATTCCTATTAAAATCAAATAGATCTTGTAGACTTAATCATAGTCTAAAGGTCCAGTTCATCAAGAACTCAACCACAAATCGTCACAAATCGTCACATTTGAGTAATCCTTTAAGGATGCTTTAATATTAACTTTGTTTTAGTTCTTCAAGATTTATATCACAAATGATCTTCATAAATATTGATCAAGAACATTTATTGTTAGCAAATGATCCTCACAAACTATATAACAAATCATCATGTCCATCCAAGAAAATCACACTTTTGCAATCCTTAATTCATAGATGTTTAATTGTTAATTTCTTTCAAAATTAAACAATATAAACAAATAAAGTTATGGTAATTATAAATGCAAAAGAAATTCATCATCAAAACTTATATACGGAAAATAAATAAAAAATTGACAAAAAAAAAAAGATATTAAACATAGAAACAAAATCATAAATAAACGATAGTATAAAAAAGAAGAAAAACTATTCATGCAATAGAAACTCAAGATAAATTATACTTTGGCTCATATGATAAAGTCTCATACTGATATCTGATAACGTGTTATGAAATTAATTAAAGTTATGAAATTAATTAAAATTATAAAAAATAAAATAAAATGATAAAGAGAAAAAAGAAAAATACAATAAAAAAAATATTGAATTATACTATTCAAAATATATCTTTATAATAATATAAATTCTATTTATATGACACAAAGATAAATAAAGAATCACATTTAATGTCCATTAATAATAAGTAACTCCACTAAGGACACTTTTTGTTCATAACAAATATAATCTACTTGAGTAAAAAACAAAAAATATATAATCTACTTTTTATCAAATTTGTTTAAAAAATAGTCCACGTTCCTCACGAGCTTCGGTTTTTTCATAATATATTACTTCTATGATTTTAATACAATAAAGTGCCACAGCGTGTCCCTCGTGTAAAGCTATCGTAGTCCACGTGTCTCTTTTTAGCACCTCTCAAATAGGATGAAAATCGAATTAAACTTCTGGACTAATGACATATCATAAGTTTTTCCTTTTCTATATGAATTTGACTTTTACAAAAGTATAGTACAATCTGTTAACTAATTCAAAAGACTATTTTATATTAAAAATATTAAATAAGTAATTAAATATTTTAATAAATTAACAAATAAATATATATTAATGAAATTAAATATTTTATTTAAAGTTTAAATTATAAAGAGTTTAAATTTATATAATACTATCTTTTAATTTTATTTTATTATAATATATTTAGATATAAAAAAGTAATATAAATTAATATGAATAAATTAGTTATATGTCAATAAATTTATAATTTTACTAAATTCAAAATTTGATGTATATAATAATAATTAATAAAAAATTATTATTCATATTTATTTAAATAATCCGGTTTGATACGTCTAAAAAGTGTTTTCTATTATTTGTACATGCGAAATAAACTTCTTAAAAAATATTATCCTTGTCTATATAGTATATCGGAATCATTTTAACTTATTTTCACTCTTAACATGTCAATTGGAATGACTCGGATTAATCATTTGTGTGGTCATATAAATAAAAGATAAATATAAACAATTTATTTTATTTTATTTCATAATAATAAATATTCTATGTGATAAACAATCAAGTAAATATTAGAATAACAAAATTTGATATATATTTTTTTATAAAAAAACATTGAAGGGAGTATTTATTTATTTTTTTTAAAAAAGATAATTAATATGTTTCGTTCTCTTTTATATGTGTATATATATATACACACGAACGCATGAAAAGAGAGTATAACCGCAGTACCAAGGAAAGAAGAGAGGATTTTCAATCTGTGAAAGAAAAATCGCAAGCAAGAAATGGAAACAAAATCAAAGCCAATAAAAATTTACATGCTCCCATTCTTCGCACAAGGACACTTAATCCCTCTCGTCAACTTAGCTCGTTTAGTAGCTTCCAAAAACCAAAAAGTAACCATCATAACAACACCTTCCAACGCTCAACTCTTCGACAATACAATCGAAAATGACAAAGCCACTGGAAGCTTCATCAACGTCCATATTGTTAAATTCCCGGCAACCCAACTCGGTCTCCCCATCGGTGTCGAAAATCTCTTCGCCGCTTCCGATAACCAAACCGCCAGTAAAATCGTCATGGCAGCCCACATCCTTAAACCAGAAATTGAAACCTTCATGAAACAAAACCCGCCTGATGTTTTCATTCCTGATATCATGTTCACGTGGAGTGAATCAACTGCTAAAATTTTACAAATCCCAAGGCTTGTTTTTAACCCAATTTCAATCTTTGATGTTTGTATGATTGAAGCTATAAAATCTCATCCTGAAGCTTTTGTTTCAGATTCAGGTCCTTATCATATTCCTGAACTTCCTCATCCAATCACACTTCCAATTAAACCGTCACCGGGTTTCGCTAGGCTCACTGAGCCACTGGTCGAAGCAGAAAAAGGCTCTCACGGCGTTATTGTTAACAGCTTCGCCGAATTAGACGAAGGTTACACGGAATATTACGAGAATCTCACCGGACGTAAGGTTTGGCATGTGGGACCCACTTCACTCATGATAAAAACCACCCTAGAGAAAACGGTTAATATTAGTAATGGATCTTCCACGAAACACAAGTGTCTCACTTGGCTCGATACAAAGGAGCCAAGTTCCGTTGTTTACATTAGCTTCGGGAGTTTATGTAGTTTATCAAACGATCAACTTCTGGAGCTAGCCAAAGGAATCGAAGCTTCAAAGCATCAATTCCTTTGGGTGGTTCACAGAAAAGGAGATGATGATGATCAAGAATATAATGAAAATTGGTTACCAAAAGGTTTTAGAGAGAGGATGGAAGAAGAGAAGAGAGGAATGTTGATTAAAGGGTGGGTCCCACAACCATTGATATTGGATCATCCATCAATTGGCGGGTTTTTAACGCATTGTGGTTGGAATGCCACTGTGGAAGCTATAAGTTCTGGAGTACCGATGATTACGATGCCGGGATTTGGGGATCAATATTATAACGAGAAATTGGTGACGGAGGTGCATCGTATTGGGGTGGAGGTGGGTGCGGCGGAGTGGAGCTTGTCACCTTATGATGCTAAGAAGACAGTGGTGAGTTGGGAAAGAATAGAGAAAGGTGTGAAGAGTTTGATGGACGGTGATGGTGGTGGTAATGAAATAAGAAAAAGAGCAAAAGATATGAAAGAGAAAGCATGGAAAGCTGTTCAAGAAGGTGGATCATCACAAAATTGTCTCACAGCACTTGTTGATTACCTTCAAAGTGTGGTTGTGCCCACATCAGTCGATCAAATAAATTAACTAGCTAGTTTTTAAGTTCCAATTTTCTTTTCCTCCTAATTTACAATAATTAATGGGTTGTTTTAGTTTGTTGTGATGCTTTGCAGTCCAAATCTTTGTTTAAAAAAATATGTTTTTTTAAGCAAATAAATTTTAATGAAAAGAAAATTATACTAATAATATTTGATGTTAATATATTGTGTTATTGTTGGCGCAAACTTATTACCGCATGATTGCAATGAGACCAGACGATAGATATATCAGATTTTTGCCGTAAATAAAGGTCACTCCAATAGATAAGAAGAGTTAAATCAAACTTTGCAATAAAGTGGATTTAATTTTCACCCTCACCATAAAGACATCATTGGTGAGGGGTTCTCTTATTTTTTGAGATTTTATTTATTTAAAATTTTTACTATAAATAAGAAGATTAGATATATTTTTGTTGAAATTTCTTATTTATATGTGCTTCTAAATTTGTCAATTATTGTTCCCCTAATTATATATATGTATTCACTTCCAAGTGATTTTTGAATGAACTGAATGTAAGGTATTTGATATTCCATATTTTCTATTAATGTAATTAATTACAAAGAAAAATGAACTCGAAATAAGATAATTTGTTTTTTTTTTTTTAATATGTCTTAAAGATGAATTTTTGTTATGACCGTTTATTATTTTTTTTAAGACAAAAAACTAATATTAGTACCCTAGCAACAAGTTTTCTGTCTCAATCAATAAACAGAGCTTAACTAAAAAGTTTAGTGTGACTGAAATAAAATTATAATGTATAAATTAATACATTCGATGATCAATGATCAAAAAACATCTTGTGACAAGTATATTGATGATAAAAGCATGTCAGAAACCCACACTGATGTAGCATAACTGATAGGAAACGAGATTTGATCAAGTCGCATATGCAACACAAAACACCAAATAGAACTACTTGAACAGCTATTATGGTTGCATTCTAAAATAAAGAGTTGCATTCTAAAATAGGCAGATGTAGCAAAAATTCAAGGATGAACAACACAGCGAAAGAACAAATGCATCTATTATATATCAAGTTTTTTTAAATGCAACTAATATTAATTAAATTACAACTTATTAGAGCTTTTCCAAGAAATTGACATTCGTCACTTGTGTTATTTCTTTCAATTTTATCCCCAGCATAATCAGCACCATAGTAGGCTACAAGATCTAAATGAGTTCCTTTGTTATACCAAAGACCAAGATCAGTGGTACCAACATGATAACGAAAAATTCTTTTTACAACAGATAAATGAAATTCTTTAGGAAAAAATAAGATAAATGAAATTCTTTTTACAACATGATAACGAAAATTATACTAATAATATTTGATGTTAATATATTGTGTTATTGTTGGCGCAAACTTATTACCGCATGATTGCAATGAGACCAGACGATAGATATATCAGATTTTGGCCGTAAATAAAGGTCACTCCAATAGATAAGAAGAGTTAAATCAAACTTTGCAATAATGTGGATTTAATTTCCACCCTCAGCATAAAGACATAATTCGTGAGAGGTTCTCTTATTTTTTTAGATTTTATTTATTTAAACTTTTTACTATAAATAAGAAGATTAGACATCTTGATTGATTAGATATATTTTTGTTGAAATTTCTTATTTATATGTGCTTCTAAATTTGTCAATTATTGCTCCTCTAATTATATATATGTATTCACTTCCAAGTGATTTTTGAATGAGCTTGTATGTAAGGGATTTGATATTTTGTATTTTCTATTAATGTAACTAATTACAAAGAAAATTGAACTCGAAATAAGATAATTTTTTTTAATATGTCTCAAAGATGAATTTTTGTTATGACCATTTATTATTTTTATTAAGACAAAAAACTAATACTACTATCTTAGCAATAAGTTTTCTGTCTCAATCAGTAACAGAGCTTAACTAAAAAGTTTAGTGTGATTGAAATAAAATTATAATGTATAAATTAATACATTCGATGATCAATGATAAAAAAAACATCTTGTGACAAGTATATTGATGATAAAAGCATGTTAGAAACCTACACTGATGTAGCCTAACTGATAGGAAAAGAGATTTGATCAAGTCATATATGCAACACAAAACACCAAATAGAACCAGTTGAACAGCCAATATGGTTGCATTCTAAAATAAAAGTTGCATTCTAAAATAGGCAGATGTAGCAAAAATTCAAGGATGAACAACACAGCGAAAGAACAAATGCATCTATTATATATCAAGTATTTTTAAATGCATCTAATATTAATTAAATTACAACTTTGACCAACTTATTAGAGCTTTTCCAAGAAATTGACATTCGTCACTTGTTTTATCCCCAACATAATCAGCACCATAGTAGGCTACATTATCTAAATGAGTTCCTTTGTTATACCAAAGACCAAGATCAGTGGTACCAACATGATAACGAAAAATTCTTTTTACAACAGATAAATGAAATTCTTTAGGCAAAAATTGAAATCTATTACATAATCCTACTGAAAAAACAATACTTGGCCTACTTAATGAACCTATCATTCCTTTGTATTCCTTTTCATAAATGGATTTTCCTTGTACATCTTTGTCCAAAGTTGAGGATGGATGCACGAGAGGTTTTATTGTTTTAGCTTCATTCATTTTATATTTCTTTAAAATATCTTTGATATATTTGTCTTGACATATAAAGATTTCATTTTCATATTGTTTGATTTGTAAGCCAAGAAAAGTACGTATCAATTCTTCCATCATGCTCATTTCTAATTCATTGTGCATGACATTTGAAAAATCCTCACACATTTTTTCATTTGTTGATCTAAAGATAATATCGACAACATACACTTGAACAATTAGAAAATTATTTTTATCAATTTTTTCTAAAAGTGTAGTATCAATTTTGCCTCTAGAAAAACCATTTTTTTATTAAGAAGGAACTTAGTCTTTCATACCAAGCTCTAGGGGCTTGTTTTAGTCCATATAGAGCTTTAGTAAGTTTAGAGACATTGTTTGGTTTCTTTCGATCTTCGACATCAGTAGGCTGATGAACATATTTTTGCTCATTCAAAAAACCATTAAAAAAACTTTTAACATTCATTTGAAAAAGTTTAATACGTTTATGAGATGCATATGCAATAAGGATTCTGATAGCTTATAGCCTTGCAACTCGAGCAAAAGTTTCATTATGATCAATATCTTCTTGTTGGTTATACCCTTGAGCCACAAGTCTTGCTTTATTTCTTATTACTTTTCCTTATTCATCCAGTTTATTTCTAAATACTCATCTTATGCCAATAGTTGTTTGATTTTTTGGATTTGGGACAAGAGTTTAATATTGATTCTTTTCAAATTTGAGAATTTCTTCTTGCATTTCTTCAGTTCATGAGTCATCAACTATGGATTCTTTGATTGACTTTGGTTCCATTTGAGAGTTCATTGTCATGTTGTTGTTGTCATCTTTAAAGGACAATTTTGTTCTAATGTCATCATATGTGTTTCTTGTTATTTGATTTTGTGGGTGATCTCCTATGGTTTTCTAACTTCTTGGAAGAGTTTGAAATGGAGGTTAATTATTAATCTTGTGTTTCTGAGCAACGATTTGCTTTTTTTGCTCATATTGTTCTTCATCATCATCTATATTCTGGATATCAACATCATCAAATAATACATGCATACTTACCTCCACAATTTTTGTTCTTAGATTAAATATGTGATAACCTTGGGAATCAGTGGAATAACCTAAGGAAATGGATTTGTCTGATTTAGCATCAAACTTTCCTATATTGTCTTTGTTATTTAAGATATAATAGTAGCAACAAAAAATATGAAAGTGTGGGATATTTGACTTTTTATTATTCCATAATTCATAAGGTGTTTTGTTGATAAATTTTCTTATTGATACACAATTTAAAATGTAACAAGAAGTATTGATTGTTTCAGATCAAAAATATTTCTCAACATTTGATTCTTTCAAGATCATTCTTGCCATTTCTTAGAATGTTCGATTTTTTCTTTCAACAACTCCATTTTGTTGAAGTGTTCTTGCATAAGAGAGATTATGAGAAATAACATTTTCATTAAAAAAAAAAACTTTTGAAAGATTTTTTTTATGAATCCTCCTTCATGATCACTTCTTACAACTCCATTTTGAAAGTTTGAAAGTCATCAAATGAATCATCTTTTTGTTTTAAGAAAAGTACCTATGTATATCATGAGAAATCATCAACAATAACAATGCCATATGTCATTCCTTTTAAAATTAGAGTTTTGATAGGACCAAAAAGATCACTGTGAAGTAACTCAAGAGGTTTTTGAGTTGAAACAAAATCTTTTGAATGAAAACAACTCTTGACTTGTGTAATACCTAATTTTTTTCCGAATAATTTAAAATTATTTTAATAATAATAATATATTTAATAAATATTTTTACAATCATTTTCAAAAAAATTTAAACACCATCATTTTAGATTCAGATTTAAGTATATATTAAAAATAAAATAATATAAAAGAAAAAAGAAAATTTGTGAATGACAACGAGACACATGATGAAAGATTTTTTTCATTTGATCTGACACGTTTCCTTTAACAACAACACAAGTTTCCTAAACCAGCATCACTTAAAAACACTCAAAAATAGTGACACTCAAAATTGCTACTTGCAAACACCAACATTTCTTTTATCTTCTCTACCTTATGAAGATTCCTATTACAAACATGTTATAAATCGGTTTCTTAATTAATTTGATTTATTTTTTTAGCTTAATAAAGAAATGTAACAATCTGTATACTCAATGTAAAATTTAACAGACTTCTTTTTTCCCTTAATTGTACCTTGCTCAAATTTTATTAAAAAACAATGCAAAATCCAGTTAAGAAACAATACAAATTTCATATATTAGTTTTGTCTGATGAACATAAATATTCACTGATTTAGGCTATAAATTGGGACCAAAAAATCAAAGAGAAAAAGAGGATTTTTTTGAATAGATCTAAGAGTGAAAAACAAAGAAGGAGCAGTAGCAGTAAAATCGTGTAAAATCGTAAAGAATCTTAAACCCATCCCATAAAAAAAACTAACAGAATCAAGTAGAGAAGGAAGGTATTCTTTTCTTCTTCCCTTTAAGATTTCATCTTTGTTTTTCTTTGCTTGTTTCTCGGCGTTTTCGCTTGTTATTTCTCTCTGCTTGAAATCTTCGTTTTCCCCTGTTGCTTTTCTGTCATCAGCGATTTTCTCTTTTCTTTTTGCGTTTACCTTCCTCTTGCGATCTTCTGGGCGCACCAAATAGCGCCTCATTTGGTGGTCTTATTTGTTTTGATTGAAATAGGGTTAAAATTTATTTACACATCATTTCATAATTTTTTTTCTTTTACTTTTCCTTTTTTTATTACATATTTAAAAAATCTGTTTTTTAACACCTTAGGTTTTATGTAGTTTATTTATTTACAAAAAAAGCATATCATTTTTTACACATTTTAATTAGTTTCTAACAAGTATTCTAAAAAAAATATTTTATTAAACATATCATCTTTTAATCTATCAATTGTTAGGAAATAAATTGTATAATTTAATGTGTTATAAGTAAATAGATCTAAAATTGATTTTTTTTTTAAATTTACTTTATTATAAATAAATAGATCTAAAATCTTTTTTTTTTTAAATTTATTTTATTATATGTGTTTTTTAATCTTGGAGTTGTTAGGACACAAATTAAACTATTTGTTGGTTTTGAAACTCAATTTAAAAATAGAAAAAATAAAATATTCTTAAGAGTATTAAATTAGATGTGACATCTTTTAACTCCTTGAGTTTTTGAGACACGAGTTGTACAATTCGATCGTCTTAAAATTCATATTTTAAAATAATTATTCAAATCAAGCAAGTTTTTGTTATGTTCGTCAAAATTAACTTTTTTAAATAACAAAAATACAATTTATTTAAAAGCAATCAATGCATTCACATTTTATACCAACAACTACGTAGCTTTGATTTCTCCATCGCACCGGGAGATACGTAGGAGCAAGATCACACTCTTGTCAAGCACAATAATAAAAACTTTTTTTTTAACACACTTTTATCTCAAAAAATCACATTTATAAAAAATAATTTATATTCATATTTAATAATAAACAAAAATAAGTATATTTAAGCTGATATAATTTTGCACAATTAATTATAGGTAACCGTATTTTAACGGATGTCGTAGAGTGCTAATACATTCCTTACGCATAATCGACTCCCGAACTCAAAATCTGGTATCAAAGACCATTTTTTATTACTTTTTAAGGGTTTCCCAATATTTTCCCGATTTAAAATAAATTTTGGTGGCGACTCCATTGAATTCGAGGAAAACTCAAAATTTTAGGCCGCGACAACTTGTTTGAAGGGTCGGGTGCTTTGTAATTCAAGGTATTTGAATTAGTAGATTAAAGTCTTCTTAATGAGGGGACTAGATGTAGGCAAGTTAGTGGTGAACTAGGATAAATCTACGTGTCAAATTATTTATGTTTTCATTGCTTACTGTCTCTGAATCCGATTGCTTGTACTCCAAGTAAGTCACCAAAATTAAATTAGTTTTTTATTTATTTATAAATTATTAAAAAGTTGTCAACTTTGGCAAACACAATTCTACCCCCTTCTTGTGTTTGAACCTTCAGTTTCCACAATTTCATAACTCTAACAAATCAAGGTTTTGATAAAAACACAACATCAAAAAGGAAATTTCAAACCACAAAGCTTTATTTTGATTAGACCTATAAAATAAAATAAGGACTTTTTCCCAGTTTTTTACGTAGCTCAACTAACCCATTTTTATCACTAACCAAAACCATGAAAGAAATTTTTTGAATCTTTCCCCTTGAGTATATACACACAACACTTTTTAGAAGAGGAAATGAGGATATAGTTTTTTTTGGCCCACTCTAACTCTCATTTTAATACACTTGAACAAACAAGCATGTAACTAAAGTGATGAAGGAAAAATTCTTCCTTTCTTACAACCATATTTAACAATTAAAATTTCTTCAAAGAAAAAATAAATCATTTTTATACAAATCCTAAATTTGAAGGATCATTTTTTTTTCAATTAAAAACACTCACACAAGCATATTCATCATTATTTGACTTAAATCTCCAAAACACACAAGAAAAAACATAGCACCCACCCACCAACACTAAGTTCGCCGCGACCAATAAGGAGAAAAAGAGGGAGAGATGTTTGTTCTAACCTTTTTTGAGTTCAAAAGGACCACAAGCTAAGGTCAAGCTTTCTCCATCTAATATCTTCTAAAAAATCTCACTTGAATTTGGTCAAAAAACCATTTTTCTTCAAAACTCAATCACCAACCGAAGAAGAAAACAAAACAAGAGTGGATGAGAAAGAGAAAGGAGAGTCTACGGTGAGAGAGAATGGAGAATGATGGAAATGACTCTAATTTTGGTTTTACTAAATATGGCTACATGGTCCCCAAGTTTATCCTAAGAAAAAAATATTAACTACTCTAAAAATTTTGATTTCGAACGCTGAAAAATTTTGAATCTCGAATTTCGACTATTTTTAAACATGATCTAAATAAAAATATTTCACTCGTTAAAATATAATTTTTGTACTTTTATAAATAAATAGTAGGAATTTGACAAACACAATAACATGTTTCAAATACAAAAAATTAATTATCTTCGGTCTTACACTATGCAAGCTCATCCTAACGCTTAGGGTCATGTTCTATATTAATTTGTTGATGTCACATAGCAATTCTTCGGGCAATAAAACCGCCCTCCAAACTGATATTATCGGTCAAGGTCGATCCCTGTGAGGAGAGTATGTATGAGCTTCACGTTCTACACATACAAATCGTCTTCTACACCATTTATCTACTAGACAAATTATTAAATTACAAAAAATCATCAATTTTAATAAATTTGTTTGTCAAAATACATCAAGGTACCAACAAAATTAAACCAATTTTACCTAAATTGATCAATATTTCAAACAACTTAATTCAAGTTTGTCTCAATTGAGGTATGTTTTGACAAGATCATCTACAAGTTTGCCAGTAGATAACTATGTTTTGACAAACTTGAGTTAAATTTGCTCAAACTTTTAAAAATTCACTAACTTGTATGATTCAAAAATATTTGTGGTAAAATAAATAAAAATATGATTTTATGTTTATAAAGAAGCGATATATTGATGATTTAAGTGAATAGTGGAGTAGAGCTAAGAGAAATGTTATTTAAACACAATTAAACACAAATACAAACACAATTATTGTACATCTATACGTTGTACACCTATACACAATATATTATACATATTTATACTTTCTCTTCATTAATACACCCTTATTACTCTCTCTTCATTAATTAATAATAAAATCAAATTAAACAACATCGTAGTCTCTCTTCTCTCTCTTGCTTTTCATCTTCATCCGTCTCCTTCATCTCTCATTCTCTCTATTCTCTCTCTCTCTCTCTCTCTCTCTCTCTCTCTCTCTCTCTCTCTCTCTTTCTTTTGAATCAATCAACTAATTTTTGTGTTGACCTAGATTATGTTTTTCACCTGTATTTTTTACACATTGCTCTCCAAATCTACACTTCTCATATTTTTATTTTATTTTTTAAAATAGATTTTTATTTTATTTTAGTTCTTCTAATATTTTCTTAACTGTTTACTTTTGTTGTTCTTGGCTCATACACCGTTTTCTGGGTTTTTTTGTGTGTTTCTTTTTCTGGTTAGTAGTGTAAACATTATTGGTTAATAAAGTATAATAGGTGGTTAATGCATTATTTTTGTCTAAAAGTTAGGGCTGTGAATTGTTAATTCATGTTAATTATTTATGTCTAAATATTAAGTTTCGTCATTGTTATTGGTAGGTCTAACCATATTTTTTTTAAGTCATTAACCAAATTTATATCTTATTTGATTAGAATGCTCAAATTTACAGTTCGAATTCATTAACCAAGTTGTTCACAACATTAACCATGTTGACTATGTGCATGCGTTTACTGATTCTTCTTTCTTCATGCTAAACAATTCGTACTCGTGCATGAGAGTATTTATCCGAGCTCTCTTTACGTATGTGGTTCCTTCATGCGTTTGCTGAAGTGTATCCCACATTTGTTTTGCTGTTTTGCAATTTGAGACTCTGAAGAATTCATCATGACTCAAGGCTGCAGTTATGATGTTCTTGGCTTTGGCGTTGTACCCAACCTTCTTTTTGTCTACCTCAGACCAGTCACTTTTTGGCTTTAGGATTGCTGATCCACCTGTACCTGCTATGGTTGGCACAAAAGGTCCATTTTCTACAGCATCTAGAATGTCAATACCACTAGCTTCAAGAAAAATTAACATGCGTTGTTTCCAATACATGTATGCGGCCCCGTTAAAGGCGGGAGACCTAGCTAATGATGAACCATCTCCTAGGAAATCAGAGGTCATGATTTTTGATGAGAGTTACTCTAACAAAAATAGGCTCTTGATGCCAATTGATGGTACCGGTAACCTCTGTTAGATGAAAAACATGCGGAAGAATGCCTATTCTAAGAGATATGCGCAGCAGTTTAACAAATTGTAAATTTATTAAACACAACATTAAACAAGGTCCCTAATATACAATTCTAATGAATGCACAAAGTATATGGATCACAGTATATATGGAGAAATGCATCAGAGACAATCTTTCAAGATATTGATTTTCATGCAATCATGTTAAGATAATCAATCATATAAAGGGGAGAAATTAATTGAAGAGAGAGATTGTGTAGAAAAAAAAAAAGGGGAGAAATTAAATAAATAGAGAGATTATGTAGGAGTAATTGTTTACAATTATGTAGGAGTATTTGTGTTTGTATTTATGTTTAAAATTATGTTCAAATATCATTGCTCTAGGGCTAATTGTTCTAGAAGCCCAATCCACATCCATTTGAAGAGAGACCCATAATTCACTAAAAAAAAGAATTAAATAATTTTTTTACTAAAACACACTTTTGACCCACCAAAATTCAAAATTCAATGTTTTAGCTCCTTAAAAATTATAGTTTTAACCCTTTAACTTTAATTTCTTTTGCCTGGCCCCTTTGATTTTTGACTCGGTAAACACTAACGACCATATTTTTATTTTTATGATTACATGAAATATACAACTCATTCTTTAAAAACATTTCCAACTCATTTATTATTATATTTTCAATAAAAATTGTTAACTCTTTTTATTAAATAATACCAACTCTTTTTTTTTTTATTGTCACTTGATTTTTATATATTTATTTAAAAAATTATCAAATATTTTATTTTGTTGGCAATTTAAAAAAATTATAGCCTTAAAA
>JBBPBR010000003.1:45828924-45842028 GCA_037974775.1 Cicer pinnatifidum
AAAAAAAAAAAAAAAAAAAAAAAAAAAAAAAAACCAAACCGAATAAAAAGATAAATAATCAGAATGAATTGATGGTACCGGTAACCTCTGTTAGATGAAAATTATGCGGAAGAATGCCTATTTTAAGAGATATGCGCAACAGTTTAACAAATTGTAAATTTATTAAACACAACATTAAACAAGGTCTCTAATATACAATTCTAATGAATGCACAAAGTATATGGATCACAGTATATATGGAGAAATGCATCAGAGACAATCTTTCAAGATATTGATTTTCATGCAATCATGTTAAGATAATCAATCATATAAATGCACTTAACACATAAACTTTATCATGCATTCCATCAATATCAAAAACGTAATAATTGCATAAATTTAAACGAGATAAGGGAAAGAAAAGTGTACGCGGATATTTATACTGGTTCAGCCGTCCCTTGACGACTTACATCCAGTCCCAAGATCCAAAAGGATCTTAGCCTTTCTTATAGAACTTCTTAGAATCAGTTTACAGATTATTCACAGTGCCTCGCACCAATCTTAAACTATTCTCCTTGTTCTATCTTTCCCTCCCCGAATTCCCAAGTTTAAGTCCCATAAACTTGACCAAGAATTCAGTCAAGCGTCTTCTTGTTGACTACCTTCAACCTCGAAGAACACCACCAGTAACAACTGGATTTTCTCAAAGTAATTTGGTTACAGACAATGGTTTACAGAAATTGAAACATATCAGTTTTACAAAGTTCTTGATCTTTCTTCTTCTCAAAGCAATCTTTCTCAATTCAGTCTTTTTCCATCCTTGTTGATCACAAAGTGTATATTGTTCATGGCTGAAAAGGATATTCAAAGTAATATCAGTTGAGAAAGAATTAGTGGTGTATCATTACAGAATACTATCAAGTTGCTGTTATGGTTATTGTTATGATTGTATGTATTGTTATGAGAAGAAGTGAATGAATGCAATTTATATAGTTTCAGGAAAAACAACATATGAATCGATTTACCCAATCGATTCATTAAAGTCATATAGCTGGCTAATCGATTGCCTCAATCGATTTCGCGAATCTTGTTTTTCTTGAATCTTGAAACTGTACATTCTAATCGATTTACTCAATCGATTATTTTAAGGAGTTCTTCAGACTTTGATGACAGTATATAATTTAATCGATTGGCATAATCGACTTGATGTGTTTTGTTCAAACAACGAGATCAAAACAATCGATGTACTTAATCGATTCAACCATTCAGTCATCTCTGTTTCTAAAACTTTTTGTACCAATCGATTGTGCCAATCGATTGTGGACTTTTAAGTCTGAAGCACCTTTCATCAGTTGGTTTATTCAATCGATTTACCAAGTCGATTGATGCCAACATTTGTAACAACAGATGTATATAAGTCGATTGTGTTAATCAACTGTGTATGTTCCAGACCAAAGTTATTTTGAAACTTGTTTTAGTGAATCGATTTGCCTAATCGATTTAGTAAACACTGATTTGGCTCTGGGACATTTACAATCGATTGTGTCAATCGATGTAGACAAAACAAAAAATAAAGATGTGATTGGTTTAATCGATTTGCCAAATCGATTGCCTGCAAAACGTGCCACTGACTTGCACATTTTAATTTCAGTAAGTATGCCAATCGATTTATCTAATCGATGTAAACAATCAGTTCAATCTTGGTGATTTAATCAACCGATTTGCCTAATCGATTTGTGGCAAACTGGCTCTCTGACTTGCACAATTTATTTTCTAATAAGTGTACCAATCGATTGGGCTAATCGATTGATAACCTGTTTGATTTTTTTTCAAAGATGTGCAAATCGATTGTGCCAATCGATTGGTTAACCCCAGACTTCATAAAAATATTCAACCCTGTTGCTCATGGATCTTCAAGCTTTTGTTGATTTCTTGAGTTCCAAGCCATTGTCTCGAGTAAGTAGGATTGAATTTGTTGTTCCTGAAATTTTTCTCAGTTTACAATGTTAGATTTATTTCATACTGTATGTTTGTCAACAACATCAAAAACGAACATATGTCTAACATGAATATTAGGTAAAAGATAAAGAATTAAAATTGTATTGAAACCAAATTTAAAAAGATGGAGTGGCAATATTAAAAAAAATATGAGTAAATAATTTTTTTAAAATAAAACAAATGAGCTATATATTCATGTGATCATACAAGAAAATATAACGTCATGTCAATGTTGATCAAATCAAAATCAAGAGATCAACTATTTACAAAAGAGAATAAAGTTAAGAAGTTAAAATTAGAGGCAAAAATCATCGGATTTTAAAATTTAGGGGCTAAATATGCATTTTATCCTAAGTTTTTTATCCTTATAAATGTACAATATTTCATTTTTAGTCATCTAATTTTTTTCTTCAAACTATGGTCTTCAATTATTTTCAATCAACAATGTTGCTCCTTGTTTTGAATTCTACACATGTATATTTGAATTTTTGAATAATTTTCTTCAGACATATTTATAATATTATAAGAATATCCTCTAAAAAAATTTAGATTTTTTATAACAAAATATGAATTAAATATAAATTTTTTAAGTACCAAAAGTTTTAAAAATCATATTTAATTTATCTTTAATTAAAAATTATATAAATTGATTTAAAAGCAAAGATCAAAATTATAGACAAAAAATATTTAAAAGACAATTGTTTAAAGAAAATGTTTAACAAATTAAAAACAAAATACACTATAATTATAATGATAAAAAATTTATTTAACTCAAAAAATAAACAATATTGCTACCTACACCCCTCAATTTTTTTTATAAAACAAAATACCCAAAATGCTCTTGCCTATTTATAATATTCTTTAAACCCCATTTATCCCTTCATCGCCATTCTTAACTCACCAATCATAATTCATAATCATTCAAAACTCACATCACTCACCCATAACTTACGCCCCATTAGTCTCATCTTCACATTATTGTTAAAGTGACCCAACAAAGTATGTTTATTGATATGTTTTTTGGTTTGTTTTTTTTCTTTCGTATCTAGAGATTTTATGTGAACTCATTTCACGTTCATTGTAACCTTATGTGAACTGAGTTTTTGTATGTTATTAAATTTAAGAAATCATAGGCAATATGTGAATTCAGTTTATGTAAGACTACGTGATTTAAGATTGTTTAGTCAATGGAGTTTAAGAATTTATAAGAGGTACATGAACTGAATTCACGAACTTCTACATGAACTCATTTCACGTACACTTACGTTAACTTAGTTCAAGTAAATGTACGTGAATTTAATTCACGTATAAGACATCTCACCAAAATACGTGAGACTTATGTGAACTGAGTTCGCGTACGTTTACTTGAATTGAGTTCACGTAGGAGTTCGTGAATTTAGTTCACGTGAACAGTCATGATCTCATATCAGTTTGCATATTTCTGAATTTTTTATATGTTATTTTTTGGATGCAGATAAATGGACCAAAGAGGAGACAATAATGACGAAATGTATGAATGTTTAGAACATGATTTTGAGGAAATGTATGATGGTTTAGGACTTGATTTTGATGCAATGAATGATGGTGTTGAACCCGAAATTGAAGACACTCTGAATGACAATGTTGAACCTATTATGGTTGATTTGACTGATGTGGTTACCCCCAATATGATGTTTGATACGTGAGATGACTTAATGAGATGGGCTAGAAATGTTGGAAGGGAAAATGAAATTGTCGTTGTCATTTTTAAATCTGAAACAACAATGACACGACCAAGAACAAAAAGAATTTAATTGTTGGTTGTGAAAGCAGCGGTAAATATAGACCTTGGAAGAATCCTAAACCTATGAGGAGTTATTTGACTAGAAAATGTGAATGTCCATTTAGATTTAGAGGAATAATATCAAGTGTTGGCGAGGATTGATATATGCATGTATTATATGGTCTCCATAATCACGAATTGGCTAAAAAATTGAATGGTAATTCTTTCTTAGACCGATTGTCTTGGGAAGAGAAAGTTTTACTTGGTGATATGATGAATAACATGATCAAACCAAGAAACATACTGGTGACACTAAAAGATCATAATGTTGAAAGTTTGACAACAATAAAATAAGTTTACAATGCACGTCAAGCATATCGTTCATCACTTAGAGATAATAAAACCGAAATGCAACATCTTTTGATATTGATGGAACGCGACAAATATGTCAATCGTCATAGGATAGTAGAGGGTTTAGATGAGTTGAGGGACATATTATTGGCCCACTCAGATATTATCACTCTTGTAAATAATTTTCACATAGTATTGATTATGAATAACACATACAAGACTTGTAGGTATCGAATGCCAATAATTGAGATTATTGGTGTTACTTATACTAAAATGACATTTCGCATGGGATTTGCATATCTATAATCTAAACATGCTGATAATTTTGCGTGGGGGCACTACAAATGTTGAATGAACATATTACAAGTGGTGAAGTTGAAGTCATCGTTACTGATAGAGACTCTGCTTTGATGAGTGTGTTTGAATATATTTTTTCAAAAGCTGTCAACTTATTATGTATGTTTCATATATGCAAAAATGTAAAAGTCAAGTGCAAAATGATTGTGTTTTAAAAAAAAAATAGGTACAAATAATGGAGGCATTAGATGTTTTCATTTGCATTTATGATGAGAGTCAATATTACATGAAAATGACTATTTTTAAAGGAATTTGTAGTAGTTCTTCTATTTTTTATGATTATGTACATGAGTAGTGAATAATTCATCACAAGGGAAGCTTTGTTGAGGCGTGGACAAATAGAACTATGCACTTTGGGAATACCACAATACAAAGGATTGAGTCGGTGCGTTAGAGTTTGAGAAGGATATTACAAGACAATATTGGTGGTATATGCAGTGTTTGGGAAACCATCAATAACATGATTGTATTACAACACAATGAGATAATAACATCATTTGAAAGTGCATAATTCAAAAGGTGCAATGGCATAATAATAGATTGTACGCCTATTTGCGCGATGTTGTGTTCAGAAGTGCAATAATTTATCACATTGCTGCATAGTAGGATCACATGAAGTATGTAGGTATTGGTAAGTCTGAATGTCATTGCACGATTATGACAACACATGATCTACGTTGTGTATGTGAAATAGTCAGGTATAACATGATTTCACGTTCCATTGCGTTATACAATATTCATGTTTGGTGGAGTAAATTAACTTTTCATGATGATGGATCGGGTAAACCTTCAGAGTTATCTGTGAAACATGAAATAAATGTGATAGTGAAAAAGTTTGATGAACTTGATGTACTTGACAAAATTGCATTTAAAGGTAAATTACGAGAGGTTGCGCATTCATCCACAATACCAATGTGTCCATCTGTTGGCAAGGTTAAAACAAATGGTGCACAAAAAAAGAAGCAAAAGTAAGGTATCAATAAAAGATAAATCAAATAAGCATGATCCATCTTGGTGGGAGTGTGTGGATGCAAGTGTTCGATGCAATGGCATAAATGCATGTAGCACTATAATATCTAGTAAAGTACAACAATCTCGATCATTAGTCATAAAGCTCACACCTCGACCATCAATCAACAAGGTTCAATAACCAAAAGTTCTTATCTTCAACGATTGGTTGCCGGTTGAAATTCTTAAATTCATAGATGACATTATTGACGCTAGTGTTGGTGGTAATTATAGATATCGTGCAGTTACATATTTACTTGGAATGTGTGAAAACTCTTGGATATTCATTCATCAACAGTGTGTGGTAGAGCTTGAAAAGTTATGTCTCATTACGAGAGAATATATGGTAGAAAATATTTTGATAAAAAACGAGATATGTGATTGCTTCAAAATTTTAACTTGGTTTTTGTTACATTACCATTTAACCAATCACATACATTTTTTCCACTTAGAAGTCCACCACCAATATACATGTCAGATCACCGTATGACTGTTATTATATTTGTTAAGAATTGTCAATTCGTGCAGGTCTTAATTGTGATATTTAATCTCATTTATTTTTTTTTTTATATTTTAATAAATTATTGATTTTAATAAGTTTACTTAAAGTCAGATTCTCCTATACCACCAACAAGTAATTTGTGGAAAAAAATATTACACTTAAGAAGCACGACAATGAATGTTTATTTACAATGGTCGCATGCAACATTGGTTGCAGATATTTTCACGCATTAAATCAAAAATCTAAAAAACCCGTTTTTAATTTCAATTTTCAATTCAGTTATTATTATTATATCAGAAGTTCTTGCAAAACGATTCGAGTTATTGTCTCTATTTACATTTTATCAGTTGTATTTGACTCGTGTGCGACAGCGGATCAAATTGGCGCCGTTGTCGGGGACTCTCTGATAATAATATTAACTCTGTTTTTAGGCGACTGTCTCGGATTGCTCTGAAATTTCGCCAGAAAATCGGACAAAAATCAAGGAACAGGACTTTGTTTAAGTTCCTTATACAAAAACGACGGTCAAAATCCCAAATTCCTTCGTTTAGACCCTTTTTTGAATTTTTTGAATTTTGCATATTCTCCAAAAGTTCTAAAAAAAATTTGTGTTGCCTTTATTTGAATTTTAGAAATTTTTTGTGGTATTTTTATATTTTTTGGATTTTATTTGATACGGTTTTCGATTTTTCACTTCAATTTTAGCATTCGGGACATTGTTGGAATTTTCAGAATTGTTATTTTGTATTGCATTGTTATGATGATGCATGACTAGGGCTAGTTCTGTGAATCTTCATTCTCTTGAACCTGAAATAGATAGGATATTTCATTTACGTCGTAGACTTAATAGAGAAGCTAGTGTTAACGAGTTAGAGTCAGATACTGAAATTTACAACTTGTTGCAAAATATGGCTGATGCGAATAATAGAACCTTAAGACAACTTGCTGCACCTAATGTCAATTATAATGCATTATGTATCACATATCCTGAAGTTACTGTACCATTGATGACTCTTTATCATATGCATAATTTTTATTGATTTTAGTCTTATTTATCTTTAATCATTAGTTAATTTAATGAGTTATTTAATATATTTTGTTGATTTTAGTTATTTGATTTAATGAAATGTTTTTGTTCTTATTTGCTTAATTAAGTAGAGATTTTTCGTAGTTTTGCGTTGTTACTTTGTTTTAGTGCAGTGCTTAATTTTGGTGAGAAATTAATATGACCTATATGGAGTATTTCAGCCATATCTGGAGTTCTAGATGTCCCATTGAAGTCAATCCAAGTGCTAATGAAAGCTAAGATCCATATCTACAACTTTCATGAAGACACCGAGACCAAATTCAGACTCGAAATATAAGCAAAATGAAAAATACGTCAGACATCAGATGTTGCGCGCCTGGAGCGCGCCCTGCGCGCCTGGAGCGCATTTCCAGCCATTCATTACTGTCAATACGCGTCCGGAGCGCAAAGACCGTGCCTGGGGCGCGCGACGCGCATCAGCATTCATAAAAACACAATTTTTTACTGTTTAGGGATCTTTTTTGACTCTTGGGAAGTTGGGAGACTTGTGCCCTAGCAGAGAAACTCAAAGACGGCCGTTTCTAACGCCATTGAAGCAGTTTTATCAAGAATCATCCATGAATCATTCTTGTAATTCTTCTTTAATCCTTATCTTTTGTATCTCTGCCATGAGTAACTAAACTCTATTTGTTAGGGATGAGTGTAACCAGATGAAACCCTTATTTTTCTGATTTGATTTCTAGTTATATGAATGAGTTTATTGAATTGTTTTTCTCATCTCTGTGCTTAATGCTTTTTATTGCTTGATCAACATTAAAATGTTCTACAATTTGTATTTTGAAACGGAAGTGGAATTTACGAATGCTTGAGACGAGAAATTCATGAATTTGTAGTCTAGGGATAGATGCAGGTCATGAAACCAATTAAATTAGTTGCAAAACAATAATTTACAAAAGAATTTCTATACGGTAATGCTTAATTCTAATCTTCATCATATGCATAATTTTTATTGATTTTAGTCTTATTTATCTTTAATCATTAGTTAAAACTGCTTCAAACTTAATATATTAAATAACTCATTAAATTAACTAATGGTTAAAGATAAATAAGACTAAAATCAATAAAAATTATGCATATGATGAAGAGTCATCACAACCCCAAACTTAATCTATTGCTTGTCCCCAAGCAACAATTAATTTCAAATTTGGTGCAGTTAAAAGCAAACTTAAACTCAATTTCTCAATTCAAATCAAACTCAATCCTCAAAGTTTCAGCTACTACAAAACATCCATCATACTCTATGGTTGCTTACAAAAATAATAAGGTTTGTACACCTTGGCATTCATTTATCAAATTCAACTCTCTCTTCACACAATCTCACCAAAATTTCTCTCAAGTGTTTAGAAGGGTTATGAATTTATCACTCACATCCTAGATCATGCATCACGCTACCATAGGCTTGAAAAAATTCTAGTTAGCAATCACAATGCAGCAAACACATACATTTTTTTGAGGACTTTCGGGTTGTAATGGGGCTTAGGTAAGGGTAGGACATTTTGGGATAGTAGGCTTTACTACTTGGAGTGAGGCACATATTTCCAAATTATTCTACCATTTTTTTTCTTCACCTTTTCATTTTGGAGATTCTCAAACATTGATAAAAGAACCAAGAAGATATTATTTATCAAGATATTATTTATCGTTTTTTTTTCTTATTTTCTTCTTTTTCTTTTTTTTTTCTTTATTTTTTTTAATTTTTTTTATTATTTTTTTTTTGTGAGAATCAACCATTTGAACTTAAATCTGGTTTAATACTCTTGCTTCCAAAGTTTAATGGTCTTGTAGGTGAGGATCCCCACAAATACTTGAAGGAATTCCATATTGTGTGTTCTACCATGAAGCCTCAAGGAGTCACAGAAGACCACATTAAGTTGAGAGCCTTCCCATTTTCACTCCAAGATGCTGCCAAGGACTGGTTATACTACCTTCAACTAGGTTCTGTTACAAGTTGGAATGGTTTCAAGATATTGTTTCTAGAAAAATTCTTCCCTGCCTGAAGAGCTGCTTCAATCAGAAAAGAAATATGTGGCATCAGGCATATTGACAGGGAATCATTACATGAGTATTGGGAGAGATTCAAGAAATTAGTGTCAAGCTGTCCTCATCGCCAGATTTCTGAACAATTGCTCATCCAATATTTTTATGAAGGCTTGCTATCTATGGATAAAAGCATTTTAGATGTTGCTAGTTGGGGAGCACTTGTCGATAAGACCCCAGAAGCGACAAGGGATTTGAATGAGAACATGTCCATTAATTCTCAGCAATTTACGACTAGAAGCAATTCAATAGAGTTGACAAAGGGTGTGAATGAAATTCAAGCTTCTTCCCGCAAGAATTTAGAAGGAAAACTTGATGAGCTTACATCTTTAGTAAAAAAATTGGCAATAGGTAAAACCCAAGCAGTTGGCTATGGTATTTGCACTTCTCCAGAGCATCCTTCAGATTCATGTCCTACATTGCAAGAAGACCCAATTGCTGATGCTCCTCAAGCATATGCAGCAAATATATACAATCCTCAAGCCAACTATGATCTATCATCTAACAGGTACAATCCTGGTTGGAGAAACCATCCCAGCTTGAGATGGGGAAATTCATCTGCACAACAGCAACCTAGGCAACAACAACAAAATATTCCTCAACAGCAAAACAATGCACCTTCATTAGAGAACCTCGTTAAACAGATGGTTGTCCAGAATCTCCAATTTCAACAACGAACAGATTCCGCCATTCAAAATTTGGAAACAAAGATTGGTCAGCTAGCCACTTCAATCAATCAATTACAGACTCAGGAGTCAAACCAATTGTCTGCACAGTCAGTAGTAAATCCAAATGCTCCCAATGTCAGTTCAATTACTTTGAGGTCTGGGAAAGGTGTTGAAATACCAAAGGTACCTGAAACTGTAGTGAAAAATAACAAGGTTGTTAAGGATATTTCGATATTTGAAAATGTTGATGTTGAGCAAAATATACCACTTCCTTTTCCTCAAAGGGCAGTGAAGACTAAGAAAATGGACGAGGCAAATAGGGACAACGAGATCTTGGACACAGTTAAGAAGGTGGAAGTGAACATTCCCCTTCTTGAAGCAATTAAATATATTTCAAGATATGCAAAATTTCTAAAAGATTTGTGCACACACAAGAGAAGGTTAGAAGGTAACGAAAGAGTAAACATGGGGCGAAATGTTTCATCCCTCATTCAACCCATGCCTCAGAAATGCAAAGATCCAAGAACTTTTTCCATTCCATGTACCATAGGCAATAGTCCATTTGAAAATGCTATGTTAGATTTACGAGCTTCCATTAATGTTATGCCTACATCTATTTTTAACCCTCTTGCTCTTGGACCTTTACAAAGTACATGTGTTACCATTCAATTGGCGAACAGGAGCAATACTCGTCTCGCTGGACTTGTGGAGGATGTACTTGTTTGAGTTAATGAATTGATTTTTCCTATAGATTTTTACATTCTGGACATGGAGGGAAAAAATAAGTCCAACAGGGCGCCTATCATCTTAGGCAGACCATTCTTGAAGACTGCTACAACAAAAATTGATGTGCATGCTGGAACTCTATCCATGGAACTTGGTGATAGCACTGTAAAATTTAACATATTTGACGCTATGAAACACCCCGTGGAAGAGCATTCTATTTTTCAAATTGAATTGCTTGCTGATTTGGTTGATGACACTTACCCCGATATGTTTGGCACTGATTTTCCTTCATTGTCCGGTTTGGATGATACTTATACTTGTGAACTCTATACATATACTCAATTGTGCTCTGTGTATGTTGAGATCGAAGCTGCCTTGCAAGTTGATCATTGTACTGATATCGATATTTCTACTAACATAATTGATTTTCCAGACTTAGCTTCGGCCACTGGTGTTGTACCTTCCATTAAACAACCACTGACTATAGAGCTTAAACCACTTCCTAAAAATTTGGAATATGCTTATTTAGAAGGCAGTGGCAAGTTACCTGTGATTATTTCAACCAAACTTGAAGATGAACAAGAAGAGAAGTTGTTGCAGATTTTGAGAAAACGCAGGAAGGCAATCGGATGGACCTTGGCTGATATTCTTGGTATTAGCCCATCCATGTGTATGCATAGGATACTACTGGAGGACAAAGTAAAATCAGTCAAGTAGCCCCAAAGGCGACTTAACCTATTAATTTTGGATGATGTAAAAAAAGATGTGACCAAGCTCTTGCAAGCAGACATTATATACCCCATCTCTAATAGTCAATGGGTGAGTCCGGTGCAGGTAGTCCCAAAGAAAACTGGACTCACAGTGGTTAAAAATGAAAATAATGAACTTATCCGCACACGAGTGCAAAACAACTAGAGAGTATGCATCGATTACAAGAGACTAAACCAGACAACTAGAAAAGATCATTTATCAAAGATTTCAGCAAGATATCTCTTCCACTGTCGAATTTACTGCAAAAAGATGTTAGTTTCACCTTTGATGACAAATGCAAGAAGGCGTTTGATTTCTTAAAGGCATCACTAACCTCTACTCCCATAATTCAGCCACCCAATTGAACCCTCCCTTTTGAAATTATGTGTGATGCATCTAACTATGCCGTGGGAGCAGTCCTTGCACAAAGGGTTGGTAAGGCTGCCCATGTTATTTATTATCCTTCTAGGACTTTAGATTCTACACATGCTAATTATACTACCACTGAAAAGGAACTTTTAGCTATTGTTTTAGCACTTGATAAGTTTAGATCATATTTGTTAGGTTCAAAGTTGTTTTTACTGACCATGCAGCTTTGAAGTTCTTGTTGAAGAAACCAGAAGCAAAACCAAGATTGATCCGGTGGATGTTGTTACTCCAAGAATTTGATTTAGAGAGTAAAGATAAGAGTGGAGCTGAAAATTTGGTGGAAGATCATTTGAGCATAATAGAAATGGATGAGGACCCCATCCCCATTCAAGATGACTTCTTTGATGAGCAAATGCTACAGTTGCGTGAGGAAACTCCTTGGTTTGCTGATTTAGTTAATTATCTAGTTGCTAGATTCTTTCTTGTAGATGCATCCCGAACACAAATACGTAAACTTTAAAGTGATTCCAAATACTATGTGTGGGATGATCCATATATGTGGAAATTCTGTAGTGATCAGGTGATTAGGCGATGTGTTTCCCACCATGAGGCTCAATCCATTCTTCATTTTTGTCATGCCTCTCAAACTGGAGGACATTTTGGTCCTCAACAGACAACAAGAAAAGTCTTAGACTCGGGTTTCTTTTGGCCCACTTTGTTTAAAGATGCTTTTGAGACTTATAAAACTTGTGAACAGTGCCAAATAGCAGGAACAGAAACCACTCGTAGGAGTGAGATGCCTCAACAACCTATGCTTTTCTGTGAAGTATTTGATGTGTGGGGCATTGAATTTATGGGCCCTTTTCCTGTATCTTTTGGTTATGTCTATATTTTAGTAGCTATTGATTATGTTTCTAAGTGGGTGGAAGCAATACCCACTAGGACTAATGATTCTAAAGTTGTTGCTGGTTTTATAAGATCAAATATCTTTTGCAGATTTGGAATACCCCGAGCCATCATAAGTGATCAATGCACTCATTTTTGCAACCGCACTATGGACGCTTTGCTTCGGAAGTATGGGGTTGTGCATAGAGTTTCTACACCTTATCATCCCTAGACTAATGGGCAGGTTGAAGTCTCAAATAGGGAAATCAAACAAATCTTAGAAAAGATGGTGCAGCCAAATAGGAAAGATTGGAGCCACCGACTTGAAGAAGCTCTTTGGGCTCATAGAACAACGTACAAAACACCAATAAGAATGTCCCCTTATCGACTTGTATTTGGTAAGGCATGCCACCTCCCAGTAGAAATAAAGCAACGTGCTTATTGGACGGTCAAGAGTTGTAACCTTGATATGGAGAAAGTAGGTTTGGAGAGAAAGCTTCAATTGCAACAACTTGAAGAGCTTAGACTTGAAGCTTACGAGAACTCTCGCATCTATAAGGAGAAAACTAAGTACTTTCATGATAAGATGATTTCTAGGAAGAAATTTTCCATTGGCCAAAAAGTT
>JBBPBR010000003.1:45842176-45855634 GCA_037974775.1 Cicer pinnatifidum
AGAAAGCTTCAATTGCAACAACTTGAAGAGCTTAGACTTGAAGCTTACGAGAACTCTCGCATCTATAAGGAGAAAACTAAGTACTTTCATGATAAGATGATTTCTAGGAAGAAATTTTCCATTGGCCAAAAAGTTTTATTGTTCAACTCCCGTTTGAAAATTATGGCTGGGAAATTTCGATCGAAGTGGATTGGTCCTTTTGTTGTTACTAACATTTTTCCTCATGGTGTAGTGGAAATAAAAAGTGAAAACACCGAAAAAATATTCAAAGTAAATGGACAACGCCTCAAGCTATTCCATGAGAGCTTTGTGCTTGAAGATTCTACCATAGAAGAACTCTCCTTGGAAAACCCCACCTACACTGAAGTTTAAACAGGGAGCTCCGTTTCCTTACTCTTATTTTATACTTGTTACTTTCATTGAGGACAATGTGTAATTTATGTGTGGGGGTATTATTTAGAATTCTATTTGTTATGATTTTAATTATTATAATTTCAAAAAATAATATATATATATATATATAAATATAAAATAAAAAATAAAAGTTAATGATGTTTTGTTGAGTTACTTAATGATGTTTTTCTCTCTTCATCATTACTCATTTATCCTCTTTGATTTTCAGCCCTAGTCTCCTTAGGATTATCTCACCCTTACCTTGGCCACGTTACAACCTAAATAAAGACCTTTTGATCATTATCTGCATGTCTGCATGTGTTTCAAATATAAATTATAGAGGCTTGCCAAGCCTATGGTAGTGCTAGCTTTCATGATGTGTTTTGAGTGTAAATAGTAGCCCAAACACTTTGAGTGTAAACACTTTGAGAGAATTTTATATTCCGGGAGGACTCTATCACTTATGATCCATATTTTAGTTAATTTGTCCTCTTGTTTGCCTTGGTTGTGATAACAAAACTATTCATAATTGCCTTAAGCTAGAAATATTTTTCTCTCTCACCACTTTCCATTCATAAGAATATTTGGAATCACATGCATTGTTTTGCTCGGAGTGCAAAAGTTTAAGTGTGGGGGAATTTGATCATAGTATTTTGGCACATGTTTTTAGCTTTTTAGTTTGGTATTTTAAAAGCTCTTTATAGCTTAAATTAATAGTTTTAGCTTGTTTCTAAACTTTGGATCGAATTTGAATTATAATTTTATTATTTGCATTTTAATTTTCTTATTTATATGTTGACTCTTTCTCGCTCTGTAGGTCATAACTTGAGCTCTGGATATCAGATTGACACATATGAGCAGGCGTTGAAAAGATAAAAATTAGAGCTATAACTTTTGTGTTGGAAGGAAAGACCAATTCCGAACTTTACTAGGCCGAAATTGCAAATTTCGTAATATGGATTTTTGTAATAATTTTAATTAGCTGACCACTTGTTTTTAAACCCTAAACCCTAAAGTCCAATATCAAGTACTATATATTGGCAGTTTTGTTTCTTTTCTAAGGACTGAAAAATTAGGATTCAAATTGCTACAAGAAATAAATAGTGTTATCTTAATTTCATGAAAGGCTAATTTTATAAGATTAATCCGCTAGTTCAGAGTTTCATCAATACCTTCAGATTCAGGTTACACTATCAATTTCTATTCATGATTCTATTCTTGTTTATTTGATTATATTGATATTTTGATTGCTTAAATTGAATTTCAATATGATTGATTAAATTTATTTGACAATATTTGGTTTCGATTTCTAATTTAATTGAATTATAATTTTGCGACACTTGATCGTTAATTGTAATATTTTGATGATTGTGATGCTTAATCCAATCAAAGAAACCAAATTCACTTAGGATTGATTACGCTTGTTTGATCAATTCTATAGTCAAATAAGAATAGAATCACAAATTAGAAATTAATCTCATTGATAGAATATGTGATAGGTCTAAAACTCAAATACGTGGATTAATCGTTTTGCTCATCTGTTAAATCAAAAATCTAAAAAATCCCTTTTTAATTTCAATTTTCAATTCGGTTATTATTATTATATCAGAAGCCGTTGCGAAACGATTTGAGTTACTACCTCTATTTACATTTTATCAATTGTATTTGACCCGTGTGCGACAACAAATCAACGCACTATAAATGAACATATTGTAAACTGAATAGTTGATATTTAATATTTGTAAGAATTCAAATATAATAGTTGTTATAAACTATCAAAATCAATATTACACAACTATAATAATACATATCCAAAATATTCCCACATTAATACATATCCAAAATATAAGCAAAATAATATCTAAGTCCCTGTATGTCTCCTACGATATGATACTACGTTTGTCCAATCTATACCACCACCCTTTTGAGTTCGCAATATCATAATTAACTCATTGACGAGTGTGATACCATCAGGTAATACCAATTCACGACCAAAAAGTTTTTATGCAATTTGTATTGTTCGACGTTGCATTAAAATGATAGATAACTAATTAATTTAATTATGTGATAAATTTGAATAAATTAACCATTATTTCAATTGGACCATCGTCGACACGTTCTGGAGCTGAAGGACCTACATGGACTAGTTTCTACGAATGATGTATAGATTAGAAATCATGTGAAACCACTCCATATAATCATTCGGGAAGTCTACATGTCCTTGTACAACCACGCCATCATCAACTACATGCACAACATATTGCGTAAACATTATGTCGATTTCCTCTAGTGTGGTCGTTTGATCTTCTATATCTAAAGGTGAACAAAAAATGTTTGGACATGATCGTATTGACGCAATACCCTATCTGGTAGATGAGCATATATCTTTGGACCCCAACTTATCCATCCTATAAATAATAAAACATCCTCAAACGGTCGCTTCACTCGATGCTATTCGCAGGGTGTCCAACATATCTCATCAACATCAATCTCGTCAAGAGCTTTCTTAAATTGAATAACCAAACCCTTATCCCTCTTTGGCTTCCATCGAAGTGCTCTAGGATAGTTCTCCACATATCTAGGCGAGGATCTACATCAATCTACACATAACGTTAGGAAATGCTCATAGTCCTAAGCTTGAACATATAAAATAACATATCATTAGTTTAGAATTAATAATAGAAATTATCAACACAATAAACAACCATAAAGTTTACCTATAAGAGTGTCAGATACCCATAAGTCATTTTGGTATGATGCATACTCGCTTCGCGTAGATGATCATAAAGGTATGCAAAAGCAGCAACACACCATACATATCCCCCACTTGAGTTGAGATCTCAGAAGCACTCTAGATATGCAACACTAACTACAAAGACACTATTGTCACTGAAAAGGGTGTAACCGACCAAAAATAAAAGAAATGCCCTCGTAGCCATCTGCCAATGCTGGTCACGGCATCACTTATGGGATACTTCAAGTAACCAACTAAATCGAATTGTGGTTGTATGCTTGACATTAAACTCAACATAAGTAGCAGCCTCGATAGCTTCGAGAATTTTAGCCAATATATTTGCATTGTCATCCTTGTTAAATACATTAACACTGAACAATGCACCAATGATGGGTATATGCAACATAAAGGATACATCATCGATGCCAACTCTCTACGAAAGCAAAAATGATCTATTTGTCGATCATTTCGTAACTTCATTTTAGCAACGAATATAATCCCGAGTTTTTAACCAATTGCTCAACCTCTTGGTGTTCAATCACAACTTCTTTTATTTTTTTTCGTTGTTGAACACTCTTAATTCCCCACGATCCTGAAATAAATTAAGTGAAAAAATATAAGTTAAAACACATTACAACAACAACTATTAAAAATTTAATATGAACGACAAAATTACCACACCATCCCAAAGTCGAGTCACCACATGATCACCGAATGTCTTAAGGACAGACTTGTCAATCGTCCCACCAGGATATCCATCAGCCTGTGGATGTTCATCTGTGTGCTTTGGTTGGACCTCTTATTGCTCTTTTTTACTGGATCTCCTCTTCCTATTGGGCATATTTTTGTGATTGCTGCTGTAATCGACGTGTTCCCGCCTCTCTTGTTGCACTTCCTACTGCTCCTCAACACGTTGTGTCTGTGCATAAGTGGTTGGTCTAACACGACGACCCTCATAATTGAAGTACCCTCATTAACAATATCATTAATTATAACTCGACATGCTCTATGGGTAAACATAATGCACACCATATCTACAAAACCATATCATAATCAAAGTCAACAAGTTCAGTTACCTACGTCAACTAAGTTCATGTATGTGAACACAACAACCCTAGAAACGTACGTGAATTGAGTTTGCGTACACAAACTGAGTTCACGTACGATTTCGAGATTTAGGGTACGAACACACATTTTGAAAACCTAACAAGATTACATTTTGGGTGTGCTATGAAATCAACAATTACAATAGTACATTGTGGAAAAAAAAATAGAACAACAACAACAACAATGATGAAAATGATGCATACCTGATGATTGAAGACATTGATAAATATGAAAATGAAGAAAGAGAAAATATGAGTTTGAGGTAGAAGATGAAGATTGAAAGAGATTAGAGTTGAAGATGAAGATAAATGAATGATAAATTATAGTTAAAAAATTTAATAAATAGACAAAGGTATTTTGGGTAATTTATTATTTTAAAAAAATTGAGGGTTCTAGGTAGTAAAAAGATGAGTATGAATAGCAAAATTGAAAAATAAACACATTTAATAACACAATGATTGAAAACATATAAACAACCTTTGTCAAAAATTAATAAACAACCGCTCGTATCAATATTTTTGTCAAAAATACAGAAGCAGCTCCATCAAAATACATCTCCATCAAGAGTCGAATTCCAGGCGGTGCCGCTTTACCCTCGTATCAGACTCAAACTCCATTCGTACTGAACTCAACTTACCGGAAAACGCTGCCGGAGTTCGTCGTCAGCCGCCACAAACAGCCTGAAAGCCGGCCCAGGTTTTCTCTCTTTCTCCGTTCTTTTCTCTTTATCCGAGATTCCTCTCCCTATTCTGTAGCACGCACGCGAGGATGCGATTCCAACGCGATATTTTGCGGGTGCAAATCGCGATGCATCGCAGCAGATCTCCACTCCGCACCATTATTCCCTGATTTCCCGCTATGTCGGCGCGTGGTTGGAGATACATCAACTTTCAACTGATAACCTAAGTTTGAGATGTCCCTCATTCGTGAATATAACTTATTGAACATTAATTTCACATCTCTCTATACGATCGTAGAATTATCGAAATGTCACATTACACATTTATTTTTGTATCTCTTAAATTTCGATGTATTTGTATTTATTTGACAATTTGAATTGATTTTTCAACAATTTTACAAATAGATTTAGGTTTTTCATGTTAACCATGAATAGGATGGACAAATAAGAACCCATTTGGTCAGTGATTCAATTTCTCGCGGTTGTGAATGGAAACATATATTAGTAGAAGTCAACTATTTAAATGGTGCTCAGGTTGAAATTAGTCTCTACATGCGCCTTCAAGGATACTTTGGTTTACCGAAAAATAAGAAACAAAATCAAGCTTCACAGAAAGGACAATGCATAACTAATTAAAAATCATATTCAAAAGTTCCGGTCAATATATGCTTTTTAACTATAAGAACATCTCTGTTTCCAATGGTGAACTCCTTTATAGATTCTTAAATCTTTTTATTTGTTGTTTGTCTTTGCTCTTAGATTTAAGAACTCTATTTACTCAAATATACTTTGGTTTACCGAAAAATAAGAAACAAAATCAAGCTTCACAGAAAGGACAATGCATAAGTAATTAAAAATCATATTCAAAAGTTCCGGTCAATATATGCTTTTTAACTACAAGAACATCTCTGTTTCCAATGGTGAACACCTTTATAGATTCTTAAATCTTTTTATTTGTTGTTTGTCTTTGCTATTAGATTTAAGAACTCTATTTACTCAAATGGTGCATCCCTCATGTCAAAAATCAGAATGCATTCTTCGATAGAGTGTTGTAGAAGTTTTGATCTAATTCCTTTATGTAGTTAGTTTCAGATGCATTAATTTTTAATGATTAGAATCTGATTTTTCTAGAAGAATCATTGTTTCAGCTGCTTGCTCCGATGGTGAATGGGTATGAACTGGATTTTAGAGTTAAGAACCCGAATAAGCACACTGTTGGAGATGATCTAACCTCTAAGTCTGCAAACTTGCTACAGAAGAATTCTCTTTAGTTTTCTTCCCCTGGTTTCATATTCGGATGTTCATCAGTTTAAGAGAATAAAGCAATATATTTGTATATTTTGATTGTGATCACGTGATTGTGGATTTGATCTTTGTTAAACTTTTATTTACTTATTTATTGGGTTATGACGGTATTATGTGCTGCAAATCATAAGAATGGAGGGGGCTGTTTGCACTTATGCAGTGTAATTTGGAAATAATTAAGCTTATTAAGCTTTACTTTTTATGATGTGATAGAACCTGAAATAGCAATAGGATAAACTGAATAGTATTGATACTGAAGTAACCTCAACAAGAAAAATCTGTTATATAGTAGCATATAGGAAAAACTAATTGAAAACTATAACATTGGCGAAGCTGGGGTCTTTGCAGAGTTAAATAAAAGCTAGAATTGAGCACCCTTGTTCTGAGGATGAACTCATTTCTTCTTTTAGCAGTGGCCAGCTAGTTTCACTCAAGAATCTTCAATGATCCTTTTTTGGTTACCCTTTTCTCCCATATACCTGTTCTCTCTTACCTACTCCTATAGGATTCTTGTATCCCTTCTCCAATCCTTTTCTATTAGTGGATCATTATGTTAAGCTCCTTTTTTCTGTCCCTTCCCTCCCCTCCCTCTGAGTGTGGCTAATCATCATCCCTTGGACTATTAATACTACCTCCGCCATAAGTGCTTTTCCACATGCTTGACCCCTTGAATTTCTTTGAACTATCAAACTTAAGCTTGCTTGTTACTTGAGCCACCTCTTTTGACTATATACGTTGGCTCTTCAGAGATTGGCAATAAAGATAGTTAGACATAGACATAGAATATATGTAGATGAGGGCCATCCATTAATTCCATTTTATTGCTTTCTCAATGGACAATATCTTAATATTTTATTCGTGTAGATTAGGGTATTTTCAAATGAGTTATTAATGTTTTTGTCGCCAAATAAATAAGTCTCCATAATATATTAAGCATCACCATGTTCATTCCTATGGAGAACTAATATGAGGCAACATAAAGACTAATGTGGTGATTTTTTAAATTTTTTATAGGCTTTATTTGATGAAAAACCTTTGGAGGGCTAAGTGGTGATGTATTAATATTTGAAGGACCAAGTTAAACGTTTATATTTCTCATTCTTATATCACACATTTGGTATTTGAACTTAACTATCAAGGTAAAATCCCTCTTTCAATTTGCAACCTTTTTTTGCTTGTTCACTAGTTGATATAGGTTGGTTTAGAGCTCTCAAAATGGTTGTATAACATTTGTCTTGTTTATCAAGGTTTTGTAGTTGCGAATTGGAAGTTTGGGTGTACCTTTGTTAAAAATGTCTAACCTTCCATTTCAAGTTGGAGAAGTGATCGAGTCAAAATCCTTTCAAAATGGTTTTCGTGGTGCATGGTTCAGGTGTAAGGTATACATTGTCATCTTTGCATTTTGTTTTTCAGACTAGGAGTATTGATTACCTAACAAATACATTATAATATGTTCAGTTAAGCTAAAGTATTAATTATTTTCTTGCGAGTTTTTTTTCTTACTATCGATTTGATTGTTCATGATGTTACAATTTTAATTTATATTTAAAAAAAGTTATAATAGTGCCTGTATTTGTTACTTGTTAATTGACTTAGTAATTAGTCCTGTGTTAGCTCTTGATGTAATCGTTGGACTTACTATCACTTGACTAGGAGCTAGCAGGTTATATTTATGAGTCGTGGAATTAGTTTTCTGCAATTACATGGTAAGGTAGCGGTGCCTGTAACAAACTTATGGATCCAACCCTTCTTTGGATAGCCATGGCCGAAGCTTTATGTCACCAAGTTGCACCTCCATGGATGGGGCAAACTCATATTTTAAAATATTGCAGAGGAACTGTCCATGTTTGAGTGGCTTTCCTTCACACCGTCCTGCATCTCTTGGGCTGTGTTGCCATACATGGTATTGAGGAGCCATGACATCACCAAACTACCATTTTTGTTGGTTGGGGTCTGCTTTCTTGGGTTGCTTGAACTAATCTTTTGTACTGGAAAAAGTCTGCCATCTAGTTTGTGGCCGGCGATTGGGAGAACCGAATGCTCGACCGAGTTGGTCTTTGTTTTAGGTGTGGGCTCTGACATTTCACCCTCTATGATTGGTTCGTTGTCTAACACCATGCGGGACAATGTTCTTCAATTGTTATAGAGGGTGAATAAATAGAAGAACATAACTGAGCCTATGTAAATCAATTTAATCCTAAAATAAGGGGCCATAATCTTCTTAGAATCCTTATGTATATGCTAAAAATTGAGAGAAAAATGTCAAGAATTAGGGTAAAATATATATTAGATTACTAAACAACCAAATCCTATTAGGACTCATATATAACCAAATCTCTATTAGTACTCATATATAACTAAATCCATACTAGTACTCCTATACAACTGAATCCCTATACTTGAGGGATATAAAACATAAACAAATTTTGACACTCCTCTCAAGCTGGTGAATAGGTGTTCTTCATTCCTAGCTTGGATACAATTCTTTCAAAGTTGCTGCTGTTTAGCCCTTTAGTTAGAAGATCTGGTAGGTTGCCTTCGGAGGAGACATATGAAATGCAAATCAGGCCACTGTGGAGTTTTTCTTTGATGAAATGTCTACTGACTTCAATATGCTTGTTCTATCATGCTGCATTGGATTATGTGCTTTACTAATAACATATTTATTATCACTATAGAACTTTATCTTCAGGTCATCTAAAATGATCTTCAACCATAGTAACTCACATATCCCTTGTGCCATTGCTCTAAATTTTGCTTCAGCGCTAGATCTAGACACCACATTTTGCTTCCTTACTCTTTCAAGTCACAAGATTCCCACATAGGAAAGTGCAATATCCTGTGGTTGATCTTCTATCTACAATTGACCCTACATAGTCAGCATCAATATATGCTTCAAGACCTACATTTCCATTTCGTCTGAGCAAAATTCCTCTTCCTGGAGTTCCTTTCAAATATTGTACGTGCATCTTGCAAGTGGACCTCCTTTGGTTGGTGCATGAATTGACTAACTAGGCTTATAACGTTGGCAACGTCGGGTAGTGACAAATATATGAGTCTTCCAACTAATCTTTGATACATTTTCTTGTCAATTGCAATGTCTTCTTATGCATTTCCCAACTTTAAATTTGAATCGATTGGTGTACTCGATGGCTTGCATGCTGTCTTGCCCGTTTCTTGCAGAAGATCTGTGATGTACTTTTGTTGGGATATGAAAATCACTTTCTTAGAGTGAGCCACTTCAATTCCCAAGAAATACTTCAATTTTCCCAAGGTTTTAATCTCAAATTCTTAGGTGTTGTCCTAACAGTTGTTGCTTCTTTTCATCATCACCCGTCACTATAATGTCGTCCACATATAGTAATAACACTGTTACCCTTCCTGACTCAGAGTGTTTGATAAATAGGGTATGATCTCCTTGGCTTTGTTTGAAGCCTATACCAATCATGACTCTAACAAACGTCCCAAACACGCTCGTGGCGATTGTTTAAACCCATATAGAGCATTTTTTAGCTTACAAATGGTGTTTCAGCTATATGCTCACTGTATGCAGGGGGTAAGTACATATAAATCTCTTCTTCTAGATCTCCATGAAGGAAGACA
Source organism: Cicer pinnatifidum (assembly GCA_037974775.1). NCBI lineage: Eukaryota > Viridiplantae > Streptophyta > Magnoliopsida > Fabales > Fabaceae > Cicer > Cicer pinnatifidum. Next base: position 45,851,998 of record JBBPBR010000003.1, read on the forward strand.
TTTTTTACATCAAATTGGGGCAATTCCAACTATAATTAGCTGCTAGAAATAATATCACCCTGACTATATTCATTTTTGCAATCAGAGCAAATGTTTCCAAGTAATCCACTCCATACGTTTGAGTGAGTTCTTTAGCTACCAACCTTGCCATGTACTTTTCAATAGACCCATTAGCCTTGTACTTTACAGCGTATACCCACTTGCATCCTACAGGTTTCTTTTTCTTTGGTAGAGGGACAAAATCCCAAGTACCATTCTTGTCCATTGCTTCAATTTTCAAGCCCACGGCTTGTTTCCATTTGTTGTCAGGCAATGCTTCATATAGAGAGGTAGGTATAGTGGTTGTGTTCAGACTTGTGAGAAAAGCTTCATGGGTAGGTGAAAATTGTTCAAATCAGGTAGTTGGATAAATGGTAGAGTGGTTTATTGGTACATGTCCTAGTATTCATCCTAAGAGCAACTGGGATATAAAGGTCATCATAAGTTGGTGGTGCATTGGATTCTAATTCATGTGCATAGGAAGATTCATAGATTGGATAACTAGAGTTTGAAGCGTCAAGGGAAGTTACCTCATGTAAGGTCGAATTAGATTTATGGATGTGAATAGATTCAGGAATGACCTTTGTTCTTCTTGTATATACTAGATTCTTCCCATATCTTACATTAATGTCATCATTTCCATCTTCCTCATAATCAATTTCAGTCTCAACATTGTCATTTTCATTTTTTTCAAAATCAATTTCAGTCTCAATTTCTGGTTCAAGAGTCAACTCCAGAAGTAGAAGAGACTCATCTTCCTTGTATTCTCCCCGTGAAGAATAGTTTGACCAAAGAAACTTTCTTGTTCATGGAAAGTGACATCTCGGGAGACAAATAATTTTTGTGATGGTGGATGATAACTTTTGTAGCCTTTTTGGGTGGAAGAGTACCCGATAAAGACACATTTTAAGGCTCTAGGATAAAGTTTCCCTATACTATCACTATGGATATGGACAAACGACGCACACCCAAATATTTTGGAAGTAAGATTACTAGTGGTGGACACATTAGGGTAGAACAAGGATAGGACCTCCAGGGGAGTTTTGAAGGCAAGGACACTAGAAGGTAATCGATTTATAAGATACGATGCAGTTAAAGTTCCTCTCCTAAAAATTTCTTGGGAACATTATTTTGAAATAACATCCGTTGAGTTTGATTTAACAAGTGCTAATTTTTACTCTCAACAATCTAATTTTGCTGGGGTGTTTTAACACACGAGGACTTGTGAATAATGCCCTCTTTTTGACATAAAGAATTAAGTCTGTGATTAAAGTAATCTTTGGCATTATCAGACTTAATCCTTTTAATACTGACTCTGAGTTGATTTTTTTATCATGGAGAAAAAGTGTACAAACATAGAGTTGACTTCAGATTTTTGTTTTAACAAGTAAACCCAAGTAACCCGAGTTCAATCATCAATAGAGTTTACAAACTAACAGTCTCCTGATATATTTGGAGCATTAGAGGAACCCAATACATCAGTATGAACTAAATAGAATGGAGAAGTACTCATTTGGTTACTATCTGGAAAAGGTACATGTTTGTGTTTAGCAAGCTCACACAATTCACAGTGAAGGAAACAACTGTTTTATTACTCTAAATGAAGGATGACCCATGCGACAATGGTACAAAATGACCTTGTCTCTATTGGTCTTTATTGATTTAGAAAAAAAAAGAGTTGGTATTGCAGAGTAGATTTGGAGGAAGATTTTGTTTATCCATGTACCATAGACCATTCCATTCTCTAGCATTACCGATTGCCCTCCCTGAATTCTTGTCCTGAAAGACACAAGATTTGTTATAAAAAACAACATTACGTAATAGGTCTTGTGTTAGTTTTTGTATGGAAATTACGCTAGTGGACAATTGAGGAATATGACAGACATTTCTTAGAGTTATGGATTAGTTTATTTGGACATCTCCTTGACCTGCTGCAATTAGAAGGGTACCATCTGTTGTGGATATTTTCTTGTTGCTAGGGCAAGGTGAATAAGTGGAGAAGTGTGTTGGTAAGGGTGTCATATGGTCAGTGGCTCCAGATTCCAATATCTAATATTGGTTATAGGTTGTATCTGAAGCATTATGTCCAAAAAAAAATTGAAACTTACCAAGAGGAAGTGTACTTGTATATACCAGAGAACTAGTACCTGTCGGTTTCTCCAACTTATTAAGAAGTGATCTAATCTTCTTTATTTCATCTTCATTGAGTCGGGCCAATTCACTTTTGCTTTCTTTAATTGCCATATCCGTAAAATCAGCAGTCAAACAATATTAGAGACGAAAGATTGATCTATCAAACAAAATAAACTTCAAACGTCCAAAACATATCCACAAACTGTAAGTGTGCTATAATGGCGCAACAGAAAAGTTTGATCAAAAACCGTGTGAGCTTCAAATGACCCACAAACATAAGTGCTCTGATTGAAGAGTGAACCTCTAAAACGAAACGAGAAACGACCGATCTACAATCTGGTTGAGAACGGCGCTGAAAGAAGGTCTAGATGGCGGTCAGACGAATGTAAACAATAACGACGTGAGTATTGAACACACTATGGCAGCAAGTATGCCAAAAAGAAATCTCAAGTTGCTGCAATGAAGGCAGCAAAAAGGGGCCACACTGAAGGTGGCTAAGGTTTCAGGAAAATAGAAACCACAATGAAGGCAGTAGGTTTATGCAGAAGCGAGACTCCCAAAGACCAATGCTCTGATACCATGTCAAGAATTAGGGTAAAATATATTTATTGAGTTAAAATATGTTGGCAATACATCAGATATATATACTAAATTACTAAACAACTAAATCCCTATTAATATTTATATATAACTAAATCCCTACTAGTACTACTATACAATTGAATCCCTATACTTTGAGGGATATAAAACAGAAACAAATTTTGACAAAAAAAATACAATCGGTCCTATTAAAACCAATAATTATTGCTTAGATGTATAGTGTACAGATGGATTAAACTAGGTAGTTAATCCCAGATAGCGGTGCGTCGCGGCCAACCTCGGAAACCGGGATAGCGGGTTGCGGGATACCGGGATGACCTCTACATGAATAATACTATATAAACATGCATAATTAAACAATGTCTCAAACTCAATCTAAATCAAAACATACATTTAGATACCAAATAGTCTTAATCAAAATATTGATTTAGATATCAAATATCATCATGTTCTTCAACATAGTAGAGTAATAAAATTAACAAAATATTAAAACTAAAATGCATGTTATAGGAATCAAAAATCATCATCATCTTCAACATAGTCTTCAACATTATCTCCAGTTGGTTTAAACATTCCAGATTGTGGGGTTTCAGATGATGTTGTCATGGCTGTTTGCAGAACAGCCAAATAAAGAAAGGAAGTAGAAAAAAAACAAAGAATTAAATTAAATTAACAAAAACAGAAAAAAAAAAAGAATTAAATTAAATTAAATTAACAAAAACAAATTAAATTAAATTAACAGAATGAAAAAAGAAGTAAAAAGAATTAAATTAAATTAATAAAAACAAAAAACAGAAGTAAATTAACAAAAAAAAGAAGTAAATTCAATTAAATTAAATTAACAAAAACAAACAAATTAAATTAA
>JBBPBR010000003.1:45855982-45890102 GCA_037974775.1 Cicer pinnatifidum
AAACCAGAATGAAAAAAGAATTAAATAAAAAAAAAACTGAAGAAAAAAGAAAAGAAAAAAAGAAATAAAAAAAAAAGAAATAAAAAAAAAAGAAATAACACAGAAGATGGGAGAGCCACGAACCTTGAGATGGATGGGAGAAAACGCAGGCACGCAGCAACGATGGAAAAGAGAAAATGCAGCAACAATGAGAGAAAACGCAGGCACACAACAACGATGAGAACGCTTGGATGGAAACGGAAAAGAGAAGATGAGAAGAACGCTTGGATCTAGCATCTAAAGGGAGTAATACCAAAATTACCCCTAAAACGTTTTAAAATTTAGGGGTAAAATTGGTTTTTGACGAAAAAAAAACCCAGATTTTTTTTTTATTTTAGGGTTTTTAAACCCACGACCCGGAAACGCGACCCGTGACCCGCGAACGCGCCCAGGTCGCGTGCGAACCCTTTTTTCGCCGCTCCGCTCTGCGCCGCCGCTCTGCTCCGGCGCGAACCGGCGCGATCCCGGCGCTATTGACTACCTAGGGATTAAATGATCCTGAATGGTTTTAAATGGGGAAAATACCTTTTGTACACCAATACTCAGCCATCAACACAACCTCTTCTTGTTGCATTGTAAGATTGATTTGTTTTTTAGTGTCAAAAAAGTCGTCGTAGAATTCTTCACTGTTTTGGTAACCTGACTGTATGCATCCATTTGTTACTCATTGTGCTATTGACATTTGTAAAAAACATGTGTTTTTTTGGGTTGCTCAACTATTGTCAAGCATTTTTTTGGTAATGTTTATTAAATTAAAATCTCACATTTGGTAGTCTTTGCTTATTTTATATTATTTCAGATAATAAAGATTTTATATTATTTCAGATAATAAAGATTTGCAAGAAAGGTGGTGAGATGTACTATCTGTTGGAGTATCCTGACTACCCTGATCAAGGTATGTTCTTGCTTCAAGTTAAAACTGAAACTAGAGTATACTATCTTTGAAAGTCCATACACTGTTTGGTTCCCTAATGCAATTTGGTGCTCTAAACATTTCATTTTTAACTTGGTGCAATACATTTGATCAAATACAAAGTTTTTTTTTTATCTATCATTGACAAGAAAAAGTATTATTGTTTGACATCTTCTCACAATCATATGAAGCATTTTTTCTTCTGAGCAATGTAAAGAATTTAAGAGTAAATCATCAATTTAATGCTCTAAAGTTTCTCACATAATTTAGTCTTTTTAAAGGTTCATTCATCACCAAATTGATCCCTCCCTAATTTTCCGTAGATGAAATTTGTGACTAGATATTTTAGAGTCAAATTTGTTGTAAAGCAATTCTTTCAAAGGTTAATGTGGTGAGACATGTAATTTTTTGGGGTTTACTATATTAAGACATATGTAGGCATAGAGAGAGGACGAGTTGTCAAAATGTGGGGATTTGTTTTGGATTATTGCTAAAGAATCCCAACATTTTTCACGAATCACTTAACATATTTGAGGTGCCAAGCGAAAAGGGTGGAATCTTTTGGGGGAAAAATACCAAAGGGAGATGGAATCCCATAGAAACACGGTGGAGCCTTAAAAACTTTGGAAGGTAACCACTGGACTTGGATCTAAATTTCCTTAGATCAAGACTAAATTTGATGGACTTGATGAGATCAAGATGTAACTAGGTAAAATTGATAGGCTCGAGATTACTTTCGACCATCTAATGCAAAAGCAAGGATAAAGAACGGAGGAGGGACATGTGTGCAAGTTGTTGAGGGAATTAAGAAGAAAATAAAGAATTGTAATGGTTTGAGTGTGGTAGCAAAGCCCATTCATGGGCAACTAAAATGTGTGATAGGACAAACCCATTGTATACCATAGTCATTTGGATATGCTGTCCAATCTGCATAACAGAAGGTAGTGAGGGGAAGCGGCTGATGCACAAAAGCAAGCAGGAGCTGCAATCCAAAATGCGAAGTACCCTTGAGCATAGGCGGATCTAGAAATTTGTGAGAGAGGGGCTGGAAAAATTTTTAAAATAGTAACAATTTGTTTCAGAATAAAAATTTAATAATAAATGTTGCATAAATATTAAATCATAATAATTAAATATCGTATAAGGTAATATTTTTATTGAGAAGCAAATAAATTTATAATTTGTCTCTAATCGTATATTGTCAAGGTGTTAATTAAAAAGAGAAAATATAAAAACAATTCTTGTACTAGTATTTGTGTGTGGTGGGTTTGGAGCCCTCCTTACAATCTCCTTGGATCTTTCCTTTCCCTTGAGATGGCGCATAATACACTTGAAAGCCTGCCCGTGGGAATCCAGAGGATTTGCAGTGAATTGGCAAACCTTATTGAGTGAGATGTTGATTTCAGACTGACTAATAGTGGCATATTGCAAATCACCAACCACTGATCTGTAAAAGGAAGCATCAGGTACAAGATCCAAGCCATCCTTGGAGTGCCTGCAGTTGGAAGCCATGATAGTTGCCAGAAAATTGGCATCCAACATGTTAGAGAGATGATAGTTTTCATGATAGTTTCCATATACTAGAGCTCTACATTACTCTAATAAGAGAAATTGCAAAACACTACTCTAATACAACCTCATGTGCTCAAGGTGGGTGAGATCGGTTAAGTGAGCAGATCAGTCCACTAATCATCACCTGAAACATGTAAGAGTTGAAGCTACTTGGACATAATCTTTTCTCGAACCAAAAAGAGATCAATTTTCATGTGTTCAGTCTGAGTAGCAAGAATAGGATTGTGAGCAAGGAGCACAACATACTTGGTTTGGGGATTATTTGGCCTTAGTAAAGAAAGCAAGAATAACTAAATACCTTAAGGAGTTTGTAGTCAGAAGGGTGCTTGAAGAACAGTGTAAGGGACTTGAAGTTACGGGAAACAATAAACAACCTATTAATAAGATAAACTGCAATAAGGAATGCATGATCCCAACAAGATAAAGGGAGGGTCAGGCTCAATTCCACTACGTGTCTGTGTTTTCATTCTACTACCCCATTTTGATGATGGGTATGAGGTCAAATAAACTATGAATGATGCCAAAAGTGGTTAGGTATTGAGTGAAGGGAAGAAGTTCACCCCCCCAATCAGTTTGAAGGGATTTAAGAGGGTGGCCAAATTGCAGCTCAACCATATTTAAATTGTTTAAAAATGGTTAAGGCATCAAACTTGGATTTTAAGATATAAATTCCAGTAAACCTAGAACAAGCATCAACAAAGAAGTAGTAGGGGATGGATGGGAGTCATATGGTGGTTTAGGGGAGGAACATAGGGATTGGAGTGATAAGGAGGTCACGAGTTCAACTCCCCTTCTAAGAAAACCTAACAATTAACTACTAACATTGGCCATTTCAAAAAAAAAAAAAAAGTAGAGGATAGACCCCATAGGTCATTAAATACTCAATTGGGTGGTGATAAGTGGTGTGTGAAGCAGGTGAGTAAAATTTGTGTTCTTTACCCATACAACAAGCAATGCAAAATCTGGAAACATCTTTATTTGAAAAGGGAATATTACAATGATTCATTACAAGTTTACGGGAATGAGTATAGGGGTGACCTAGTCTAAAATGCCACAAGTAATGAGGATTAGAAGACATGGATACGTCATGAGTAGGGTTGGTATTAACAATGCAAATAGAGGATGGGACAGAGGGCTTAGCTGATTGGAAGTATACAGTAGAGAACTCATTAAGGCCATTAGAGCCTACTAGGTCACGAATGAGGACATTGTTGGTATCATGTAATTTAACAAAATAATTAGCATGGAATTCAAAGAAAACAAAATTATCTTTGGCAAACTGACTCACACTAATTAGTTTCTTGGTGATAGAAGGAACATGTAGTAGGTTACAAAGGACAAGTGAGGTGTGTGGTTTAAGAGGAGGCAAAGTGACCAAATTGGAAGCACACTTGACCTTAAATGTGAGAAAATTGGAAGCACACTTGACATTAAATGTGAGATAAACAACCTCCTTTACCACAACCACGACCATTTCTACCACCATGACCATGGGAAGAACCAAGGAAGGGAAGGACTCATTAGATCCAAGTGATGGAGGTACGGGAGGTTGAGGTGAAGGAGCATCATAGGTCGATGATTCTGAAGGTGCATGTGTATAGATTTAGGAACGCAACATCAGTTGTAACCTTCTTGAATTTGCCAAGACATATCTCATGAGCAAGGAAAGCCTCAAAGCGTTTTTAATGATTAACTATTGCAAAGTCCATTTGTGAGTACTAACAAGTGTGAGAACGAGCCATATGGTATCCTCAGTTTGGTTCTTTTGCAAGGCAGCAAACTACTTTTTCTTAGCGGCCAATCATTTTAGGTCCTTGAGGGCTTGCTTAACACACGTTGGCTCATAGTGGACTAGAAAAAATAGGGATGGCTAAATGAATGCCAAATTTTGATCTAGATTGCATGGGATGGAGATTTGGTGAAAGGGATGCAACAAATTATCGGGGAGCTTGTCGCGTGGACAAAACATCTGAGAGTTGCACTGAAGAAGTAGAGGTAGATGTTGCATGAGGAATAGCAGCCAAGGGAGGTACAATAGTAGAAGGAAGGTAGGTACAATAGTAGAAGGGTGGGATGAGGAAGGAGAGGTGCTAGTTTGCCAATAGGGGACAATTATTTATTGCCTTTATAGGAGGTGTAAGAAGTACTCATAAGAAGTGTAAGAATGATGCCTAAATCATTGAGGTATTTGATTAAGGGTTTGATTTCACCTCCCCAATTAGTTTGTACATATTTAATGGGAAAACAAAACTGAAATTCTACCGTAGCACGAAATTGTTTAAAATTAGTTAGAGCTTCAGATTTGGATTTTAAAAGGTAAATCCAAGTAAAACGAGTACAAACACCTACAAACGGGATAAAGACTAAGTTGTTTAGGATTATTTTTCTCAAGGACTAATAGTTGCTTTTATTTTTCTAAGTGACTAAATTAGATATGGGGTTTTTCTCAGAAAATAAAATTCGTTTTCACTCGTAGTTAAGTAAATAAGAGTGGGACAAGGGAGTATGGAGAAAATCATTTTATACATTGGATAATAGTTGTGAAAGGAGTAATATTTTGTGAAGGGGAAACCCTTTGTAGAAAGACCTCTTTGTTATTCTCATTCATTCTCTTATTCTTTTTCATTTCATTTGTTATTATTAATTTCCTCTCTGGTTTTACAATTGATGATATGGTTAAGAACAACGTAATTATACTAGTGAGTTATTATTTACATGGCTAAATATGAAGAGTATTCGTCCCCTAAATTAGTCCTTTGTTTGAGAATTGGCTTCATACATGTATCTTCACCTTTGTAAAATTCTACAATTTACATGCCCAAGAAAATTAGAGAATTATCATTCCAGTTGCAACGATAACAAATCATTTGAAGTTAATTATTGTTATACTACCTGTTTGTAGGTAGAAGTCAGATCAAGTTGTATCAAATTACCTCTCATATTAGCAAGTCAAAGGGCTTCAACAAGGAATTGATGGTGCGACCTCGCTTTCCTACCATATATCGTGAAAGTGAAAAGCTTGATGCCAGTGCTATCTCAGAAGTGATAGTTATTGTTGATGACGCATGGAAGGTTGGGGATCTCGTAGATTGGTTCACTGATGGTTGCTATTGGTGTGGAAAAGTGACTGAAATATCTGGAAATGATAAAGTTCAGGTAATATTTGTAGTTTTTGTTGTCTACTTAATTTCGATACCTGAACTTGGAATTTTGATGAGCTAAAAGTCATTCTTTTGAAGTCCTATCCTATTTGAACAATGATTTTACATTTTCTCTTCAATTCATTGACTCCCTTAATCTTTGTTACATGTGGTTTGTATTCTATTGTACTTAATCTACGAAACCACATTGATCTCTTGAGCAACAAATCCAAAAGGTTACTCCTTATTAACTTCGTTGAAATCAACATGAAGGAAAACATTTTTGTAAAGTGGTAATGATGATAATGGCGAAGAACCATCGACAATAATGACCTTACTGAAGCCAATTTAGGCGCTTGGGAGAAGGTGTCCCAACAATCCTAGCCTATGAGTAATCTTTTACAATTGACAAGTCTTAAATCTATCAACCTAATCATCATGACCAAACTTAACCATGAAGATCCATCAACCTCTTACATTTCGACTTCCTTGGAGGAAAAGGGACAAGGTCCGAAGTTCCACTATATTGAAGTGTACACATTTCTTCAACAACGTCATGCCATATAGATGAAAAATTAATCTACATTGCAGTGTTAGGAACACAGAGGATTAGCAAGAAAAATGTGAGAAAGAAAGGCAATTTTAAACAAATTAGGTAAACCTAAAGGCATGAAGGGGCAACAAATTGAATTTAATTAGGTGTTAAGGATACAATATAGCTTAGTTCAACTTCTCATTAAAACAATCATGCCATCAAGAGTAGTATTATGTGACTGGGATAGAATATTTGTACCCTAATGTAGACATATTGTTAGGGACCCTGAACATCATAATGAACTAAAGCAAAGCAAATGGAGGCAAAGCATTATGACTAACTCATTTAGAAAGCGGACTAAGAGTATGGTTCCTAAATGGCGCCTGATAGGAACCGTGGGGAAGGAGTGGTTCAATTGCCAAATAGAAAGAACAGGCCCGAGGTGGGGAATTTCTACTCTTGGAAACACTTCAGGAAGAATAAGAATGTTGTGCTAGTTGGTGGGAAGGGAATTGACATGTGACATGATGGGAAAAGTTAGTTATATAAGGATTATAGTGAAAAGAAAGGGAATCATCATAGAATTTTGTTAGAAGAAAGACAAGGATCTTAGGGCGTCTCCAACGGTAGCAAAATAAGTTCGTCTGTCAGTGTGTAGTTATGTAAAATTCAGTTTTTGGCGAGTTCACTGTTGGAGTTGTGCCAAACTGTCATCACGGTACTTTCATAAATAATAATAAAATTATAACTTTTTTTATTAATTTATTAATAATAATAAATTTATGACCGCTAGTGGGTCTTATTTAATGAATCTATGTTGAGTTCATCGTTGGAGTAAAAAATGAATGAGTTGCTTCAAGATGATGTGGTACAGTGGACTCTATTCAATGAACCCATGTTAAGTTCACTGCTGAAGATGCTTTTAGAGAATTATTCTCTAGTGAGGGAGCCTTTTGGCTAGGCTAATAGAGCAATTGTATTATAGATTTTCTATTATTCTCTAGTGAGGGAGCATCTTGGCTAGGCTAATAGTAATTGTGTCATAGATTTTCTATTTTTCCTTGCTTGCTTGCTTGCAAGTGTTGATCATTGTGGGATTTCTTATTTATTCAAATATTTCCATCTATTTTGTGTTTATGAGCTTATTAACTAGTTTGACCTATTGAATTTTCAATTGAGAGAAAAGTTCATGCCACCAAAGATGAGTAATTGAGTTGAAGTTTTGGAAGCTCAAATGAACGTGAGGAGTGAAGTAGGTGAAATCAAGGGGTTCATCTTGATGCTTGTAGGAGAAATCGAAACAAGCGTTGATCATGCGTTATGGCAGAAAGACCATTGATCGCTATGTTGAGGTAAATCGGGAGTGTGATTGAATTCATAGAAGCATTTGAATTGCTATCCTCATAGGTTGAAGGTTACCTTGTGAGCAATACTTGGGTTATTTCATGAGGGGATTGAAACATGTCCATAGGAGAGTTGGCCCCTTCAACCCTATGCAAATGATGCTAGTAGCCAAAGACGTGGAAAAATAATTACTAGGAGAAGACAGTGAGGTGACGAGTACGAAAGTAAACGGCGTGGGTTGCGTCAAATTGAAACAAGCTCATTATCCTCTAGTTTTTACCATGTCCTCAAATGTGGGTTGCAATGGTCACGAACAATGAACCCTAGCCACATCAAATCTCGATCATCATCTTTTGTCTCAACAGGGAGAGCGGTGGAGTTTTGGGACAAAGAGAACGAGGAGTTTCATGTACCTCTCATATTTAACTCCATGATATGGAAGGACAGTGGTGGAGAACACTAACTCCATTAGATGTTGAGTACCATTAGCTAAGATCACAATTGCAAATAACTGAAGGTGGAAATGGACTTATTGCCAAAGATATGTGTTAAGAGTCTCACATTGGATGAGATATGACTTAAAAATGAGTTCATAAGTGGGAGGCATCACTCACCTTACAAGCTGGATTTGTAGGGTATGGTTGAGTTGGCCCTAACCCAAATTATAAAATGGTATCAAAGGCCATCCAAGATTCCTTAGGCCACCCGCTAACATGCCCACTTTGGTCATTTAGATGTCTAATCTTGGGAGTTGGGGTGTATTTAGAATCCCACATTTGATGAGATATTGCGTGAAAATTTATTTTATAACCAATTTTGCAGGGTTGATATAAGCCAAACCCAACTTCTAAGACTATGGTTAGATGCACCATTATTGAAAACCCAAGACCATGGGATGACAGTTAAAAAAGACTTGGAAAATAAATATTTGTTTGATCAATAAAGGTTGTGGGAGCGGAGGTTTCTCTTTGCTTGAAGCACTACAAGAAATCAACTCGGGTAGGGGGATGGTGTAGCAAGCTTAGACGGAGTTGTATAGGTAACATGATTTGTCGATGTAGAATAGCCATAGAAAGTCCAAGAAGTGTGACATCCAAATCATGATTCTTGTTGTGTGGCTTGGGTCAAGGAATCAAGTAGAACATAAGTGAGTGACATCTGTTAGAATATTAGAAAATATCTTATAATATCTATTATATTATATTAGAGTATCTTGAGTTATTTTCTAGGATCAATTTATAATTATAGAGATATCTTAGAATATCTATTATTATTATTATTATTATTATTATTATTATTATTATTATGATTTGTTCCTGATTTAGGATCGAGTCTATGTTTCTCTATAAATAGAGATTAGTATTGAATCTTTTGTAATGAAGTTAGCATAAAACTATTATCAATAATATTCAAACTCTAATTATTTTCTCCTATTTTTCTCTAAAATCCCACAACTTCAACATAGTATCATAGTTTCTCTTTTTTCAACATGAACATTCCTTTTTCAAACCACTATTGTGTTACATTCCAACACTGGTTTCACTCGTTTTCGTTTAGTTCGCTACTACTGTCGTCACTGCCACTATTTCCGACAAACACCCCTCTGTCTGCCCTAAAAAAAAAGTTCAAGTTTCTCTATCGTATCTCTTGTCTGTTCTGATCACCGGCGGGTTTATCCTTAGTCTATTTAAACACATAAGCTCTCTGGTCGAAACCCTAAAATTCCTTTTTTTTCACGCATCGAAACCCTAATTTTCGATCTATCAACTTTTGCCCCTAGAAACACACACCACACACTCTCCATCTCTCCAATTTTCCTCCATCCGATTATTTCTTTGTTCTTCATCCACAGTTTTCTACCATCTCCAGGGCTAGAATATTAAAATTACAAGAAGCATTTGACCTTGGTATACTCTCAACTAGCTTTTCTGTGTAGATCGATCTGCGCTGCTACCAAAGAGATTAAATAGGTTTTCTATTTTCATTAAGTAATTGTATTGTTCACCGCACTTTCGCTACTGCATTGTTTGCGGCTCGACGAGTTTATCAAAAAACATAAAAAAAATAAAAATAAAAAAAGTACTCAAATTATTATCTTTCCTCGAAGACCGATTCCTTTATCAATACTTAGGGTTTCGATTTTGGTAACGCATATTTGATTTTATTACTACATTTTGTGGTTGAACGTTCAATCTTTTCAAGAAAAAAAAAGAGATCAATGGCGCAAATTCACGAGTCCAATCAATGACGCGGCGGCTCTGGTTATGAGTCATTTGGCGACGACGTCGTTGTACGTCGGAGATCTTGATCTCGATGTCAATGATTCGCAGATTTACGATCTTTTCAACCATTTTGGCCAAGTTGTTTCTGTTAGGGTTTGCAGGGACTTGGCTTCTCAACAATTCCTAGGTTACGGTTACGTCAATTTCAGTAACCCTAGTGACACTGCGAAAGCTATTGACGTGCTGAATTTATTCCACTGAACAACAAACCAATTAGGATAATGTATTCTCATGGGGACCCTAGTGTTCGGAAGAGCGGTGTTGCTAACATTTTCATCAAGAATTTGGATAAGGCAATTGATCATAAAGCTTTATATGATACTTTTTTCGGTTTTTAGAAATATTGCTTCTGGTCTGTCTAAAGGCTATGGTTTTGTGCAATTTGAGAATGAAGAATGTGCAGAAAGTGCAATTGACAAGTTAAATGGCATGCTGATTAATGATAAACCGGTCTATGTTGGTCATTTCCAAAGAAAGTAGGATAGAGAGAATGCTTTGAGTACTGCTGCAAAGTTTAATAATGTCTATGTGAAAACCTATCAGAGGCTATGGCGGATGATGACTTGAAGAAAATATTTGGAGAATATGGAATTATTACTAGTGCTTTAGTAATGATAGATGTAGATGGTAAATCAAAGTGTTTTGGTTTTGTCAATTTCAAAAATCCAGACAATGCTGCTAATGTTGTGGAGGCATTGAATGGATGTCGTGATTCTAATTCTGGGAAATAGTGGTCTCACAGATTATAGTGTCTTTGGGAAGTGGACCGTGGGATCAGATTTTTGGTGGAGGAAACTCTCCAGTCTTTGCCGTGGCAGTTGTTGCAGCCCTTATGACAAGTTTGAAAGATTTGCGATTCAATTGATGGGATTCTTCTTGGTGCATGATTATTCTCTTTTCGATGGTTCCAGATCTGCCCTTACTTTCCAATTTTGATCAACGAAAATATGTGTCCTTGTTCAAACAACCATTATCTCTTTTGTTTTGGATGCATTTTCTTACTTTGTTGATTGATCGTGACTTTGTTTCGTTAGAATGAGCTGCTTCTTCGGTGTTTGTCATGCAATTTGGTTCTTACTAATAGATTATAACAGTGACTTCTATTCCCACCGACGATCATTCTGGTGGTGTCCCTTTTTCTACATGTGAATTATATTAGTGATGACTTCTTCCGTTGGTGGTTATTCTAACGGTGTCTTTTATTTTCATGACTTACTTTATCTTAGCAATTTGTCTCAGATGCACTGACCTTGTCTTTCTCTCTTTGAAGCACGCCTCTCTCTCTTTGAAGCAGATTCAAATTTAAATATTTTGAGTCTCCATTATTATTGGTTTGAAGCTTCTAAATGCAGTTTTTTAGAAGAACCGAACTTGCTTTGTTCAATTGCCTGACATGAATTTCTCTCAGGCTGATGATCAATCAGGCTATCTGGTTACACTATATTTATAGCAATTCTCTCCGACTTCACATGCATCCCTGAGTTGCCTCTCCATTTTTTTTATTATTTTGTGGAGCAAAACATTGTTTTCTTGTGGCAAACTAAAGCTTAGTAAGCTTTAGCTTGAGGGGGAGTGTTAGAATATTAGAAAATATCTTATAATATCTATTATATTATATTAGAGTATCTTGAGTTATTTTCTAAGATCAATTTATAATTATAGAGATATCTTAGAATATCTCTTATTATTATTATGATTTATTCTTGATTTAGGATTGAGTCTATGTTTCTCTATAAATAGAGATTAATATTGAGTCATTTGTAATGAAGTTAGCATAAAACTATTATCAATAATATTCAAACTTTAATTATTGTCTCGCCTATTTTTCTCTAAAATCCCACAACTTCAACAACATAAATCATAAGCCTATTTTGGTGGAACTTCGAACAAGGTTTAAGCTCTTTGGTTGTGGTTGCTATGGTAAGTAGTGTAGTCCCGTCATCTTTGCTCGAATAGGTAGGCATATAGCAATAAAATATCTATGGAGCAATGACACACTTTAGGGTTTGGCAAATCATAGGAAGGTGTTGAGTGTGAAGTTCCTTTAGGAGGGAGGGATGAATAGTGGCTTCGAATAATGTTGTGAAGTTGGGATCTTCTCTTCGACGTTGTTATCTCAGTAACTCTTCTTAGATCACCCGAGGCAACCAATAACTAAGGTTCGGGATGATCTTATCTTAGTAGTCCTTTCTAGTAAGCCAAAGCTTGGAGTTGGAACCCTAGGTATCATAGTTCCTCTCGACCAAATTATTTATACAAGTGGAACATTGACAAAATGGTGAAAATAGTGTTCTGTGTTGTGTGTCAAGGAGGTTTCAGAAGTCATCAATAAGTTTGATAAGAGATAAATAGCACCAAACAAAGGCGGCTTGAGAATGAAAGTGTGGTACTTGGTTCAAAAACTACCACCAGGATGGATATCAAAAGAGGGTCCAAGCCTCCAACAACTTCAGAGTAGTAGATGAATAGGAGGGAGAAAACAGTGGGCGGTTTTGTCTAGAAACAAAAAAACAAAGATTTCAGAAAATAATTTACCAATAAGCAGTAGGCCTTCTTGTTGAACCCTGATTAAGGTTGCTTTCGAAGATACTGTTTCGAGAGGAAGATAAAAGAGAGAATAATTTGGAATCTGTGTGTCTAAACTACTCGGCAGAGCCATATTATCTAAGACTACAAATTAAGTACAAAGATTTAGGGCTACTATAATTAGTATAATTATGTGATATTATGGAATGTTTAGTTATCCTATTCACTTTCTTTCTGGAAATTTCTAGCCTAGAGAAAGGACCGCATTTTGCATCATAATCTATTGTTTTTTTATTATATCTTTTGGCAACCAATCTTGCTTTGTTTCATACGATTACACCATTTAATCAAGTTTGTTTTGAAAAGCCATTTCCATTTGGTGATTGTTAGCATTGGAGTTGATTGAAATTATAGATGCTAAATTAGTCACACATTGCTTAGTTTTGTAAAAGAAGAGGAGGCCAAAGTTATATATATGGCTCTAGTTCTTCATATCAAGATGCACCCATCAGAAACACTTTAAGATTGTATCTTATTCTTTTCTTTTTTCTTATACTCTTGAGGTTTCTCTTTAGGTTGTGTCTCTTTTATTCTTCAATTTTCTATGCATTTCCTGAGTTCTCCAAGTGGTTTCTTCTTATTTACCATACAATGATCAGTTTATGATTATACCAAGATATTTTTGGTTCTTTATTTTGTTGCTGATTCTACCAAGATATGGGCATGATACATATTGATTAACTAAATAAGTTGTCTTTCTAGATTGATTTGCTACCTCCTCCGCTGGGTGAAGGGTCTTCGTATGAAGCTTTAAACAAGGACCTGCGCCCTTCCTTGGACTGGTCCCCAGAGAAAGGTTGGACTGTGCCTATGCCTAAGGTGTGTACTTATAATTCCTTAACTTATCTTTCTAATTTTGATTTATCTTTGCATATGCATAGTTTTTCCTATTCCCATTTTTAATTTTCAAATTCAGTGGATTCCTTATATTTCTTAAAATTTGATTAAAATTTTCATTGAGTGCCTGTGAAAAATGGATTTCACCCGTCAAAGTTTGTGTTTCAATTAGTGTAGTTCTGAGAGTTTGCAATGCAAGATTGTCATTTTGTCAATTCTGGTTGTTCAATAGAAGTTTAGTGGAGAATTTATGTTTTTCAAACTGAGGAAGTGGGGTTAAGTTTAAAGTAAACTATAGTTCTTGTATGAGAAGTTTGAATTTGTGCTATATAGTTTTCTGCAATAGCCTAAGGTATGTTGTTCTCTTGAAAGGTATCTACTATCTGATTACCTTCAATATAATAGAGTAATCGTGGACTGATATTCATGTCATTATGACTCTGTCTATATAATATTTTCCGAATCCCATTTTTCACTCACTCTTTTCTCTTACATCTCTTCTCTCTTTTTATATCTCATTCAGTCCTACATTCCAATCACATTTCAGATTTACTCATTTCTTTCTTTTCTATTTTTATCTATTTGTCTGCTTTATACACCACTTGCAACCCAGGGGATGAGAAAACCTTTTCCATATTCTTTGGCATGTAAGACACACGAATTCCATCACTTGTCTCCCATGTCTTTTCCTTCCCAACAATTGTAAAATCTTTTACCAAAATCTTTTTCCCTATTCTTTGATGTGTAATTCAGAAATGGGTTCCATTTCCATCAAATGGATGAAGCAAACCCCCTCTCATCGTCCATGATTATGAGTTGTAAACTGTCCGAAAGTAGGCCAGAAAATAGGCAGTGGTTTCCAGATCCAGCAGAGTCTGCAGCCTAGCTCTTGTTACTGCTGAACTAGGTTGGGTTCAGTCCCTAATGTGTGAGCCTTGTGTCAAGCCTATTGTTTCTCAAATCTTCAGTGGCATGAGTACAGTTTCTCTAGCTCACAACCCAATCTTCTATTCGTACACAAAGCACATGGAGCTGGATTTATTTTTTGTAAGAGAGAGAAATAAGCAACTCCAGGTTCTTCATGTTCCTGCTACCTCACACAAAGGCTCCATGTCTTCTTCCAGATTTGAGGTTCTTTCCAATTTGTGCGACCCTTTCTTTTCCCTTGGAAATTATCACAATCGTCGGTTTAAGTAATTGCTTTTCCTTATACTGTTTATGGTACTTATGTTCTGGAACTTTGTTTAGGTAATTAAAGATCATTTACATATCTCAGTTTGAATGATCAATGCTTCATTTTGTTTCAAAATTTGCAGGAGGATGGATGCAGGTGTCCTGCTCGGATAATGAATCCAGCAAATGCAGGTAAAACGGTATTGAGATATACTGTTTGGGTTTCTTCTGTTTGAAATTTGAATGACATCTTTGTTGACCATAGTTATTTTGTATTTCAAATTTCAAGTAGTGTAAATAGCAATGTTTTAGGAAGAACATTTATGTTTTCTTGATTTACAGATCTGCATTATATCCCCTTAATTGTACAAAATTTTCATGTTTATTTTTTATTATTAGTTTAATCATATAAAATTCAAAATGGAGCCATCTATGTGCATCTGAGATGGGCCAACACTTACTGAACTGAGGAATCTCGGCATAATCAATTATATGTATATAAGATTTATAATTTTATATTGGAAACTAAGGAAATTGGTCAGAAAAAAGGAATCTAAGGAAATTAATTATAACTATAGAAATAAAGACAATGCATATGGTACAAAAATATTATATTCTCTAAATAGGAGATACATGCCAACACACACCCTCAAATTGGTGTATACAAAATCATAACCATCAAATTTGTTACAAATAAACTGAATCCGAGGTTCTCCAAGAAACTTAGTGAGAATCTCTCCAAGACGTTTTTAATGCTTAGTTGATACATTGGCCAATGCCTGAATGTCCGAAGAAATTCAAGAGTCTTGGGTCTCTCCCTTCCAAGAGTTTGAGAGCTTGGTCTCACCCAATCAATATCCAATTCCCAAATAATTGGCTAACTTTTCCATCAGTTTTCCTATTTATACAATAACTGCCTAAAAACATAACTGCTACCTAATAATTTCTGAATAATATATAAATATTTACAACATAATATGATAATATATAATAACAATACTAATTAGAGGTCTAACACATTATTCATGAAAGTTGTAGAGAATACTGTGGAAATAAATTGATTTTTGCTACTTGCTTTGCACTTTGTTCTGTTTTTCGTTATTTCTTAATATATTTCACAATTCCTCAAGCTGCTTAGATGCTATTGCAGCAAATTATGTGAACATAAAAGCTACTACAAATTGTTTTTTGACTCAAAAAGCTAGTACAAATGGAGCAATGAACGTTGGTCAGCCTTCGTATAGATCCGTCGAGAGGAGAAAGAAATGCAACTCTGTTGAAAACAGTATGGATATTAAGGAGGCCGACAATCAAAATGGAGGAACAATTATGCCTGCATCAATTGAGAATTTGGAAAGGACTACCATAAATGTTGGATACAATGTAGAGTATCCCGCAAAGAAGATGAGAAGCAACAGTAGCCTTTGTCTGAATTCCATGTCTTCTAATTCAATAGAGGCAGCAATTTTGGACTTGGAGGAACTTGTAAAT
The DNA here is from genome assembly GCA_037974775.1 of Cicer pinnatifidum. Classification (NCBI taxonomy): domain Eukaryota; kingdom Viridiplantae; phylum Streptophyta; class Magnoliopsida; order Fabales; family Fabaceae; genus Cicer; species Cicer pinnatifidum. Next base: position 45,871,895 of record JBBPBR010000003.1, read on the forward strand.
AGGGTTAAATGGTTAAGAGATGTGTTGCATTGTGAAGTGCCTATGTCTGGTACTAAACACCCATCTTGGGAATTTTTGCAACATCATGCACCATGCAAATAATTGTTTCCTAACAAATGTAATACCTCGACATAAATTGCTAATGTTCAATACAATATGAGGTTTTGTAGATATTGTTTGTCCTTACATTTGTTTTGGATTATGTAGAAGTTTTTCATTTTTGGCTTTAGGTGTGTGCATTTTGCCTACTACTTCTTGCCTCTATTTCTTTCGATTGTGTGCTCTTGTACTTGATATTTTGCGCATTGAAATGTAAGAATACTAAATTTAGGGTTTCTACGGCCATTCTTAGAAAAATTTGTAATAATCTTTGAATCTTCACTGGGACCAGGTATTACCTTTAGATCTTGATATTGTTGGTCATTACACATGAGCGTATCTGAACTATGTACTTTGAAGTTACAATATTAGACCATAACCACTAAGTTAGTAAGTACAAAATATTTGCGTCACCTTAGCAAAAATTGTAAATCTCTTTTTGAAGATGTTAATGTTGAGACAATCTCAATTTAATGTTTTGATGAAAACAAATAAAAAGTTAATTAAAAATGTTAATTATGATTTTAAGTGTTTTGGTATTTAACATGTGTGTTTGAGTTTATTAATCAAAGAAAGGATCCAAGTAAAGCAAGAATAAATCAACATGAAAAGCAAAATTTGAACAAACAAGAAAGGAGAATTTTTTTAGCAAAATCTAGAAAACGGAGAATGTTCTCCAGTTTCAAGAATGATCATCACAACTCCAAAATCAATCAATCTACACTAGTTAAAAGAAGTTTTAGCCTCTGGATTTTACATCAATATCATCAATACTTAACAAAGAACAAAAGGACATAATCAGACTCGAAGAAACTACTCGAATCACAAAGAGAGAATATCATGAATTAGCAAGATCACACATATCTGAATATTCTCCAGCTTGACTGTCAAGAACGATGATCATTATGGACAATAGTCTGAAAAACAAAGAATGTTTTGGTTTTGACAGCACTGATCGAAGAACATTCTAGTTTACAAAGAACAAAGTCTTCTTTAATTCAAGATCGATTTGGGCTACGAAAATACATCAATCTACATTGAAAATCACCAGTATTCATTACAAAGGAACATAATTATATACTCAAGATCATTTTGGACAGATTCTTTCCATAAGATCAACAAAAAGCAAAGCAATGCATCAAAAATAAAAAGCAAGACTAATCCTCAAAGTTGATGGCTAAAGTAAGCAAGTACAAACTGGAATGAAATGATAAAGTCACTGCATCACTGACACACATACATAACAGAAAAGCTTGACACGCAACAACTGTCAAAATCTAGCAATCACTCAAAACAGAAACGAAGAACGTTATTCGTTTTCACAGCTTCAATCCAAGAACGTTTTCGTTTACAAAGAGCAAAATTTGATGTAATTTAACATCGATCTGGTCTACAAAAGTACATCTATCTACAATACAAAACATCAGTATTCATCACAAAAGAAATTAATAATCTACATAAGATTGTTTTGGATAGATTCAATCAAAGAGGATCAACAAAGACAAAATAAAACATCACGATCAATCTCCAAATTGATGAGCTATGAGAAAGGACATCTATGACAACAATGACACTGCTGCTGCACCTTTTTGCATAAAGCACATCATGTTTCTGAGACAAAGTACTGACACAAAATAGCTGTCAAAATTCAACACTCATACAAAACAGAAACGAAGAATGTTCTTGTTTTTACAAAAGAACATTATGGTTTTAATTCTCTTTTAAAAAGGCATAATTAAAACAGATAATTCTCCACAGTCTAAATCACATATTAAAGAGTATCAAGACTGCTCAAATCATTGATGAAATCAAGAACTCGAGATCAATAACCAAAGGTGAAAAACAACCTCAAGATTGATCTCCAAATTGATGAGTTGTGAGCAAGGAAACAAGTACATTGTACTTACAATATTCTACAGAAAGTTCCGCATAAACCTGACTCAAAACAGTGCCAACTGACATGTGACAACTCATTCACTCACTCATTCACGTTTTCCATGAAACCTAAAAGCAAGAACGTTCGCCGTTTTATCAAGAACATTTTGGACAACAAATAAACACATGTTTAATTGCTTTAAAATATATCTGACACTTGGGAAGTGTGTCCAACGGATATATTCATTTTAAACTGAATATTCAAAGTCTTTTAACATCTATAAATTGAAGATCAATTGGAAGATGAAGGCAAGAGTTCAATTTACAAATCTACCAACACTTGTTCAAGTAACAAGTCAAAAAAACTCTTCAAGCAAACTCCAACTTTGTTCACTATATCTTTGGATCATTATATACTGAGTTTGTCTTTCATTTATCTCAAATAAGTGTTGAGAAGTTTCAAGATCCCAAACACTTTTATCATATACATCATTTGTAACTCAAGTATATCTTTTATGTTAAATTGAGTGTTTGTAAAAATTCTTTCAAGGCTGAAAGGTGATTGTAAAAATCATTTCTAGGTTGAAAGGTGAAGATTGCAACATATCAAGGTTGATCTGGATTGGTGGTGTAAGAATCAAGAACGTTCTCCGTTTTGAACATTTAGTGAAAAATCTCACGGTCGTGAGGATTGAACGTAATCCGAATTGAGTGAACCAAGATATATCTCTGTGTGATATCTATTTCCTTATCTATTTACTTTCATTCTGTTTGATTATCAAGTTAAATAGATAAGTTAAATTGTTGATTTGACTAACCAAGAACGTTGTTTGTTTTCTGGTCAGAAACCAAGAACATTCTTTGTTTTCTGTTTTAACAACCAAGATCAATCTTGAGTTATTTTCTTAAGTTTTTAACAGAAATTTTAAATAGGAACATTATAATTCAGACTCCCCTTTCTTGTAAATCGACATTGCTACTTCAGTTAAATCCTAAAAATATCTCTTGGTGGTAGCTGCAGTGACGGATCTTGTATAAAATATCGGGGGGAGCTGGGAAGCGACAAGTATTAACTAAAATATTATAATTGAAATTCAAAAGTCATATTTTTTTGTTTAGAGTTTCACATAATTCATACATAATTTCAATTCTCACAAGTTTTACAATTTTAACATTTCACGCAATCCAATCAAATAAAATATATTCATTTTATGATTTTCATTTTTGTCGAAAACTTTCTTCTTGAAAAATGTATCAATTTTCTTATGTTTAAACATCATGTCATTCCTAAAAAAATAAACATATTAATTAAAATAATTCACAATTAAAAAATAGTATCATATTATATCATATATCAAAATGGTTGATACGTAAAAGAATTTACTAATAGGTAGTAGTTGGGTTGCTAATTAGGGGGTTAGAGTTTTTCTGTTCGAGATTAGTTAGTTTATCTTTCGGTAGTTTATCTATATACAGAGTTTGAAGATATTTTAATAATTTATATTATTTTGATAATCTATAGTTATTATATATATTTAAATTAAAAAATATAGAGGGTGCTGTGACTCGTTCTCGTTTTCGAAAGGAAGATCCGCCACTAAGTAGCTGTTATTCAACTCTTTTTATATCGTACGGTGCAATCTTGGGATCTAAGGAATGGTTCATCCATTGACATGACCATCACAATAGGTTGGACGAGTTAGGTCATTGTTTATCCACCAACATGGTTTAAACAAGATTAGTTAAGGATGAGGGTATGGAGAATCATTTGAATAAGAGAGAAAAAATTAAAATGAAATGAAGAAGTGAATGATTGAAATGAAAAATCAAATTCATTAATTTGTATTCAATTGATTTTAAATATAAAATAATCCCTTTTATATAACTAACAGTAAAAAAATAATAAGAAAATAAATTTGCAATAGAAAAAAAATTACATATAGACGAAATTCAACTAATTAAATAGAAAAGATAACTAAATACGAAAGAATGTAACTAAATACTTTAATGCCACCCACACATGATGTGCAGCTAAAGAAAATAGAGGACGAAATTGAAATTTGGATGATGTGAGTTTTAATCGAATTGTTTATAAAGAAAATTGAGTGGTACCCTTAATCATATTTCAAACTGTGAAATGTTTTAAACCGGAAAAGTAAAGGACATAATTGAAATTTGAATGATGTGAGTTTTAATTAAATTGTGCATGAATAAAATCAAGTGGACGACTCATTGGCTAAATTTTTGCTTAATTTATTTTTTGATTTTACTGCAATGTATGCGTTCTCTTCAGTTTTTCTTGAAGTAATTGTTTAGCAACCATTTTACATGTTAAGTTTTATTTTACTCTCTTTTCAAAAGTTTTATTTATTGACATAATTTTTCTAGCTCTCGAAAGATATGTATTTTTAGATAAAATAATACTGATTTTTCTTGTCGGATTGTGTCTTTGTAGAATCATATGCAATTTTAAAAAAATATGAAGTGAGAAAAGTTGTACCCTATTTCCTATAGTCATTAAAGATCTCTTGAATACTATTTGTAGTCTGAAGCCTAACACAAAAACAAAAGACTAAATTCAATGCATAAAAGAAACATAAGTGTTATTACTACTCGGTATAATACACATTTCGATATTCTTCCATTTATTGTAATTCATATGAATCTCATCAAATTATGTGAATCTCATAAAAATTTGATGAGACTCATGATTGTAAACAAGTCTAACAACATCAAGAGCGGTACATATTTCACCTATTTAGCATCAAATTAAATAAACACTCCCATTGTGAACTAAAAATTTTAGATTCTTATAGAGAACACTGATTATGGAAGCACCTTCTCTCTCTTCACTTTTGTGAATCCCACACAATAAATTGTATTCAAAATAAATGAAAGTTTTTATCATGAGTCTCGTTTAAAAAATATTTTTAAAGTGTTGAATTGGACAGATTTTGTTATTGTTAAACACAATTATTAAAAAATTAAAAAATGATATATGTATACACCTAAGATCTTAAGCCCCTTTATAAGAAGTGTAACACAAACACCCTTTATTCATAAAATATTTTAAAACATAAATATAATAAAAGTACGAGTAAATTTATCCAAACATAAAATATAATCAAGTATAGAAAGATTATAATTCAAAAACATGGGAACATAACAATTGTCAAAAGAGTTCAACTCCCTAGCTATGACACCATTTATCCCAAAAATGATTTAAAGCGTAAATATAATAAAAAATACTAGTAAATTTAGTTTATAATAAAAACATTTTTCGAACATAAAACACTTTTTACAACATATATACCAAGTAATGGAAGACACAAGTAGTCATGTATTCAAAACACGTTAGGGATAATTACATAAAAAGACTAACTCTAACTCTACTAATTATGCAATTTATGAAAAGATCTATGGTACAATTAGAAATGTATCACATGATTTCCTAGATGCAATATATGAATCGCTCCTCAAGGAAATATTTTGGAGTCACGTTGTTGTCTAATATCATGGCCTATGATAAAATAGAAGTACAAAAAAACAAAGAAATTTGGGTTGAGATTAATGTACAAGTATAAAAAAAAGGGATGAGGTGTAAAATAAAATTATTCACATAAATAATATAATCATCAAGTATATCTCTCAAATCAAATCATAACTATCATAATGCGATCTATCATGTTGAACATGCCACTAGTGCTGTCAAGGACATCCTCCTATATATTGGATTATACGACTCTTGACCGCGTGCCACCAACGCCCTTCAAAATACCCCCACCCCATCAAAATAACCTGGTAGTAACCAACCTAGTGCTTCCATGCACATGGTAGTATATTTCACAATCTTAATGCAAGTCTTTATGATATCTCGAGTCTCAAGTCATCTCCACTACATCCCTAAGCATTAAAAATATTCATAGCCACGTCATATTTAATTTTTACAAGTTGTTCACCTTAAGGACCACCTAAATGTCATACTTTAATAATTTCATTAACATTTCTCCTATATATTTTCACCATATCATATCTAATGAAATCATCCATCAATTCACTAGTCCATGGTCAATCAACATTTTCCTAATCTAACAATCATAAGTATTCAATTACCACAATATTTTCAAATAGTTAAAGCGAACAACGCACACAAACATATTACAATAATCTCCCAATAATATATATTTGGCCAATCCTATGATAAACGACTTAAGTTTGTCATAACCTCTTTTAATAACTCCTAAGAGTTATCAATGAGTATCAACTCTAATTATTTATCCCTAGCATATAGTTACCTATACATATATATTGAGTTATTCTATGCTAACTGTCCTGACGTGTAGAGTCTTGAAATGTGTCGGAAATATTCTCTCAGTAGACAACCTATTGCCCTGGAGTGAAAATTCGCCAGGTGTTTCAATATGTAATTAAATTAAGTTAAAGATAACCCTAGGGTAAAAGGTACCCTATAACTGTAAAGTATTTGAGAATTAGAGGTTAGTTATTGTCTTTAAACCAAAACATTAGCAGAGTCGTAGTAACGACATAAACACCCAAATTTTAAATTGAAATCTTAATTTAATATTTTAAATTATATTTGTAAAGAAAATGAGCTAGTTTGAGCATTCGGTGCAACATTCTAATAACCTTAAGTAAAGAAAATAAATAGGCATTACCTTATTTTCCTCTAGATTAAAACTTAAATGCTTTGGAAATATTGGTAAGATAACAATACACCAAAACTCAATCAGATTAAAACTTAAATGCTCTGGAAATATTGGTAAGATAACAATACACCAAAACACAATCGAAACGATACTCAAACAAAGAAATGGATAAAAAAAAACTAACTCATATTTTTAGACATAATAAAAAATGAGAAGTTTCATAGTAAGGACTCTGCAGAAACTCTAAGACCACACATCAAACTGACATCAGGACAAGTTTAAAATAATGTTTATTATGGTTCACCACCAACTTGGCAGCTACGTTCAATCCTCAAAGAAGAATTTATTCCACTGATTGAAAACTTGAATTACACAGCATCTGAACTTACAAGTCAGTCTTCTTAAAAAAACATGACACCTATAGGCTTTTTGAGAAATGCAAATACCTTGACTCTACAAGTCAATTCTTCTTAACACAACCTGAAAACCTACACATTGCTTGAGGAACACAAAAGCCACTATCGGGCTGGGCTACAAGAGTTTGAAACAAATTGGGTTTCTTCTAACAAGTTGATATTAACAATGACTCTTATACTAGAAAACACTTAAACAATATTTCTTTTGAGCAAGTGTTTCTCTAGATCTTAACCTTACGAACTCTAATGACTTAGGAAATTTTGTGCTTGTGAGTTCTCGTGTTTTCTTCTCTAACCTTGAGTATATATTTATAAAATAGGTTAGGATTTCTCCTTTGTCCTAGCAAAATCTGAATCATATCTTTGCAAATAATAAATGTATCTTTTTGAGTGTTTCTTCTTGTAAACATTTCTTGATCATATCTTCTTGTAGATTTTGATTAACTCTTCATGTAAATAATTCATATCTTCTTGTAGACAAATCTTGATCAAATCTTCTTGTAAATAATTAATATCTTCGTGTGATAAATGTTGATCAAATCTTCTTGTAAATAATTTATATCTTCTTGTATATAAATCTTGACCAAATCTTTTTGAAAATAATTCATATCTTCTTGTGATAAATCTTGATCAATTTTTTTTGTAAATAATTCATTCATATCTTCTTGTTGATAAGATCTTGATCTTATCTCCTTCAAATCTTGACCATATCTTATTTTTAACTTGGTCACAGATTTTTTTTAATTATAGATCGGATTTAAGTTGAAATGGATTCAGGTTGTTCTTGGACCTTCACAATTTTTTGATTCAACTAAGTCTTCTTTTCAAATTTCATTCTTTCAATTTCAGTCATTCACGTGCCATCAGAGGCAAAATTGCATGACTTATAATTTGTGTGGCATTGGGAAACCCACCTTGTTGAAACTTTAGAGTTAGTGCAACATTATAGGTTGCATATTAGAGGCAATATTTGGAGTGTGTTGCACCATTTTGATCAGCTAATTGTGAGCTTTGAATTTATGATTTGAATAATATCTTCAAAGTTACTTAAACCTTGATATGAACTCTGCAGAGGCATATTGAGTTTGTGCACATCAGAGCCATACAAGGGCTATATAGGCATGCTTCAAATTCAATCTTCACACAGAGTTCAGAGGTAGTTCTCATACTCAGTTTCAAAGTCATTCTCCATATGTAGTCTTTAGACCTAGTTATCAGACCCAAGCTTCAAACCCAGACATTAAAGAAAATATTCGTAACCTTTAGAGGCACATTGCTTTCAGAGGCATATGTTCAGAGGCAAACACATATACTTTGTGTTCTTCTTATCTAATCCTCTAGTAGTCCTCTAGTCACTTCCTCTGGTGACTTTCCTCTGCTCGCTTTCGATGATATCTTCCTTTGACTTTATTCTTCCAATTTTTGCATGCTTAATGAAGCTATTAATCCAAATTTATTGTTCTCATGAAATACTTTTGTTATCATCAAACCTATAAGTGGAAGACCAACTTGAATCTAACAATGTCCCATTTTTTGATGATGACAAAGTTGTATTTTTTATTATAATTTTTTTTTATTACTTGAATTCCCCTGTGTAAGACCCTTAATTTTAAATTCTAATTTATGTATTTTGGAGAATTTTGTGCTGAATTTCTGATGTTTTTTAGCCAATTTTATGGCATTTTGAGTTAAATGCCAAAAATATATTTTTAGAGACCCGATTAAAATTATTCTTCGATGAATAATTTTATTTAATTACGGTGAATCTTTTGTCGAAGAAAAAAATTTATGAAATGCAGCATTTTTCAGAAAAATTCATCTGCCCATTGAATTACGGCGAGAATAGATATTTTTCTGAAAAAGTGGTTTGCGATGAGATGTGAGGTAACATGTGTAATGATGATTTTTATAAAAATATCTACATATTTGTAAATATCTAGATATTTGTTTAGATATTTATTATTATTATTATTATTATTATTATATTAATATATATATATATATATATATATATATATATATAACCAAGAGAAAGGAATTAGCAAGCAAAACAGAACACGTTTCCTCACCCTTTGCCAAATTCCTTCTCCTTCTTTCTCTGTTCTATTTTAAAACCTTGTGTTGGTCTGTTACAAAAACATACACACACAAATCATCACTTTTCTTCGACATCTAAGCTTCGTTTTGAGAAATGACAGAAGAGAAAGTTGCTCATTGCCACGCTGCGGTGCTAGTGAGCTAGTTTTTAACGCGGCGTCACGAACTTAAATTTTACAGGAATTAATCGCGGTGCCGTAATCGGTTGTTAAAGCTACAACGGAGGTAAGGGCTCCTTCCAAACTTTTAGTTTGCATTTAGGACATTATTTGTAATTTTGTGGAACAGAAATTTGACGTATTTGAGGTGTGATTTTGTGAAAAATTAATTTAATGTGATTATGTGTAATTTAGTGGAATTTAAATTGGAGGTGTGGTTTGTGGTGATTCAAGTTTGGTATGATTTATATGTTCATAATTATTATTATGAATTTTTTAGATGTGATTTATTTGTGGATTTTGTAGAAAATGAATTGATGAAATTTGATGGTTTATGTGTAAAAATGTGGAGTTTTGAAATTGGGTGAGTTGTGTTTGAATTGTTGAAATTTAATTGAGTTGTTATATGTGTGTTGTGGAATTGAATTGATTGTTGTCGGTGTGAATTGGCGATAATTAAATTTGATGAGTTTGAGTTACGTAATGAGTTATTTTCAAATAAATGAGTTTGAGTTACGTAATGAGTTATTTTCAAATAAATGAGTTTGAACTGAAATTGAAATTTTACAAAAAAATTAGCGTTGTTAAAGTTGTGAAAAAGTTCAAATTTTAACTAAGTTAAAGAGTTTGAACAAAAAGATAAATTGAAATTAAAAATGGTTAGAGTTCAAAATGTTACTCTTTTAATTACTCTTTGATTGAGTTTAAAAAGAAAAAAAAAAGTTTAGAGTATTTTATTAACTCAAAAAATTCAGTGTTTTAATAGTAAAGTGTGTGTATGAGAAATTTTGACGATATTTGTTTTATTTAGTTTTAATTAAATAATATAGATTATTTGGTTTTAAAACTTTGGTGTGTGAGAAAGATTTAATTTTGGAAATTTTGTTGTATTTGGATTAGTTTTATTGTGAACAAGTTGTTATAAATATTCATGTTTATGTAGTTAGCTCCTTGAGTCTCGAAAAGGAATCGAGACCGTTGGCACCGAGTTAGCGGTGGGGAGAATTCTGATATATTAATATTGTTGTGGTGATTTATGGTTGAAAATTTTGGAGACTGAATATGGGGGATTAATGTTTGAAAATTATAGTGACTCATGTTTGGTGAAATTGATGTGTTCATAATTAATATTATAAATTTTTGAATGGATCGGTGGAAAGAGAATTTAATTCAATTTATGTGTGGATTGGTGGAAAATGAATTTAATTCAATTTGTGTGGATTGAATTCGGAAATGTGATTTATGTGTGGTTGTGGAAATTGAAATTGGTGTGAATAAATATGTTTGAGTATGCTATGTATTGTATTTGAAAAATCATTAGTATGCTCATGCATTTCATAGTACATGGTGACCGCGATGAGGCCATGGTGATAGTGGTGACCATGATGGGCCACGGGATGATGTCATGTGAATTGTTGGTTTATCTTATCCTTGCGGGGATTGTCGCGTCGTGCTGATCTGTGAGAGATTGCACTCTAGAATATGCTGATCTGTGAGCGATTGCACTCTAGAAAATCGTGCTGGTCTGTGAGAGACTGCACGCTGGTAAATTGTGTTGGTCTGTGAGCGACTGCACTCTTGTATGTCGTGCTGGTCTGTGAGAGACTGCACGCTAGTAAATCGTGTTGATCCGTGAGAGATTGCACCTTGGTAATTAGTACTGGTCTGTGAGAGGCTGCACAATTATGATTTACGCCCCTTCGAGGAGGGTTTTGGTTTGGAATTCTGGAATCATGCATTTTGGCATATACGCATTGCATTAGAGTGTTTGACATGCGAATTATGTTTGTTATACTATGATGATTGTATATACATATTCGATTGTTGTTGTGATTTGTCGTAATTGCTTTGAGGTGTGAAGTTGGGTTGATTAAGTTTGGATGTAATTATGTGTTCATAATTGATTTAATGAATATTCGAAGTGTTGATTGATTCAGAGCTATTTTAGAACTGAAAATCTGCATTTTTTTCTGTTGTATTTGGCTATGACAGTGCAGTTTGTTAAAACTTCATTTTTCAACATTGTTTATGCATTTTTGGACATATGAAAACCCTTTCGAGGAGTATGCTAAGACGAAAGGTTCATTTGAGCATTTAAAAATATAAGAATTTTGCTATGTGATATTTGTTAATTTCGGTTGGTGACCTTTAAAATTATTATGGAAATCTGGGCTTTTCCCTCAGATAAGAACTAGGATCATCCTACCGGTCAGTACCCTGGAGATGGAAAAGTAGTTAGTCATACCTGACCGAAGTTGTGTCAGGAGGATCTTACAGGGAGCGTGGAGATCACCCGGGTTGTGTAGTTTTTGTATTTATTCCATTTTGGAAAATTGTATCTATGCTTAAACTAATTGATGACTTTTATTTTGATGGATCCATGTACCACTTTTTGATGTGACGTGAGGGGGGAGTTAAAATTCTTGGGGCAGTGCTTTTGTACAGGTCTGCCGTGAATACCCCATGGATATGAGCTATGTCTGATAAGCCTCATAGCCCCGGTGTATTTCAAAAATTATTCCGCTGCTTGTAAATATTTGTTGACTTTGTCGTTATGTTACGACTGAAATATTTATCCAAAAGGAATTCTTTGTTTTATTTCTTTGTTTTTTTTAAAAAAAAAAATACATTCGCGCTGTTAAAAATCAAAGTGTTACACCCTGACTTAAGGCTCCCTCTAACTCCAAATAAGTTTTTCATTATCTCCCCATATTATTTTTCTCAAATATCTTTATCTCCCTTTTGTCATTAGACAAAAACACTTGAAAATGAAACTTTTTTTGTTATGCATTTACCGTTTTTTTAACAGAATGAACATAACATAAAAAGTAGCCTAATATGAACAGAACATAAAACTGATCATAATATGAATTTAAACTACTATAAGTTGGGCACAATATCACTCATCTATAAAGGTAATGTTTATATTTTCTAATGAAATCAAATCTATCCTCAGCTAGTGGTTTGATGAATATGTCAGTCCATTGGTGTTCAATGTCTACAAACTAGATATTGAGTATCATTTCTGAACAAAATCTCTAATGAATTGATATTTGATTTATATGTGTTTGGATCTAGAATGTAGGATTGGGTTGTTGGTTAGGAAAATGGCAGAAGTGTTGTCACATAATATGGAAATGTTACTCTCATGAATCTTGTTATCTTCCAGTTGATGTTTCATCCATAGCAATTGAGAACTGCAACCAGCTGCTGAAATGTACTCAACCTATGTTGTTGACATTGCAATTGTGCTTTATCTCTTACTTGACCATGAGATTATGTTTTCACCAAGAAATGTGTACTTTCCACTTGTGCTTTTTCTCATAAATTTTCCTCCAGCATAATCAGCATCACAATAGCCACTTAATTTGTACTTAGTAGATTTCTTGTAGAACAAACTAAGGTTGTTAGTACCTTTTAAGTATCAAAGGATCCTCTAAACTATAGTTAAATGAGATTCTCTTAGATTAGCTTGAAATCTTGTACACATACACACATTAAACATAATATCAGGTCTGGAGGTAGTAAGGTAAAACAGTGATCCAATCATTCATCTATATGTTTTCTGGTAAACCTTTTGGCCCGATAAATCATTTTGAGTGATAACATAGGGTGCATTGGTGAAACCATAGGTTTACAATCATTCATTTGAAACTTTTTGAGAAGATCTTTTGTATATTTGGTTTGATGAATGTATATGCTCTTTTGACTTTGCTAACTTTGTATCCCTAAGATGAACTTAAGTTCTCCCATCATACTCATTTGAAATTCAAGCTGCATCAACTTAGCAAATTCTTGAATGATAAGAATGTAATCTCCTATTGATTTTCTAAACAGAGTGTTGTCTTCTTGTCCATTTTCAAAATTGTTTTTAAGCAAGAAGTTAATTAGTCTATTATTCCATTCCCTAGATGCTTGTTTTAGACCATACAATGATTTTTTAAGTTTAAATACATTGTCTGAATATTCCGAACTTTCAAAATTTGGGGGTTTCCTAACATAGACTTCTTCACTTATATACCCATTTAGAAATGCATTTTTAACATCCATTTCAAATAATGTAATGGTATCATAAGTGACAAAATAGAATATGATATGAATAGCTTATAACCTGGCTACTATAGCAAATGCCTCAGTGTAAGCAATGTCTTATGCAACAAGTTTTGCCTAATTTCTTACAACTTCTCCTTTTTCATTTAGCTTGTTAATGAAAACCTACTTGGTTCCAAACATGTTTTTCTTTGGTCTAGGTACTAGATCCCAAACATCATTCCTTTTAAATTCATTATACTATTCTTGCATTGCAAGGATCCATCCATCATATTTCAGTGTTTCATCAATAGATGTAGGTTCAATTGATGATAGTAGATCAAATAAAGTTGTCTCTATCAGTGATGATCTGGTCTTTAAAGGATCATTTTCATTTTCAATTATTAGAGTTTCAAGATAGGATGACTTGTACTTCCATCAAAATATCCCTTTTGATTTATTTTGACTGCTTCTGACTTGGTCAGATTCATCATCTGATGATTTGTCATATTCTTTCGATTTACGTATAACCTCTAATTTTTCAGTCTCTTCTAGTTTGTTTGCATCTACTTTCTCTGGTTTTCGTAAGCTTGCACTATCATCAACTTGCTTAGACTTTTTAAGGTCAAGCTATTTTTCGTCAAATTTAATATGTATTGACTCTTCCGCAATATGAGTTGCCCTATTAAACTCTCTATAAGCTTTAGATCTTTCAGAGTATCCAATGAAGGTGCACTTTGGTGATATATAATCAAACTTACCAAGGTTATGTTTAGTGTTTAACATATAACAAGTACAACCAAATTGTTTATAGTAAGAAATGTTAAGCTTTTTACCCTTCCATAAATCATATGATGTTTTATTCAATATTTTGATTAATTATGATTCTATTTTGAAAACAACATGCAGTGTTAATTGCCTCTACCCAAAAATGTTTTGCAATATCCATCTCATTGACTGTGGTTTTGACCATTTCTTGAAGGGATCAATTATTTCTTTCTACAACTCCATTTTGTTGTGTTGTTCTAGAAGAGGAGAAATTGTGAAAGATTCCATTATCATCACAAAAAATTTCAAAGAATTTATTTTCAAATTCTCTTCCATGATCAATTGTAATTGTTACAATCTTAAGATACTTTTCATTCATTACTTGTTTTCAAAATGCAATAAACACTTTGTGGCATTCATCTTTATTTCTTAAGAATTTCACTCAAGTCCATCTAGTGTAATCATCTACTAACACAAAGCTATACTTATTTTCATTTAGTAAGATTGTTTTCACTAGCCCAAAGAGATCTATATGTAAGAGCTCAAGAGGTTTTGAGGTAGAGGCTAAGTTCTTGGGGGTAAAGGAGTTCTTTGTTTGTTTTCAGTAATGACAAGTTCCACACATAATTTCAGTTTTGTAGCTAAGCTTAGGTAGACCTCTAACTTGTTCGAGTTTATTCAATTTTTAGAATAATCTAAGGTTTTCATGACCTAACTCTTTGTGCCAAATTACATTATTTTAATTTACTAACACTAAACAGTTAACATCTTGTTTCTCTAAACTAAATATATTTACCTTATACATCTTATTTTCCTTATGACATGTGAAGAGTATAGATCCACCCTTTTGACTAATTACCTTGCACGTTTTTTTGATTAAATATAATACATGATAAATTATGGTTAAGATCTTTAACAAACAAAACATCTTTAATAGAAGGAGATGTGCCATTACCAATTGTGCCTTGCCCCATGATCTGACCTTTCTGATTTCCTCCAAAAGTTATTGTGCCTTATTTGATCAATGTTAGGTCTTGGAAAATAAACTCATCTCCTGTCATATGTCGCGAGCATCCATTGTCCAGGTACCATTAATTGTGTTTTAACTTGGCTACAAAGGACATCTGCAACATAAATAATTTTGTTCTTAGGTACCCAAATTTGGTTGGGTCCTAGCTTATTAGTCTTAAAAGGTTTCTTGTCCTTTCTTGAATTTAATATGGAACAAGATAATTAGAGTGACATTTCTTAGAGCAAATAGTACACAAAATTCAAAGGGAATAAGTTTAGGTTTAGTTATTATTTCTTCAAATTCTATATCTCCTTTAATATTTCTACTAACTTCATAGATCATATACGCACATTTGCTTTTTTCCCTACACTTAGCTAGAAAGTCTTGGAATGGTTCTTCATATTTATCATAATTACATGTGACATTAATATCTTTAGTTAAGTTTGCAACACTTTCAAGGTTTTATTTTTATATTTAATATCAACACTTTCAGCTTTTAAGGAATTGGTTTCTTTAGTTAAGTTTGCATTTACTTTTCTAAGTGCTTTCAGTTTTAGAGACAACTTGTGGTTTTTATTTAAGAAATCATTTATGACATTAATTAAATCAAATCAGGTTAAGTCAGAAAATACCTTAATTTCTTCATCAACTAATTCACCTCTAAAGTTAGAACTAGTGTTGTGTTGGATCTAGAGGCAAAGTTGGAATGAACCATCAGAGCCAAATATGCTTGTTCTTCGTCATCAGAGGATTTGTCAGAATCATTCCATGTAGCCATCATAACCTTCTTCTTGGATCTGGGATATTTCCTCTCCTGTTTCCCTTTCTTAGATTTGGATATTCATACTTAACATGTCCTAGTTCATTGCATCCATAACATATGATGTTGTTCTTGTTAGATGTTTCATCATTTCCTCAGTTGGACTACTTGGAATATCTTTGAGGAAAATTCTTCTTTCTGTTGTGTCACATTTTCTGAATTTTTCTGGATATGAAAGCTAGTTCTTCATCATATGAATTTAGATTCTAATCATTTGAATCATTATCCTTTGATTCTACTTGGATTTCAAGGCCAAAGTTGGTTGCTTCTTCTTGGATTCATCCTCTGCAAGCTACATTTCGTGTTATCTCAAGGAGCTAATCAACTCTTCCAATTTAAGAGTATTGAGATCCTTAACTTCTTGAACAGTTGTAATCTTAGTCTCCACTTCCTTGGCATTCCTTAGAATTTTCTTCACATGATCAACAGTAGTATAACTCTTCTCAAGTACCTTTAATCTTGAGACTAGAGTCTATAATCTAGAAAACATTGTTTCAATATCTTTATCTTCTTCCATCTTGAATAGCTCATACTTTATGATTAGATGTTTTTTATGTTTCTTTGTTAGTGCACTTATCAAATTCCTTGAAGGTGATTGCATTGATCATGAAGGTTCTCGACTTGCGATGCATCATGTACATATTCTTCTATGTAGCATCCATCTATTTCCTTGAAATTTTAGTACCATTAGAATTTGTTGGAGAAGTGTAGCCTTCTTTCACTAAGTCCCAAAGTTCATGATCTTGTGAGGTAAAAAAACTCCTCAACTTGTCATTCCAATACTCAAATCATTCACCATCAAACAAAGGTGGTATGTTGATGTTTCCTCCATCAGCTTCTTCACCAAATATATATATATATATATATATATATTGTTGAATCATTGGATCTCTGTTCAAACACTGTAAATTTCTAATTTTTGAAACTAGACTTTGATACCAATTGAAAGTGAAAACAAGAGAAAGGGATTAAATTGTGTTTGACTAAGTTCGATTTATTTTGCTAATTTATTTACAACATATTGGGTTTCGTGACTTACTTAGAATAAAAGTATAAGTATATCGGGTTAGGTGATCAGAGGAATAAGTAAAATAAGAATTGCAGAATTAAAGTGACACAAGAATTTATCATGGTTCACCACCAACTCAATCATATCTTCTTGTAAATAATTCATATCTTCTTGTGGATAATATCTTGATCCTATTTTCTTCAAATCTTGACCATATCTTCTTTTCTACTTGGTCAAAGATTTTCTTCAATTATAAACCAGAATTAAATCTTAGTTTAGTTTGTATTCAAAAACACGAATCTTCTTTCATAATCTTGGTTGATTTGAGGTAAAACAGATTCGGGTTGTTCTTGGATCTTGTTTTTGATTTCATACTTTGTGTTCCTCTAGTCACTTTCCTCTGGTCGTTTCCTCTGGTACCTTCCTCTGATTTTCTTCTTCCAATTTTTGCATACTTAATGAAGCCATTAATCCAGATTTATTGTTCTCATAAAATACTTTTTTTAACATCAAAACTATAAGTGAAAAACCAACTTGGTTCCAACATCTACCATATTAGAAAGAAAAACATTTTGAGACACAATCTCGATGTTATGCATATTGAGAAAAAAAGTTATTTGACAACATATTTAACACTATGATTAATAACAAAACAAAACTATAGAGAATGACAAAGCTATGAAAGACTTAGCGGTATATTGCAAATGATAAGACTTGATGTTGGTGGAAAACACTAATGAGAAAAAGTCAAAAAAACTCATGCTATTTAGAACATATTAGAATTTTCTCAATGAAGACAATATGAAATCTATTGTGAAAGTAAACGTCGATGATCAAGATGATGCGGAGGAGGAAGATTCATGTGACTTCATTTTGGAACAAGACAGTGATGATGAAAAATGTGATATTTTAGTTGAAGCATTGAAGGACATTGGTATTAGTGAGTGATTTGACGGTGAAACTAAATCTAACAATTTGGACTTTGTGTTGTGGAATTGGTTTTTGTGATAATTTTGATATTATTTTTTGGTGAGCATTATGATGATGATAAGATTGTTGAGAAGTTTACAAATGGGGATTTTGATTTTGATACTTTAAGGTGTAGAGGTGTAGTTTTGTGCTCATGAGGGACGTTGTGGAGGTTTGCGCTCCTAGAGGATATTGATGACATTTGGGGATTTACTTTTTAGTGAATAAACTTTAGGGGTTTATTTTTTCAACTTTGCTATCTACGCCTCCATATTTCTAATTAGAAACC
>JBBPBR010000003.1:45904882-45916680 GCA_037974775.1 Cicer pinnatifidum
AAAAAGATAAAAAACTAAAACGTTAAGTAAAATTAAGTTAAGAGACTACAAGTAGTATTTAGTCATTTAATTATTATTTTTGAATTTGAATTTAAGATATTATTTTATTGATAATCAATTATATTCATCAATTACAACTTATAAATCAATTATTATATTAAAGTAATGATTACGCGTTTATATAAGATTCATTTCTACAAAAATTAATTTATTAATTATTTTATTCAATTATTGATTTTTGATCAACTGTTGAGGTGTTCCCCAGTTCAGACAAATTCAAACCAAACTGAACCACATTCTATTATGTTTCAAACCACGAAAATCTAAACATGTTACGGTTCAAGCATCGAATTTTGAATTGAGCCCCAAATCCAAATCAAACCATAAAAATCTAAATACGTACGGTTCAAGCATCAGATTTTGAATTGAGTCCGCGAGCTCGTGTGTCTGACCCTTACATATTACATTTTCTTTTTATTTTATTTTATTTTATTATAATACTTTTGTATATTTTATTTTAACTCGATCTCACTCTTTCTCTCGTTCATGTTTTTAATTTGATATTTTGAATTTTATAAGTCTTGAAATATCGTTTCACATATGATGTCATTGAGGAAACTAAATTTCAACAAAACTAAGTTCTTAATTGTTGTGAGAATGTTAGCTTTTGTACTTCCAATTATACTTGTATTCTCCAATTTGTTAAAAATTCAATTTTATCCTTAAAAAATCATTTACGTGAGTGGTAAAAAAAAATTACTTCAAAATCTCACCCCTCAACCAAATTTTTTGTAGGTAAATTTTTGCAACTAAATTTCCGATAGTTATTTGTAATACCGAAAATTTGCTCAATGAAATTTCCGGTAGTTAATCCGGAAATTTCAAAAATCCGATAGTTAATAAATTTATTTATTTTTTTGAATATTTTTTAATGTTTTTGTTAATTTTTTTTTTTTTGAAATATGGATAGAAAACACACAACCAGTATTTATAGATATAACTGAAGCATTTATAACTGATCAAATTTTTGAGTCATGAAAAGCTGTCATATCATGGGCAAGAGAGGTCGGCCGATAAAATCGAGTAGCAGTTATCATTACTCGATCAGACGTAGAGACTGGAAAGAGAGGAAGAAAGTCAAAATTAATTCTTGGTTGTGATAGAGGTGGACAATATAAGTCAAATAAAAATAACACAGGTACTTCAACTAAAAGGTGTGGATGTCCGTTTAAACTTAGATAGAGACCATTGAAAAATGTTGAAGGATAGATTATTAGTTTAATATGTGGATTTCACAACCATGAGTTAGTAGCTACTTTTGAGAATAATGCATTTATGGGACGCTTAACAGAAGAAGATAAGAAACATATTGACGAGTTGACAAAATATCACGTTGCGCCGAGACACATCTTGTCATCTTTGAGAGATCGAGATACGGAGAATGTGACTAATATCTATCAAATTTACAAGCGACGAAGTACATACAGGAAGAATTTGAAAGGACCTAGAACTGATATGCAACATTTGTTGAAGTTACTTGAAGCTGAGAAATATACTTGTTGGAGTATGACTCATGAGGACTCCAACGTTGTGAGGGATATGTTTTGGAAGCACCCAGATTCCATAACTTTGTTGAACATGTTCCTTCTTGTATTGATCATGGATAGCACCTACAAAACCAACAAGTATAGATTACCATTGTTTGAAATTGTTGGTGTAACTTCAACTGGTTGACATTTAATGTTGCATTTACTTATATGGATTCTGAACGTCAAGACAACTTTTGGTAGACATTGGAGAAGTTAAAAGAGTTGTTTGTTTCAAACACGTCATTTCCTCAGGTGATTGTGACTGACAGAAAACTTGCTTTAATGAATGCAATTGAAGTTGTATTTTCATCTTCAACAAATTTACTTTGTCAACTTCATATTAACAAAAATGTTGGAGCCAAATGCAAACAATATATATTAAAGAAAGACATGCAAGAACCCATTCTTGAGTTGTGGAGGAAACTTGTTTATTGTTCTAAAGAGAAGGAGTACGAGGAACTTTTGCAAATGTTTGAGCAAGCATGTGTCGATAATATTATTTTCTTTGACTACGTCAGAGACACATGGTTGAATCCTCATAAGGAAAGATTTGTTGAAGCATGGACCAATCGAGTATTGCATCTAGGAAATACTACGACTAATAGGTATGTCATTAAAACTTCACATTTTGTATTTTATTTCATGCATGATATATGATTAAAACTTCATATTTTGCATTTTTTTTTGTTTAAATATTAGGGTTGAGTCTGCTCATTGGTCATTGAAAAGATTTTTGGAACACAGTAAAGGAGATTTTTGTAAGGCATGGAATGGTATGAATGACATGTTGAAGTTTCAAATTATTAAGATAAAAGGTTCATTTGAGATAAGTAAGGGTAGCAAAGCGCATATACACAACAATCCATTCTTTGAGAAATCGACTTAGGTTGTATCCAAGAAAGCCTTAGGTGATATTGTTCATGAATACAAGAGATTCAACTATGTCGATAACGACAAAGATGTGTGTTGTTGTATACTTAGAAACACTCATGGATTACCTTGTGCATGTGAGTTGGCACGATACAAGCTGGAAGGTGTTCCAATCTCATTAGATGTTGTTCATATACATTGGAGGAAATTAACCATGAATAGTGATCAAGAGGAAGAACAATTGACAAATGATTCAGAGTTGGACATTACATCGGAGTTGAATATAATTTGGAAAACATGGAAAACACTTAATGTTGCTGGAAGAAGGGCATTAAAGAGCAAGTTGCGTGAAATAGCATATCCGGAGACAACATCAATGTGTGCACCAGTGGATAAAATCAAAACAAAAGGTCGTGTTAAGAAGAAAAAAGGCAATAAGCCGAAGGGATATGACGTATATCGCAACCCTTCATACTTTGAGCATGTTGATACTCAAGTCTCCCAGCAAGCGTCCAAACAAGTCTCCCATCAAGCATCCAAACAAGTCCCCCATCAGGTTGAAAAATATTTCCACGAGTTTCCTCCTTTAATTCATCCATATATTGAAGACATAGTTAATGTTAAAGCAGATGGAAATTGTGGATATTGTGTTATTGCTGCTTTACTTGGTCATGGTGAAGAATACTGGAGCATTGTACATCCACAGTTATATACAGAGATTAAGTCCAAACCTGATTTATATGCTGCATTATTCAAGGAACGTTTGCAAGAAGTGACATAGTCTTTACTTGTAACTGAGTTGGAAAACCAAGCCAACGAGAAGTGGATGACCATTCCTGATATGGGTTACGTGACAGCAACAAAATATAATCTTGTTCTTGGTACATTGGCAAAAACTTTTCGTTTGACTTTTTTCCCATTGAGGGGTGCACATAATGGAGATTTGTCACGTGATCGTGTTATCAATATTGGTTTTGTTAAGGAAAATCATTGGGTTCAAGTTAAATTGAAATATCCATGTCCATTACCTCCACTTGCATGGCATTGGAAGAAGTATCACAGTGATGAGTCTACATCATGGGCTATCGCTTATGCAAGACGTCTACAACATTGGGGTTCTTTAGATTTATAAAATTATTCAGATTATATGTCTTTGGCAGATGATTGACACTTTTGGTTTGTATGTTGCTTTAAATGATATGATTGACACTTTAAATGTTGTTTTCAATTTAGATGATTGCCACTTTTGATTTCTATATTGCTTTAAATGATATGATTGACACTTTAAATGTTGTTTGAAATTTAGATGATTGACACCTTAAATAAATATGAAATAAGTCTGAATAATAAAATAAGTCATTGATTAAATAAGTCTGAATAATAAATAAGTTGTGAATAATAAAATAAGTCTGAATAATAAATAAGTCACGAATAATAAAAATAAGTCTGAATAATACAACTGATAATTTCCTCCTCTAGAAATGTATAAAACTCTCTCTAATAAGACACGCATCTGATCTTCATGACTACCCATATGTAAATCTAAACTCTATTGTATAAGACCACCAATTTCGTGACACTGTGTACACCTAGTATCGGGACCAACATCATCACTATGATCAGCATCAGGACCAGGACCAGCATCAGCATCAACATCATAACTAGGACCAGCATATGCAACAACATAAGGGATCATCCGAGGATGAGATATCCTATAATACCATTGGATGTATCCCTCAACACACTCATGTGGATATGCAGCTAGGTGCAATTTAGCTCGAAGTGATCGTACAGAGTTCCACTACATACTCCATTCAACGTCAACATCACGTACAACAAGCATCGGTGGTGTAGGAGGAATGTGTTGAGTATATCCAAATTGTTGTATGCACCTCTCTGGTAAATACAGAACCATCATGAAACACCAACGAATGTATCCTATAAACAATGACACATACTGAAATCGTGTCATAGAGTTCTCATCGTAATTTGGCGTCCAGATAATATCAGTATCCCTCAAAGCATCCAACTTTGCCCTGTAATATGCAACGTTCCCATATGTTTGTTTTGCAGTCCAACGAAACATTCGTGGCATCGAGGAAATAGGCTCATCCATATCCCGTTTACAAATATCAGGAAAATTTTCATAAATCCAAGTCTGTAAATAATTGAAATATAATAAAATTGTTAAGGTGATGAAATAATTAAAAAAAATAATAAGTATAATAAATATAATAGTACATGAAATAAAGATAAATATCCTCCAATTTGTTTGATTGCAGGCAATGTACTATCTCTATGATAGTCATATAACACAACAAGTGCAGCTGGTCCCCATGCCCATTTACCACAATTATCAAAGTCTTGAAACAGAAACATATATTTTACAGATACAAGGATAAAACTTTTATCAGCTAGAATGGTACATCCTACCAAATGAAGTAGGTATGCCCTCGCTGCACAGTCATATCGTCCTTCATGAAGTTTCTTAAAAAATACCTCTTTCAATCACTTAAAAATATATGAGGCACCTCTATTGGTTCTAGTTTCAGTGACAACTTCATCATATGCAACTCCCAACAACTCAACAACAGCATCAATTGCCAAATCTTCATTGACATTTGCGGGAGGTGTGAAAAACTCTCAAGAACATGGGATGCTCAAAAGACCCCTAACGTCGTCAAAAGTAATAGTCATTTCACTGAATGGCAGGTGAAATGAACTAGTCTTTGCGTGCCATCTCTCAGCAAAAGCAGATATCATATTACCATCAATCATATGCAAACTACATCTTCTTAGAGGACGTAATCCAGATATAGTAATCCAATGATCTATTTGAGCAGGTAATTGATATTTGATATCAATGAATTTGTCTTGCTTTTTGCCATTTGAAACAACTTTCAAGGCACGTCTATCCTGTTTAATTAAAAATAACACACAATTACAAATATATTATAATCTTATACTACAAATATATTATAATGTGTAATAAAATAACCTATACTACAAATATATTATAATATGTAATAAAATAAATTATTTACTAACCTGTCCATTCCACACATTAATTGCAATATGGTGCTCATAATCTTTAAGGACAGAAAGATCATAAGGACCTCCAGGAAACATGGGTTCTTCAGGTTGGTGTTGTTGACCATGTTCATCATCAAACTGCTGCTGTTGTTGATCATGTTCATCATCAAACACATGATCTTGCTGGGGCTGCTCATCATGTTCTTCATCAAACACAGGATTTTGTTGGGGCTGCTCATCTTGGGGCTCCTGCCTTTCTTCGTTTCTCTTTCTTCTTTTTTCAACTGCAGCTCTCCTATTTGATTGTGTAGGAGGTCGAACTCGAGAATGATCAACGTCAGTTTTTGCTCCTCTGGTCCTCACTAACAAAATTCAATAAAAAAAAATTCAAAAAGGAATGAAATTTCCCGTAAAAACATTTTTTCCTCAAAACTCACTTTTCCGAATTTTTCAATGGTGGAGGTACAAGCGTTTTGATTTTTTCGTTTATTTTTTATTTTTTATTTTTACTGATTTTGTTAAGGATATTTTGGGTATTTCAATAAAAAAATTTAAATTCTCCCTATCATGCTAATTAAAATCGACCCGTTATATATCATTTTGGTTTTGATTTGATTTTAATTTTATCCAAAAAAATGTGTAAATTCAACTCAACTCAATCCATATATTTTTTATTGGATTTTGACAATTGGTTCAATAAAAAATGAACCAAATCGACCCACAAAACCTCTATCAATTGTGTATATTATTAATAAAAAAAATACTTTTTATGTATATTGTGATCAATAAGTAAAAATGAATCAATAAAAATTAATGTGTTTGATTCAAAATTTAGACTAAATACATTAATTATTATTGACTTACTTTGCTTATAAATAGAAACAAAAGGATTACACTCTTAAATTTTATTTAGTGTAATACAGTTACCATTTATTTATCTTCTCTTAATTTTATGCAAATATTTATAGTTCGTTCAATGAATTGTGCATTTTGATTCGAGTTTTCATGAGGTAACAGTTTAGTAACAAGTCTTCGACTTCATAATCTCAAAGACAAAGTTCAAATTCTACTTGAGATGATGATAAAATAATCATTTATGTCACTGTTGTTAATAATAATTTTCTCATTCCAATTAAAAAGAGATTGTCATATTCTCATATATAAAAGTGTTGCAATAGATAAATAATTATTTTTATGTCTAACCAAGATATCCAGAAGTAAATAAATATGCTTTATTTAATTACTTAATCCATGCTACAATTTTGATTATTCACTCAATTTTGATCATTCCCATGGCGGAATTGAATTAAATTTGTCTCCAAAATATATTTCTTCGCATTCCAAGGCATTATCAATTCCTACAGGAATGACGGGTCGAAAAAGATTTTTGAAGTATCCAATGGCCACTCCAGCTAAACCTTCTCCTCCCATAATATAAGAATGGTAATCTCTATTGTTAATGTGTTCCTGATTTTCCAAAATCTAGTTCTACTTTACCTTCTCATTTCCCATGTTCAAAAAACGGTCCCATTACTTCAGCCCTAGCTCTGGCATATTCTGTTGTAAAAAGAAAAAGTTGGAAATGCTAATTTATAGCAATTGAAAAATTTACCAATCAATAACCAGAAAAGAAAAAAAAAAAAAACAAAAAACTTAGTTTATCTACATTGTAAATATAGTAGAGTCAATAACCTTATTGACAGCACACAGAAATGAACAGAAACGTATTAAAATCATGAATGCCAGAATAGAAAAGATCTTCAATCCATAATGCCTGATATCAACACAATAATAATAATTGCATAGTAGTCACGACATTTATACACAAGTATTAGCAAACGCAACAAGATGATAAGAAAAGTTTAAATAACTGGTTGAGAGTTTTAAGTATATAATAGCTGCTAGTAGCTACTATCACAGAATGGCACAACCCCCCTTATCACCACGCTTGCGGAGTTCTTCTTGCGCCATTTCAAGATGTTTTCTTAGTTTTTGTATTTCATCGTCTGATTTCTTCTGAGCTACCTTTGCACTATCTTCTGCTCTTAGTCTTGCAGCTTGCTCTTCAGCCAATTGTTGCTCAAGCCTTGTAGTTGCCTCCCTCAACTTTGACTCAATCTACAAAACCATATAATAATTTATCAAACACAAAAATACTTCGGGTAATATTCAACTATTTAAGATACTATATCACATAATCTGCCATGTGATCAAGCTTAGAACAAAAAAGTAGAATGCATAATCTGCCATGTGACCTATGCTTGAAAGTTTCTCCTGCTAATTTCTATCCTATCCATTTCTCATCCCAAAGGATTGTTAGAGCCTATATCTCCAGAAGTGTTTTTCTTCATCTCAAGGCCCAATCAAACAGTGTAACAAGACATACTACACATACATTCTAGCTAGAATCTGAAACAAAATCGGATCAGATTGACATTTAGTGTATTTGGAAATTGCATTTTTCACGGTATGACAGCGCTGCAATTATAAGCTAGCAGAGAGAGCTCCCACAGTGTGCTGTGATTTCGCACCTCTCAACGTGCTACCAAACACTGCTGTATTCTTAGCATCAACTTCCCCATTCTACTTTTGTAGAAATTGGAGGTGTGTTGCCATTTTTTTTTTCAATTTTAGTGGTCAAATATACCTTTCCCAACACAAGAATCGGAACTTCATAGAATCAGGCTCATATTGCAATTTTATCAAATCCAGACTCAATCTTCTTTTTTTCTACCCATATTGCAGTTGCCATATTACAAACCCATATAATCAGGCTCATATACCCATTTAATCAAATTCTATAAATTCTTGTATTTTGAACCCTAATGCACAGTTCCAATATTTCACACCATACCGTAAGTGTGTCCTCTTACCATCTCAACCCAAAGTCAATTCACTGTTAGATATCAAGTTTCACATTAATTAGAAAAGGAGTTGAGTGAGAACTATGAGTTAAAAAAATAACATATACTCAATTCCATGAGATTTAGGATCAAGATGTAATGCCAAGCTTGGTTTTACAACTTGTTGTATAACCAACTGGTCTAAAGTCAATCCTTCATGCTTTATGCCAAAAGGGCTATTGTGTTATCTCAGGTTAGGCATGACAAGAATTGTAGAGAAATAGGAGAGAGATAGGTAGAAGTATGGTGCTTATTCTCCTTCTCCAAACTAAAGATGCCTTGGTTTCATTTATATTTGCAAGACAAAATCCCACTACAATCTCCCCTATTTAGCTTCCAAAACTTCTAACTGCTACAGAAACTGCCAATGACTAACCTCGTATTGTTTAGTCCTTGTGATAATATCCTCGAAAATCTTATTTTCCTCATTAAAAGTTGGCGCCTCATACTAACATATACATGTTGATCAAAACATTACATGCCCAAAAATGGATGCACATGCCTGTTTAATGAATTAATTTCTGCTATTAAACGAGGTTTAAGCAAAATTAGATCTTTAAGAGTACATCATGTCAAAACACCAACAATAGCTAACCTGAATGAATGGTACTATTTGGTAAGTTTAAAACTAAGTAATTGCTAGTTTTAATTAAACTAAATCTTCTTATTAAGTTATTATTATGCACCAATGCAGTAATAGTGTATAAAGTTGCTGAAAAAATTCCAAAACATTAAAAAAAAGGGTCATCATGTTCATCTTACAGAAAATTAAGTTAAACAACATCTAAGATGAAATGATGATATGAATATCAGAAAATATAGGACACAAAAGTTACCATCTCAGTAATTTGTTTTAGCTGGTCATCATAAGCTTGCTGCATATGCATTTTAAGCTCCGATATCTCCTTTTTTGAATATCCTTCCAAGGTTTCAACCTCTCTTTGCTGGCTATGCAGCTTCATTGCTCCTTTCTGCAATCAAAAGATGAATTCACTAATATGATGATACTTTTCCAAGATTTAAGAAACAAGATTGTAAAATCTGCAAAACCCCCCACCTTTAGTTCTGTAAATAACTCATCTGTATAGGGCCGCCCACCATTCTGTGAAACTATCATGCTTACAAACGAGAGAAGTTTTTGAACTTGTCCAAATTGCTTCTTTTTATCCTTAGTCTTGTTGTCAAAGAGAACACAACGATTCCCACACAAAGAAAGGATTTCCTACAGTATTATTAAAGTCAATTAAAGACCAAACTAATTATTACTTATTCTTTAGAGATTCAGCACATAGACTTGCCTACAATCCAAGATATAGTCTCATACTACTAAAAGGAACAACAAATAATAGCAAAAGCATAGAAATCAACACTTACGACCGGGAAGATGCAGCATTAAGAATTATATCAACATGCAAACAGGGCAAGTAACACATTCTGAAGAAGAAAGTTTACGCCGCTCAACTATTCTTATGTTTTTCTATTCAGATAAAATAAGAGTTTATAACAAATACAAAAGAAGTACAAGCATACAAAATATGATATTTTCCTAAAAGATAACAAAAGAAAAACAAAGAGTTAGACAACCAAAAAAAGCTAATAACCTACATAGAGTTCAGTTGTCTTCTGCATATCAGTGTTTTAAATCTTTAAATAGTTCAAATGGGAATTCAAATATGTTTGTTTGTAAGCATAGAAGGAAGAAAAATTATCACAAAAGTACATTTTTTAAAGGTTATCCAAATGTGTAAGAAAACTTCCTAATGATTTGCATCACTGAGGGAAGGAGTTCAAGAAGGCATGCTATATATCCTTTTATTAAGAGCATAAATACATCATATGTGTGTGCAACGCGAACATATTGTATACATCAATTTTTCAAATACAATATAAAATGCACCAATATTTTCAATTTTTCATAGAAACAGCCTTATAGCAAAGGTTAAGAAATTCAATGAGCAGAAAAGTAATAGCAAATAATCTAAACTATAATACTAATAAACCTTTAAAGGCTCCGGACATTCACGGCCTAAATAATCATCCAGTGTCTCATCATTATCTTCTAGTTCATCTCCTCCAGTGAAGACCACAATCATGTAATCAACAATTTTGCTTCCAAATAATGTTTGCAAGCTACGTAGAGCATTTTCTTCTTCCTCGGTAAATCGTGCTCTAACAGAGAACACTACAACGATGGCATGGATCCCGTCCTTGGCCAAGCCAATGCACTTGGCAATTTCTTTGCCAATAAACTCAGATCCAGCAGCAAAATCAAATAATCCTGTAAAGCTTTTCAAGTTAAAACGATACAACAAACATACCAAGAAGCAAAAGGAAATTGTTAAGCAATCACAATTCATACACATTTCGTAACTCAAACAAACCATAAATGGTACTTGTTTCAGGCCATATAAATAAATTCCCTTGAAGGAAAATCCAAAAAACATTATGATGAGAATACTACTCAAGGAGAATATTATTCTAGGCAACTTTTAAGACAAGTTTGCCAAATTTATAACATTTCAATGATTCCCATCTCAAAATCTACGTTTCCAATGAGTCAACGACCCAACCCAACCTGTCCTTTGAGAACAACTAGGAATGTAAAAGTTAAATTTTTTTCTCGTACAAAAAATTCCAATATTGTAACAAACATGAAAATACTCATTTCTTATGCACATGTATTCCTAGGAATGTGTTTAGATAACTTAAAACAAACCCCCCCTGAAACACGGATACTGACACAATCATTGGACACGACATTGATTGTGACATGTTGACACCGATAATAATTTAAGAAAATAATTTAATTGAATGTAATCAATGTGTCGGTGTCGGACACCGACACATGTCGGAGACCGGGACACATCTTCGATCAGAAGTGTTAGTGCTTGCTACAGAGGTTTATGATAAGCTCTCCCTTGATTGCGAGATTATGAAAGAGAGAAAGAACTCTTCAAAATCCTCTAGTGTCTTTTTTCAGTAACCCCAATTCGGAAGGTTTACCCTCCTTTCCAAACAAAGTGAGAGATTACTCTTCCTTCGTCCCCCCCTCCGCTCCCAATTCCAAAC
The DNA here is from genome assembly GCA_037974775.1 of Cicer pinnatifidum. Taxonomy (NCBI): domain Eukaryota; kingdom Viridiplantae; phylum Streptophyta; class Magnoliopsida; order Fabales; family Fabaceae; genus Cicer; species Cicer pinnatifidum. Next base: position 45,916,347 of record JBBPBR010000003.1, read on the forward strand.
AACCTAAGTTAACATATGCCTTTTACCTGGAGTATCGATAACATTAACAATATGTCCATCCTTCAGCTCAGTTGTTTGCATTTCACAAGAGGCAGTGACACCGGAGGAGCTAGCCCTTGACTTGAATACCTTTTTTCCAATAATACTATTACCAGTTGCACTCTTTCCGTTCCCGGTGCGTCCAACCAAAACCACTGTCCGGACCTCAGGAATTGAGGATGCAAACTCCCAATCATCTTCAACAGGACTTCCACCCATCATAAATTCAACAAATCACTGAAAACAAATTCAAACAAAAAAAAAAAAAAAAAACTCAAGACATTGATTGTGAATT
>JBBPBR010000003.1:45926235-45945503 GCA_037974775.1 Cicer pinnatifidum
GACAAAATTATTCTTAAGTTTTTCATTATCCCAAAAATATTTCATAATTTCTTTGAGTTTAAAATTAATTCCTTAAACTAAAAAAAATCAGAATTTTATTTTATTTCAAATGCAACTAAAAATAAAATCTTAGACCTGCAACTTTTAAAATTAACATATGAATAAAATAACTATAACAATAATTTTCAACACATTTATTATTTTTCGAAAAATCATTATATTAACTTTAATAAGTTTTTTTTTTTAAAAAAAAAATTCTTCAACAATATCACGTAATAAAATTTTAACCAAATAAAAATTGAGTTTGTAGTCAATAACAGTTTCTATCAATTAAAACAAGACATATTCTTTATAACGAGTTCTTCCAGATAAAAATTTACTTTTGACATAGATAGATATTTTATTGAATCTAAATAGGTTTTTATGTCAATATCATAAGAAAATCAAGAAAATCATAAGGAAATAAATTGCATGTCACAGTTTCCACATAGAATGAAAATATCAGTTTGATACATTGATAGTAAAATTGGAATTCAAAGATAAGTAACAAATTAACATCACTTACTCGATAATGATAATGCATTAGTTTGGCGTCCACTTTTCTTTCTAAGACTTTATTTTTCCTCTAAATTTCTCCCAAATGTCAGAGAGGAGAGGAGACACTGAGTTCTCTTGCTAGGGTTAGGGGAAAACTCTTGTTCTAATTCTAGTTACAATTGGGTTGAGTGGTTCCACTCCAAATTAGCATTTCAATATATTATCGCATGATCTTACTGATTCTATTAATACCCACCTCTCTAATCATAATCATACATTCACATGAAAATAAAATAAAATATTGCTAGTAACACCACCAAGACTCAAATATTTCTATGCATCGACAAATTAAAAAATCAAAACATTTAACTCCGTGGAAATAAAACATAGGTAGCAATATCACCTAAATTAAAATAGCAAGATACATCCAATTAGTTAGAAAAACCACTAGTAGTAACAATCACTAGCAAAATAGTTCACACTTAAGTAAAATAAAATATTTTTAATATAAAAAGTAAGATAAAGTATTTAAACACAAGAATGTAACAAGATGTTTTTAATGCAACCCATAATACAATTTTTAAATATGAAAATAAAAATAGAACAAAATATACAAGTCTTATAATAACCCTGAACTTAAAGTATATTTCCAAAAAAAAGTTTCACAAAGAGTCTACAGTTCCTATTCTCTTTCTAGCAGAAATCCAATCAGAGTTGCCAAGTGAATATCCTACATATAATTCATGTTCTAGTTCTTCAGTATGTTGCTCATCTTACTCATATAATGATTTCCATGATTTTTTTCCTGATATCAATCTTCCAATTTCTCTGAGAAAAAATGTTCCCAACATCAATATCCCAATTTTTGAGAGGAAAGGTACATGGGTATACACTAAACAACCCATGTCTAATTACTTGTCGTATGACTAATTATCATACACTCACAAAGCATATGTATCTAGGATTTGTAATTTGTTTGTGCCCAGAACTATTCAAGAAGCATTAGGTGATCCAAAATGGAAATTACTAGTGAAAGAAGAAATAGATGCTCTGAGAAAAAATAATACCTGGAGTATCATTGGTCTACCTCAAGACAAAGAGACAGTAGGATGTAAGTGGATCTTTATAGTGAAATGCAAGGTTGGTGAAAGTGTGGAAAGATACAAAGCAAAACTAGTAGCAAAAGGTTTTACTCAAACTCATGGTATAGACTACCAAGAGACTTTTGCCCCGTCCCGTAAGATTAACTATATGAAAATTATTCTCTCTCTTGGAGTAAACTTCAATTGGACACTACATCAATTTGATGTTAAAAATTCTTTTTTGAATGAAGAATTATATATATATATATACACATTTACCTCTAGGGTTTGAAGACAATTTTGGAAGAGACAGAGTTTGCAGATTGAGAAAATCCTTATATGCATTAAAACAATCATCAAGAGCATGGTTTGAAAGATATGGAAGTGTTCTTAAGAAACATGGTATCACCCAAAGTCAAACATATCACACTTTGTTCTTTAAACAATCACATGATGGTAATATTTCCGTCTTAATAGGTCTTTGTTGACGACATTTTCATGATATGAGATGATGTTTAAGAGATCAGTGATATCAAGTAGTTCCTCATGAAGGAACTAGGATAAATCCATTTGTGTGAAGGACTGAACATTGTTGTCAGGTTGATGGTGAACTAGGATAAATTGACTCTTGTTTCTTCCTTTTCTTATTGTTTTACTCGTTCTTGTTTTCAACATTACAATTTTAAAATTGTTTATAAAATTATATTTTAAAATTCTTGTGTTTTTCTCTTTACACCCATTTTATGAATATATGCAAAAGTAACCAAACATTGTCAAGAGTGATTGTTATCTCCCCAATTGGAAGATGGAAGTTGTTGTTGTCTTGATGTCATTTCTTTAAGTAAGTAGATATGAGTCTGTTGTCGATCATTTCATAACTACAATTCAACAACGGTAACAGTCCAGAACTTTCCACTAGTTTTTTCACCTATTCATGCTAAATAGTAGCTTCTTTCACCTTTTTCCTATTGTTGAATATCCTTAGTTCCCTATGATCCTGAAGTAAATGAAGAAAAAATGTATGATAAGTTACATTATGACAAATACTACTAAACATTTAATATGACTCCAAAATTACCACTTCATCCCAGAGTCGAGTGGTCATGTGGTCTCCAAATGTCTTAAAGATATATTTATCAAAAAGACCACAAATATATCCATAAGCTACTAAATCCTTTTCTAATGTTTGGATTCATTTGCATCTAACTATGGAGGCATATCCATTTGTCTCTGTTGAGCTCGCCCAAAAGCGATTGGTCTAACATGAATCTCATGGTCACCAAAAGTTTTAATTCTTACACAACTCTTGTGGTCAGCAAACATAATACGCACCATGCTTGTAGAAAAATATGTGTAGATTATCATAGTCTGTTACCAATAAAACGAACAACTAAAATAGAACATACCTACGTAAATTCAATTTACATAGCCTACACCAACTTGGACTGAATAGGTTTAGATTAAACCATTACATACAACAAAATTTAACATCCTACATAACTATGCAAACTAAAATTATGTAGATTACGCAAATTGAGAATGTGTATGTCTACGTGACCAGATTCACGAACTATAATTTTAATAGCAATGTCAATTTAATACATGGATGTCTATGTAAACTCAAATTGTGTACATCACTAAAAACAAATAACAAAACGAACAAAGATAAACAAAACACAAAAATTCACAATACCATATCCTCCAATTTCACATATAAGGAAACGAACAAGGAATGATCAACCATGTCAATATGAAATCATAAATATTGAAGAGAAAAGATCAACCACAAACTTGTTAAAAAGGGTTATGTGAATTGGGAAAATGGTTTTCCCCTCCCCTACATGAGTTGAGAAAATTAGTTTTATAGTTTGGTTGTAAAAAGTTTATTTAGGTATGATTTCAAAATCAGAAAAATGGAAAAACAAAGGAGAAAGGAAAATGAGAGAAATTGAAGAAGAAAATATTTTTCGTAAGATGTGTAAATTTAATTTAATTATATGGATAACTTGATCATTTTTTAGTAGGTGTAACTTGTAAAAAGGGGATGTAATATGGCGTGGATGTAATAAATTGATCAATTTTAATTAAAAAAAATGGAAATAAAAATATTAAATAGTTTTACCTTTTATAACATATTTCTAATTGTAATATTATTGAGTATTTCTAATAAGAAAATGAAGACTTCTATATATTTTTTACAACAATTGGTGCTTCTTTAACAATTTATTGTATATAGTGCTAAGCACCGTTTAAAACTCAAACATATACTACGATGTTGCAAATTCAAAAAATATATCCTCCTTAAAAAATCAGTTTTTAGTCCTCGACCTAGGCCTTACAACCTTTAATGATTCATATTTTAAGAAAATGTGATATTATTTTAAATTTGTATATTATAATGCATATATATTGGTCAACATTAATTGATATCTTTTTATTTACTTTACAAAATTAAAAACTACCCGTGCAGTTGCACGAGTCACATATCAGTATATAAAAAATTAAAAAATTAATTTTGATATCAATTTATTAATTGTTTTAAATTTAATTTATAATTTCAATATAAAATAACAATTAGTAAAAAAGGAAAAGAAGCAAATCAATAAGAATAATTTGAAAGAAATAAATAATCTTAAATCAGAATTCAAAAGAATCTGATTGAATATTTTTAGTACATTTTTTTAACAAAGAAATAGTTTTAATATATTGATGTATTGACGTTTTTTATTAGTATATATTGAATATTTTTTATATAGAATTTAAGACACTTAATATTTTAGTTTAAATATATTTTTGGTCTTTGCAATTATGATTTATTTTAATTTTAGTCATTGTAATTTTTTTGGTTTGATTTATACCCTTACAAATTCTAACAAGTTTTAAAAAATTCATTTATCAATCTTTTTAAGTAAAAAAATGGTGAGATAACTAATTTTAGATGAAGTGACACATGATGACTATGTAATTGTTGTTGACTAAACAATATTTAATATTTAAAATTAAAATTCACTTTATTAACTCATTTAATTAAAAACAAAAAACTAATTAGTTAACCAAGTAAATAATAAAAACTTAATAATTTTCATCTTCAATCCCAAATTTTTTAATAAAAATTCAACAACCTTCATCTTCAACCCCAAGTTTTTTAATAAAAATTCAACAACCTTCATCTTCAACCCCAAATTTTTAATAAAAACTCAACAACCTTCATCTCCAACCTTAATTTCTTCATTTTTAAATCACAAATTCTCATATGTGGATCCAAATCCTAAAAAATTTAATCTCTCATTTTTTCTTACACCACACATATAATCTTTGCCATAACTCCCTAGAAGTGAGTGAGTGACAAAGATGGAGAGAATGAAAATGAAGAAACATGATAGGGGAGAGGTGAATGAATGTGGAAAAGAGAACAAAATTGAGAGAATCACAAAAAGTCAGGGATAAAATCACTGCAATCCACAATATACAAAAGGAGAAAAAATCAAATGAAAGAAAGGAAGGTAAAGATTATAAGTGTGGTGTAAGAAAAATAAGATATTAGAATTTTTAGGATTTGGATCAACATATGAGAATTTGTGATTTGAAGATGAAGAAATCAGGGTTGAATACGAAGGTTGTTGAGTTTTTATTAAAAAATTTGGAGTTGAAGATGAAGATTATTGAGTTTTTATTATTTAGTTGGTTAATTAATTAATTAATTTTAAGTTTTTAATTAAATAATTAAAGGAGTTAATGAAATGAATTTTAATTTTAAATATAAAATATTGTCTAGTCAAGAACAATTACACAATCACTATGTGCCACTTCATCGAAAATTAGTCATGTCACAATTTTTTACTAAAAAAGATTCATAAAAGATTTTCTTAAAAATTGTTAGAATTTGCAAAGGTATAAATAAAACAAAAAAAATTACAGGGACTAAAATCAAAATAAAACATATTTGCAAGGAACAAAAACATATTTAAACCTAATACTTTAAGAGAAATTGAAATTTCAGGGTATTTTTATAAGAGGCAAGGGTCACAATAAAGTCCCTATATATAGTTATAAATGTGAGAATGAAGAAGAAGGTTCCACTCATGAGCAAGCCAACACAAGGGAAAACATCAAAACATATTAGCAAGACTGATTCCAGCTCTTCAATAATGCATAGAGACGTCAAGAGCGGTGTTAACCCCGACAAATTGGAGAAAACAAGGTGTATAAGAGAATATGAGGAAACCAAATCATGTGCCCTATTGAAAAAAAGGATCCATTACAAGAAATGGCCCCTCCCATTAAAGAGATGGTGCAAATCGACAACGAATGCCAAGATCGAAAGGAAAATCAGATTGAATAGTTACAAGGAGCCGACATCAACCGAGATGTGCATAAGGCATGTACTAACCATACTAAGTACATGGATCACACGGGGTCTGAGACACCCGACCCAAATAATAATTGTTCATTTATTGACTCAATTCGAATTGTAAATAAGCTGGGGAAGGAGTTTTCCTTATCTTATTTGTTATAGTAAGAGAACATATCATATTGATTTCATTACTATTATGGAACCTAAAATAAGTGGGGATCACACATATGTTGTTGTTCATAAGATTGGTCTCAGTGAATGTGTTCATGTTGATGCTAATTGATAGAAACTCAAAACAGCAAAAAATGCATAATGAAGACTGAATCGACTAATTTCAATTTTATTATTCTTGAGTGAATATTAGAATGACGTGATCTATATATATATAAACCAACTCGTACTCACTTCTAACAAACTCTAACAAATTCTAACTCACTTGTAACTAACTCTTAGTTATGTTAGTGTATATTTTCTGATATGCCCCCTCAGAATTTGCGGGTGGTTTTACAAAAGTGTGTTTGTCAAACACTCTTAGTTTGTTACAAAGCATTACAAACTTGGTGCTAGGAAGAGGCTTTGTTAATACATCTGCCCATTGGTCTTGAGCTGAGACATGAGAGACACAAGACTTTTGTTCAACACTTTTTCCCTTACAAAGAAGATGTTAGGTTCCATGTGCTTGGTTCGATTGTGGAGAGTTGGGTTATGTGCAAGTGAGATTGTGCTTAAGTTGTCACATAGAATCTGAGGAGTTTTGAACTTGCAATGAAGCTCATTTAACAATGATTGTATCCAAAGAATTTATGCTGCAAGTTGTGCCAAGCTTCTATACTCGGCTTCTATTGTTGATTTTGCTACTAGAGGTTGTTTCTTTAACCACCATGAGATGAGATTAGGACCAAGATACACACATGCTCTTGATGTTGACCTACAAACATCAGGATATGCTGCCAAATTTGCATCATAGAAGCCAATTAGAGACGGAGATTGATGCATAGGTGTTGGCTGGAGTAGAAGACCATGATGTAGTGTGCCACTTAAAAATCGCAGAATCCTCTTAATTTCCTTCCAGTGAGCTTCAAGGGGTTGAGCTAAAAACTGACATACTTTATTGACAGAGAATGATATTTCTGGTCTAGTCAGGGTTGCATACTGCAATGTTCCCACAATAGAGCGAAAATAAGTCGGATCTTGCAGCTGGACAGAACCAAACTTGGACAGTTTACTGTTGGACAACATTGGTGTTAGCATTCCCTTTGCATTCCCCATATGTACATTGACCAGTAAGTCACGTATATATTTGGATTGAGAAAGAAGTAAAGAGCCATTAGGTAAGTGAGTCGCCTCAATTTCAAGGAAATAGTCTAAATTTCCTAATTGTTTAAGTGCAAATTCAGAGTTTAACTTCTTAATAAGATGTTGAATTTGATTTAGTGAACTCACAATAAGAATGATATCATCAACATAAACAAAAGCCATTAATGTAAATGAGGTGGAATGTAGAATAAAGAGGATGGGATCACATTTGTTGGCAATGAAGTCAGACTGAATGAGGGCTCCTCTAAGTTTGTCAAACCAGTCCCTTGGGTTCTGTTTTAGTCCATACAAGGCTTTGTTGAGCTTACATACCAGGCTTTTGTCTTGAACCTCAAAACCTAGGGGTTGCACCATGTAAACTTCTTCTTCTAAAACACCATTTAAAAAGGCATTATTGACATCAATTTGCTAAATAGGCCAGTTGTTGGACGCTACAATAGTGAGCATAGTGCACACAATGACTGGTTTAACCACTGGAGAGAACGTTACAGTGAAGTCGAAACCAGCCTATTAATGAAATCCTTTTTCCACAAGGCGTGCCTTATACTTATTAATTGATCCATCAGGGTTCTCTTTAATTCTAAACACCCACTTACACCCTATAGGTTGACGACTTGGTGGTGGAGGGACTAGGGACCAAGTATTATTTTAGAGAAGTGCAGCATACTCAGTTTTCATCGCTGCCAGCCACTGTGGGGCAGCAAGCGCCTGCTGAACAGTGGCAGGTTCCAGGTGTGTAAGAAGTAAAGTGGGATGCAGTTTAGGCTTAACAATTCCATTTTTAGCTCTTGTTTGCATGGGGTGTGTATTTTGAGTAGGAATTTGGATGGAATTGTCAAGCTTGGCTGTAGAGGCTGCTGGACTAGGTGCAGAGACTGTTGGACTGGGTGCATAAGCTGTTGGACTGGGTGTAGAGGCTGTTGGATTAGGTGCAGATGCTGCTAAACTAGGTCTAGAGGCTGATGAACTGGGTGCAGAAGCTATTGGATTAGGTGCAGGGGTTGTTGGACGGGGTTCTGCAATAGGGACAGGAAAAAGTGAGGGACTTGGAATTGTTGGATTAAGAATGTAGCATGTGTCAGCGGTGTGATGAGGAATAAAGCTAGTGACAACAACAGTATGATGAGGAGGCAATGGTTGAGTTACTTGGAGAGGTAGCCATGATGTAGTGGATGGTGCTTGTGATGGAGTGAAGGACTTGGAGAATAATTCAGAGTAGGGAAACCTTGTTTCATTGAACAAAATGTCTTTTGATATATATATTTTTACATCATAACTAAGGCAATTATACCCCTTATAAGATGAAGAGTATCCCATGAAGACACACTCTTGGGATCTAAATGCAAGTTTATTGGGATTGTAGGGTCTTAAGAGTGGAAAAAAAAGCACATCCAAACACTTTTAGGTCCTTGTAGCTTAGATGGGTGTGGTGTAGAAGGAAATGTGGAGAAACATTGTTGAGAACCGGTGTTGGTAGACAATTGATGAGAAACGCAGCTGTAACAAATGCATGGTCCCAGAATTTGAGATGAATTCTAGTCTGTGCCAGCAGTGTGAGACTAGTGTCAACGAGGTGTCTGTGCTTTCTCTCAACTAATCCATTTTGATGATGAGTGTGTGGACAGGTGAAGGGATGAAATATACCTAAGTCAACCAGATATTTGGTAAAGGGATGAAATTTACCCCTTCCATCACTTTGGACAACTTTGACTTTACAATTAAATTGCAATTCGACCATGGATTTGAATTGTTTAAAATGAGCAAGAGTGTCATATTTTTGTTTTATAGGATAAATCCAAACAAACCTAGAGTAAGCATCAACACATGTAAGAAAATATGTGTATCCTCCATGGGATGTAACAGGGGCAGGACCCCATAAGTCACAAACCACCAGTTCAAAGGGATTATGGTATATAGTGGTAGAGGGAGGAGCAGGCAGACGATGTGCCTTGCCTAGACAGCATGCTGAGCAAAAGGCAATGGTATCTTTTGGTGGTATAATGATATTGCACAACTTTAATACTACCTTAAGTGATTCATGATGAGGATGCCCTAAACGAGCATGCCATAAATGATAAGCGGAATTTGAAATGGAAGAACAATTTACATTAGAAACATTATTATTCATGTGGTTTGTAGTTACAAGGGCAGTAGGTGCAATATGAAAATAAGTATCACAATGAACAACATTAGATTCAGAATTATGATTATGCAAAAAAAAATATTAGTTGTACAAAACAGAATCTGAGTTTGGTTTTTGAAACTTGTAGAGACCATCTGCCCCGACGGTTCCTTTCAGCAGGACTTCAAAAGAAGCTTGTGATTTCAAAACACAAAATTTCGGGTGAAACTCAAAGAAAATTCCATTATCTTGTGCAAACTTACTAACACTAATTAAATTTTTGGTAATAGATGGAACAAGTAAAAGGTTCTCGAGACTAAGATTGGTGTTAGGATGTGTTGAGCAAGGAAAATGCATGTTGCCTATTGAGTTTATAGACAAACCTTGGCCATTTCCTATTAGCACATGATATGATCCCGGGAGTGAAACTGCATCTCCCAAGTTGGAAGCTTCAGGCGTGACATGATGCGAAGCACCTAAGTCGGGGTACCATTGTTGATTGTTGAACCCAAAGTCCGCACCAGTTAGAAGAACTTGGGGATGAAAGAGACGTGGATTAGCAAGTCTAGGACTGGGGTGACCAAATTGAGGTTGAGCAAGGGGTCGTTGCTGCATCAGAAATGGAGTGGAAGGAGGTGCTCCCCAAGGAGAGTGAATGGATTGACCAGATCTGTAATGACGAAAATAACATATGGAGGCATTGTGACCAGGTTTGTGACAGATCTGGCATTGCACACGACCACCATGACCTCCTCGACCAAAACGACCACTGCTACAGCCATTACCACCACCACGAGAGCTATATCCTGGATAATTAGAGTGGTTCTGGTCCGCAGTCACATGATTCGATGGAAAATTAGGGTTTCAGAGGCAACAGAGGACCAGTCATAGAGTTCACAAATGGGGTCGTCGACTGCTTCCTGAAGCCTCTTGTTTTTCTCAAGGCGTATCTCATGCACAAGTAGGAACGACTCAAGTTCGTCCAATGAGCACAAATCTTCTTTTTTTGTGACAATAGTAACTACAGAATCGTACTCTTCATATAGGGCTTCAAGGACGATTTCGATGAGATTACGATGAGGAACCAGATCTCCAATAGATATTAAGGATTCGTTGATGGTACGAACACGAAGGATGAACTCATCAATTTTGCGATCTCCATTGGTGGGACTGTGTAACTCATATATGAGTTGACGCACCTTTGTTGCGAGCAGAGTGAGAAAATGGCGATGAATTTCTTCCCAAACATGCCACGAATAGTGACAATCAACAAGCTTCGTGAGAATCGAATCAAAGATGGTTGAAAGAATCCAGGTACAAACAAGTGCATCTTGTTGTTCCCACTCCAAAAATAGAGGATTGAGATGATTTGCAGTGCGATCAGTTTCAGTCAAGAATCGTAATGGAGCTAAAGGTTCAGTGATGAACTTCTGAAGCTTGTGGCCGCGAATGACACCATCAATTTGTTGTTTCCATTGCTTTAAGCTTTCATCAAGTTTAACAGAAATCAAGTTGGAGAATTTGACTGAGGAAGAAGGAAAATTGTTGGAGGCACCAAGAAAGGGATCCACGGAAGCCATTGATGAAAGAGGATCGAGAAAACAAAATGAAGCTCTATGATACCATGATAGAAACTCAAAACAATAGAAAATGAAAAATGAAGCAGTAAATGCAAAATGAAGACTGAATTGACTAATTTCAATTTTATTATTCTTGAGTGAATATTACAATGATGTGATTAATATACATGTTAAGATCACTTTCAACTAACTCTAGCAAACACATAAACCAACTCTAAGTGACTTGTAACAAACTCTAACACATTCTAACTCACTTGTAACTAACTCTTAGTTGTGTTAGTGTATATTTTCTGATCCTAATGACTTTTCAAGAGGTATTTGGTGTATGTTGAGATTGGGGTCCCGAAATATCATAGTCCATTTCACTTCATAATATTGCATTCATCTCATTGTGGATGCTTATATGCCTAAATATTGGTATATGACAATGAATTGTGTCAAACCTAACTCAGGTACCCGTTTGGAGGTTTAGCAAGAACTCAAAGAGTTTCGAAATACCATCAATGGTCCATGGTGTGTTGCAGGGGATTGCAATATGGTACTTTTTGAAAGTGAGAAATCAGGTGGTGGTCTAGTTAATTCGACTTATGCATTTTCTTTTATGAATTGTGTCAATGCATGTGAACTTATTGACCTTGGCTACTCGGGGTTGGATGGGCTTGAGGTCATGTTAGCGAAAAGCTTGATTGAGCTCTATGCAACACAACATGACACTTATTATACTTAAACAATAGTATGACCCATCTATCTCTACCGTCTTCAGATCATTAAGGATTATGGATCAAACTTCAAAATAATTGTCAGGTTCATGGCCAACGTCGTTATTTTAAGTTTTTGGGCTCTTGGGTTGACCATCTTGATTTTCACAACCATATTTCTACTTGTGGAGTAACTCGAGCAATTGGCAAGACAATATCAAAAAAAGTCACATAATCTCCAAACTTGGAATATTAAGGTGTTTGGGATATACAATGTTAAAATTTGTATATACAATGTAATACTATAACTTAATGAATGTTTTAGTTCAAGCTCCACCTCCACTGCCAATGTAGGCGCATTATAACAAGTGAGTGGGTTGATGTGGTAACTAATACTAGGCTGATCATAAATGATGAGAATGACATCAGGTTTTGGATGGAAGATTGGATTGAGGGATGCAGTAGAGTGGAGCCTATGGGATTGGAATAAGATCGAGCAGTCTATTCCTCCAACCATTTGTGAGATGACCGCAAAGGTTAAGTCCAATAGGCAATCATGATTGCCCTAGTTGGATCCCATCCAGCGGCAAAACCCTTCTCCATACGATCGACACATTTCCTCACAACCACAAATCCCCTAATTGAGAAAGTGTGGAAGTAGAAAGACCTGCCTCGGATCAGATATACTCTGTGGAAGATGGCTCATAATTGTTTCCTTACTAATGAGGCAAGATGTAGGAGATGAGTGATACATGAGGGCTCAGGTACTGAAACAATAATGCATGTGATGCACGACTGTCCTGCAGCAAAAGAATTTTAGTCTACTTTTGTTAAACAAGAGGAACAACATAAATTATTTCATCTCAATCTCCATCCCTGGATTGATTGGAATTTGTCACATAGTAACGTGGGGAACGTCCCTTGGAGTTGGAATGTCTTCTTCTTCAGTGTGGGGGTATGGATCCTTTGGAAAGAAAGGAACTCTTTTATATTCCACCATACTGCTAATAATGGCATAGATTTGAGTGAACGCCTCATAAATCAAACTCATGTTGTGAATGTGATTAACGCTAATTAAGAACCAAAATGAAGAAGATACAAGATCGTTGGTGTAAAGTCCGTCCTAGTAAAACCCCAGCTTAGTTGGTATAAAGTAAATGTGGATGGATCACATTGGATTCAGCTTGTGGGGGCATCATTTGAGATCACGAAGAAAATTTTGTCAAAACCTTCTATTGTAGTTTGGGTAGGGGAATGTTATCTGGACGGAGACGTTGGCTCTCAAGCATTATATTATGTTAGTTCAGTCATTAGCTCTTCAATTTGTTGAGTTTGAGATCGACTCTAGTTATAGTAGAGAAGCTACATAAATACCACTTTTCTTCAACCTCTAGTCAACGAGGTCCTTGCATACATTCATTATCCCGATTGAAGGGTCCGTGTGCTGCATACTCATAAACTCTTGTGCTATAACTTCCTTGCTGCTCGTGGCCATTTTGTTTAACTATTATTGATAGTCTATTTCTATTATCAGAGAAACTTATGCCGAAAGACTTTAGGGAAGTCCGTTCCACTAGGGTGATTTAGTTTTTTCTTTAATTTCCTATTTTACAAAAAAAAAAAAAAAAAAAAAAAGTTTATTGAAATTGAAACTAAGCTGCCGATTAATAAGATTTAAGAGTTCGTTGTGCGATAAATGTGGGATAAAGTGAGGGGATTCGGGTGTGAATAACGGCAATATAGACACACAATCACTCCACCTAATTCACTATATATAAGTCTAAGGCGTATCATTTCATTTCAAAATAAAAAAAGTCTTAAGCATATACTTCGAGCAATATTAGGGTTTCTTGTTGCTTAGGCTTTGTGTTTACTTGTTTCCTACGTTTGCGTTGATTTAGAAAAAAATAACACTCAAGGTTAGAAACTTCGTATACTTGAAAATTTGGTATCTTTTGATAAGTTTTTTTTAATCCTTTCACTATCTCATCTCATCATATACATCACTACAAGGTAACATTTTTTTTTTTTTTGGTATCATCAATGTAATCCAACAGCGTACTATTGATTTAACAAATTTTAGCTTAGTTTGTAATCTATTGACATGATTGTTTAATTACTTTTCATCTTTATATACAAATACAACAAGTACTTGAAATTTCAATTTGTTAATTAGTGCTATCACAATCAATGTCTTATTTTCAATTTTTTTTTAGTGATTTTAATTTGACATGGGTGGAAGTTCAGTTCTTGCTTTTGATGATTGGGAGTTTGCTAGCTTATCTAATGAGGTTAAGACATTGGTTTTGTTTGGACGAACCGGCAACGGGAAGAGTGCGACTGGTAATAGTATTCTTGGAAAAAAAGTCTTCAAATCGAGGGCTAGCTCTTCCGGTATCACCCTTTCTTGTGAAATGCAGACGACTACTCTGAATGATGGACAAACTGTTAATGTTATTGATAGTCCAGGTAAATATGCATGTTAACTATGGTTATGGTTGGTATTTAGGAGGGGGGTAACCCTAATTTGAAAGGGAGGGTAAATACCCTCATTTAGGGAAAATTGAAAAGAAGAAAAAAAACAACTATTAATGATTTTGGTGATTTTTTTATAAAAAAAAGAATAGAAAAAGTCTTCAGTCTGTTATAAAGAACTCCCAAAGTAAGGGGGAGCTTATAGTGAACCCCCCCTTTTCTCTAATCCTCTCCAAACAAAGCTTTATTTATATAACTGGTTGGTTCAAGTCATTTAAACATATTACTACGAACAAGACCAGTTTTGTTAAATGTATAGCGGCTATAGTGTAGCAGAATTTAAACAAAACGCTATTGTTCCGTGAAACATTATTTAGTGCAAAATGTAGTCAAATAGCAATTGCAAACTATAGCAGCATCATAGTACTGTAAAGCATAATTTGAACAAACCTCTATTTTTCTGCAATTGACAACATTGACCCGGAATATGTGTGTCCAAGGAGTGAGTATTTTCATGAAAAATGTTAAATTTACTTTCCTATGGATTCTATTCCCAAAGGAGAGGTGGGAATGAAAATTTTTGTGACTCTTATTTATCTTTTACCCCTAGTTCCTACTTTTGGAAAAAAATTATTGGAAATGTTATGAATGAAAACAAACATATTTTTAAAAAAGTGCCCTGTTATGACCTTCTCATCATAATCTTTTTTGGGATATTTTTTGGGAATGTGATTAATATGAATATTTGAGTTATGGAGTGTCTGTGAATTGTGATTACTCCAAATTGCTCAACTATTTTCTTCTTCGGAATCTTTGTTGTATACCTTTAACCTGAAATTTTTTACAGGACTATTTGATTTTTCTGTCGGATCTGAGTTAATTGGCAAAGAAATATTCAAGTGCATTAATTTGGCTAAGAACGGGATCCATGCCATCATTGTAGTATTCTCTGTTAGAACGCGCTTTAGCGAGGAAGAAAAAAGAGCTCTACGTAGAGCGTATAAATTTTTCGGAAGCAAAATTGTTGACTACATGATTGTCGTCTTCACTGGCGGAGATGAATTGGAAGAAAATGATCAGACACTGGACGATTACTTAGGCAGTGAATGTCCAGAACCTTTAAAGGTTTTCATTAGTATAATAATTTAAATTCATTTTTAAACTTTTTATGGTATGTAAGGCTGTTTCTATTGATTGATTCATTGGTGCATCTAACTGTATGTGAAAATTTTAAGCAAACAATGTATTCAAGTTGCATAATGCACACATACAATTCAAATATCCAATTGTCACTGATGTGTCGACTGCATGAATGCATGTTGTTTTGATTTTATGCAATCCAAATTATTTGGATAAGCTTTAAAAATTTGCACTTTTGCGACATATAGTTTTTTCCCATTACCTTGTTTTTCTTATTGATGCAGACAATTCTCTCGTTGTGTGGGAATCGATGTGTGCTTTTTGATAACAAGACTAAGGATGAAAAGAAGAGATTTGAACAAGTTCAACGACTACTCTCTTTGGTAGACATGGTAATATCGCAGAATGATGGGAAGCTTTATACTGAGACGGTACGTTTCAAGTCTATATTTTGCAATCTTCATCATTTAATTGTTCCTGGTATTTTTGACAATCATCTTACTTGATGTTGTTTAACTTAATTTTCTCAATGTTAATTATTTTGTTGAGCCCACATTAGATGTAATATGGCCTGAAAAAATGTGGGAGACATAACTCCCCATATCAGTGAATTTTCTGAGATTGAGTTATGTCCGACCCAAATTCTAAAAGACGTTTTATATAGCAACTTTAAATATGGATTACTGCATGGTGCTTAGTAGCTTAATAAACATATTTAGGTTAATTAAAAGAAGCATTTTCCTTAGTTTGTAGACTTACCAAGTAGTTGCATTCATTTAAATAAACTACTATTGGTGTTTTGAAATGATGATGTTAGTGTGTTTGTTACCGGCACTGCAGTGAGTGCCGTCAAATAATGTGTATAGCAGAAAATTGTAGGTTGCTCAGATTCTGATACACTGCAATGCTATAGTGCAGCTGTAACTGCTATTTGACCATACATTGTACTAAATAGTTTATTGAGAAACAATAGTGATTTATTCTAGGGGAAATTTAATAGGAAGGTGTCTTTTGTGAAAATAAATGAAATTAAGGCATCCTTAGTTGGGAGAAAGGGATACCCTTATTTGTAAGAGAATGATAAGCATAGAGAATTGAACTCTAGATTAATTAACAAAGTATATAGTAATTTTTGCATCACATCTTGAATCTAAATCTTGACTGGAGACTCTCATCTCAAGGTATGTATATAACCGATGTGAAACTTCATTAACGCTGGAGTTTTCAACAATGTGACTTGACTTTGGCTTGAGATGGTAAGTGGAAACACTTATGGTATGGTGTGAAATATTTAAAATGTGCATCAATGTAATTTTAAGGATCAAATTGTAGGAATTTATTAAATGTGGTTTAGTTAGGTATTTGAACTGGATTCTATGGGTTTATATGATGACAACTGCAAGATGGACATAATAGAAGAATGAGACCAAGGAAAGATATAATTGAACATAAAAAATTAGAGTGGACAGATCATATCTAATTTTCTAAGGACATGTTTGGTTTTTGAAAACATTTATTTGTTCTTTACCAATCATTTGAGACGAGAAATGAATAGGAGAGAAATTTTCATTCAAGAACACTGTCTGACTTTCTTGTACAAAATAGTATATTGATCAATAGTGATTTATTCGAATTAAGCTATACTCTATGGCGTTGCTGTTTGAAAACACTAAACTTAAACTTTGTCGAGAAGATCCTAAGTCATGATAGTATCGATGTGTTACTTTTTCGAACTTCGTTTTTTTTCATTTTTATTTATTTTATGAGTCAATGATTATATTTTCAAACTTAAAAAGTAAAAAGTGAAAAATAACTCATAACTGAAACTCGGAACCTTGGTTTTTGAAAATTTCAAAGCAAAAAAGCCACCCCGACCAGAGTCTAACCTTGTGACAATTATTATATGATTTTGTAGGATGAGTCAATGTTAAGGGAGAGAACTATAAGGTTGGAGCAACAATTGGCTGAAGAGCAAGCTGCAAGAATAAAGGCAGAAGATAATGCATATGCTGCTCAAAAGATATCAATTGATAATGTACAACAACTCGGGAAACGTCTTGAGATGATGGCTCATTTAGAACTCTGCATGGGAGGTCAAGATAACGATCGTTGTGCCATTCTTTGATAATCGAAGCTACTTCAAACTTGCAAATATGGATTATTATTGTTAGTTTTATTATGTGTTGACATCATGCATTATGAGATTAGAGATCTTTTTTCTTTTCTTTTTTAATTTGGAATTTGGCCTGTCATGTCTCTAGGAATTTTAATATATATCTTTCTGCTATATATATGTACTTTTATTATAAGTACAATTGGTGAGCTTTTTTAAGTTTTTTAAATGATGTATAAATTAGGAAACTTAATGTATTTTGGTTCTGAGTAATTAAATTAGGACGATTTTCCTCTTGGAATTATAGTAGTAATATATTTGATAAACTTCTGAAGATGGAGAAAGTAGTTCAAAACTATAATAATTATATGTGGGAGAAAAATAATTCAATACCGAATATCGGAGCTTGACCTTGAGTATATGGGTGTATGAGAAGAGATTACAAATTTACAATGGTAAGCTTTCTCTTTTAGCTTCTCGACAAGGGGGTGTACCTGCACACACTATGAAAATCAAGTAAGAATTATTCAGAGTATGAGATTAGAATTTGTGTACCTTTATGTTCTTATTCAGAGTATGAGATTAGAATTTGTGTACCTTTATGACCTAGGGAGTCCGGTTTATTATAGTGACTCCTTCAAGGGTTTCTAAAACGTTATTGTGATGATCATCAAGGGTTGATTGATAAGTGATCCTCGTAATGTCTTCTGATGATGGACAGATGTCCCTTTTCTTATGAGCAGGTGGTCGTCATCTTGTGGCTAAGATCATAATGGGTTGACATCAAGTGATTGTGATTAGAATTCCATGTGGTCTAGGATAGACCCTTTTGGATTTCATAAAAGTGAGTGACTTACCCTAATTTTGAGAAGGCTTTGTAGCATCACCTTTTGGATCGGGTTGAATTCATTCTAGGCCAGACATAGCTGAAAGTGAGTTAGGCCCAGAATAGTTGCCCCCATGTCAGCCATGCAACGAAATTGATGCTTGACTTGAATACTAATTTGTTTGACTAGGCCATCTTGGAGTCTTTGTCGAGGTTTTGACTTCGGATACACGTCAATGAGTTATTAATTGTGGTTATTTTCGACTTGGATTGTCTTATTCTTGAAAATCTTCATTTATGACTGTGTGTCAGATGGTTCATTTTTTAGGCATCTTTTCAATCACTTTCTCTTGACACTTATTAGATTTGGGTATCTATCACTATTCTAGGCCCCTATTTGGCTTTAGGGCTTCTCGGCCTAGACTTTTGAGAGTCTTTGGATGTATTTGTGTGGGATTCTTGCTTAAATTTTTGGATTTAGGTCATAAACAGGGGATAAACCCTTGTGAATCCCTACCATACAGGCTTCATACTCTGCTTGGGTGTTGTAAGACTCATTTTTTATAGCAAGAATTAGGGCTTATTGTTAATTGTGTCTTCTATTGTTTATTATTTTTGTTCTATTGGTTGTTTTCATTATTTATTGTTTGTAAAATTATTGTAAGTGTGTATGGCTTACAAATTATTCGATGAAAAATTGTTTAGGTATTTATTTGATGTTAAATGATTATGGCTCTGTTTGGTAAAAGTAAGATATAAGCTAGCTGATAGCTGAAAAGTTTACTTATAGCTCAAAATCTAGTTGATAGCTAATAACTTATGCCTTATAGCTGAAAAGCTAATTAATTGAAATTAAATTATTTGGTAAATTTAACTTTTAACAATATAAACTAACATAAAATGACATGATTATTTAATTTAAAATAACAAAAATGTGACATTTTTATCTAATTTCTCTCGAGTATTGTTTTTCCCATTTTATTTTTTAAAATCAATTTTCTACTTTGCTTTTTTTTTTTTTTTT
>JBBPBR010000003.1:45945641-45976295 GCA_037974775.1 Cicer pinnatifidum
TTAATTTAAAATAACAAAAATGTGACATTTTTATCTAATTTCTCTCGAGTATTGTTTTTCCCATTTTATTTTTTAAAATCAATTTTCTACTTTGCTTTTTTTTTTTTGTTATATCATTCCATTTTTTTTATTACAATACAAACATAAATTTGAACAGTTCTCGAAAAGTTTAATAAGTTCCATATGTATAAATAATAATCATAAAATCAATGCAATTTCATTTACAATTTACAAATTGACATAAAAAATGAATTTAACTTTATCACAATGATAATAAATTAGAAGATGAAGAAATAATAATAAATATGGCAATGCATGCCTTAATCAATTTTTTGTAAGATAAATAACATTAATTTTTTTTTATTTTGAGTTCTTTTGACAAGATATTAAAGAAACTGAGTAGTCACCGAAAAGAAAATATACGCGAAGCTGTGAACGAGTGGATGGGAAAGTAGTAAGTGTGAAAGTTATTTTGAATTACACAAAGATAAAAAAATAATAATAAAAAAAAATAATAAGATTATAAATGTTGAGACAAAATCTCAATTTAATGTTTTGATGAAAACAAACAAAAAGTTAATTAAGAATTCTAATTGTGATTCTAAGTGTTTTGGTATTTAACATGTGCATTCGAGTGTGTTAAACAAGATAGGTATCAAAAATCACAAATCAGATCAAAGGAAACAGTTCTGAAGATTGATCTTGAAACAGTTTTGGAAAACGAAGATTGATCTTTAAAAAACGAAGATTGATCTTTATCATCTGTTAAGAAAAAAAGAACGATCTTCGTTTATGATACAAGCAAAGATAATCAGTTTCCTTGTAAAAGATCAATCCTGGAAACATTTTTCATCTTATATTCAAATATAGAATTAGCAAATGATCAATCTAAGTCACATTTGTTTCAGAATTTGAAGAATCAAAGACATGCTTCAATAAAGGCATAATACAAAGATCATTCTTCATATAAAGCAAGTGCAAGTACAAGGCTACAAGTAGTAAAGTACACTACTGATTTGAACAATTCTAAAGCCTGCACACATGACTAAAAAGTATGTACTCAAGGCTGACAAACTGACACAAATCATAGAGTACAAAGTTAGTTCATCACAAATCAAAAGATCAATTATGGATCGATCTTGGCTGCAGCTGATCACTCTTGCTTTATGACAAACTTTATTCAATAGCTCTTTCATGACAACTGGTCCTTTTCCAACGGCCACATGAGTTGTCCTAAGCCTTCTTGCAGTCTATAAATGCAGCTGCAAGATGAAGAACAAAACACAACAATCAACACCAAGCAAAAGATCAATCTTTCCAATCATACTCAAGTGTCTCAATATCTTTCTTATAGTTTGCTGTTTCGTTTTAATCTTTGTGTTGTAATTGTTTACAATAGAGGTCTATTTACAAAATATATTTCTCAAACAAGAGTTGAGTAAATATCAAGATTCTAAATAGTCTCAAATCCACCACTTTGTAACTCAAGGTTGTTTTGTCAAATCTTGAGTAAATTGCAAAAATCCTTTCACGTTTTGAAAGACAGCTTGTTAAAGTCTTTCCAAAACAGTAAGGTAGAACTGAAGAAATCCTTTCTAGGTAGAAAGGGTAGGAATTGTGTAAAGATCAAGATTGATCCATGAAAACCAAGAATGATCTTGGTTGGAACACTTAGTGAAAAATCTCACGGTTGTGAGGACTGGACGTAATCCGAATTGGATGAACTAGGATATATCTTTGTGTGATCTCTCTATCTCTATATTTTTTGTTTTACAATCAGATTTCATTTTGATAAAATTGATTTTACAGTTTTTGTAACAAACCAAGATTGATCTTCAACAGTACCAAGATTGATCTTCAGTAGTACCAAGGTCGATTTTCATTATTACCAAGATCAATCTTGGATTAAATTCTTAATTTTAAAACAGAAATTTTAAAAAGGGGAAATTATAATTCAAACCCCCCTTCCTTATAATTGACATTTCTACTTCAATAAATAGAAGAAAATGTAAGAAGTTATAAACTATAAGTTCGAATGCTACTGAAAATTGCATCTCATAATAAGCTATAAATTGGTGAGAAAAACTTGTTTACGAAACACATCTATTTTAATCCAACAAATTTATAAGCTAGTTTAATAAGCTATAAACTAATTTATTGGTGTTACCAAACAGTGCCTATGTGAATGTCTTGGCACTGCTGAAATTTCAAAAATAATTTTCAATTTCTTTTTTTTTTTACAACATGCAAGATATACACGCTGTTTAAATTTTGACATACTCTGAATGACACAAAAATTTAACCTAAAATTTTATATATCAACTATAATGAGAATTTGATCTAATTATATTTTTAGAAGCTAAGGAACAAAAAATTCATTGGATAAACATTTCTTCGTGAAAGTTTTGAATATTTTAATTTGTATATTTATTATAAAAAAATCTAAGTTACCGATTAATTTATCCATGAGCGAAATGTGACTTGTTTAAGAACGAACTCAGAGACTAAACAAGATGATGTGACTCAAAGTCACAAAATATCTAAATATTTTTCTAGGATATTAATATTTTATTGAGGGTTAGTGAAAATATCTATATATTTCTTTATTATATAGTAAGAGTTTGTAATGACCAAAATGAGCCACCTCTCTATGGTTAAAAAAATTTGTTGGACAATAATTTAATCGAATTATTGAGGATTATTATCGACAAATATTTTACGGCGTCGCGCGTTACTGTTATCATTTGTCAATTGGACTGCAATGAGAGTAGATATTTTTACTAAAGTCGATCTTGAAGTGAGTGACGTGATGTGATTATGACTAAGTATCATAAAGGATAATTGTAAGATTCTAGGATTAAATTTATGTGATTAACTTTTGTGATTAGAAATTTTTGGAGATTAATTTGGAATTATGATAGTAGATTTAATAAGGGAAGGAGAAAAAACATTTACCCCTTCCTACAAAAGCAATTCATGTCATCATCATCATCATCTTACTATCATTTTCTTTAATTTTTCAAACAAATATTCTCTCATTTCTCTTCAAACTCAAACATTCTCCTTCATTTTTGAGCAATTTGGAAGTCTCCAATCCTTAAGTTTCTAACTGCAAAGTTATTTTACTATTTGAGAGGATTCCAAAGAGCTAAGGATTACTAGTTGAGGTAGCAATTTCTCCCATCTTTTCTCTTAAATCCATAAGCATGCATATATAGAGGAAAAAATGATTTCAGTTTATATTTTGAGCTTTAGTCTTGCTTGTTTATCACCACTATGGTTGTTATTAATGTTAAGGAAGTTAAAAGTAACATTTTCAACTCTTTTTCTTTCAAAAATCAAAAATCTTAAGTAAGGGAGTAAAATGAAAGTGTATTTTTTTGTTTGGATGCTCTTTTAATATTGAAATTAGAAGAGTTAGTATCTTGAATGTAAAAAATAAAACCAAACCCCCAAAAATTTAACTAAGACCAAATGTGATGGATTAAATGAGTTTGAACTGACAGTAGAAATTTTATTTAGGTGGTTTAATTTAGTAAAGTTAAGAAGACTTATGCAAGTGTGCTTTCGTTATATTTTTTAAGTAAAATGACAACTAGATTTAAAGTGTTTGGGGACCAAAGTAATGTAATTTAAGAAAGAAAAAAAAGCTCAATGTTATGAAATGAGAATTTTAAAGTAGGTGGGTGATTGCTAAAAACGAATTTGATTAGTTTTATTGAATAATGTAACATTAAAATAAATTTTATAATTCTCTTTGTTTATGTAGTTAGCTCCTTGAGTATCGAAAATGAATTGAGATTGTTAACACCGAGTTAGCGATAGGGAGAACTCTAAATATTTTATGTTTGTTGTGTTGAAACTTTTTAAGAAAATAGTTAGAAACAAAAAGGTCATGCCAAAAATTTTAGAATAAGTTTTGAAATAAAGTGGTAAAAGAATTGTTGTGGTTTGTTTTAATTCAAAAGTATTTGAGTGGTAGAAATTTTTTGAACTTTAAAAAAGTTGGGAAAAATTTCTCTTGTGATCTTTAATGGTACAATAAATTAAAATTTGGAATCATTTAAAAATTAAAATCATGTGAGTTGTTGTCCATGATTATTTAAGGTGTTTTAAACTAGATTTGGATTTGCGGAAAAAAAATTGAAAGATTTTGATGAGTAAAATGGGTTTTAGTCGACTTGTATATATCTAGAAAGAGAGTTTAAAGTTTTGTTTAAAGGGCACTTTCTAACGATATTATTATGTATGCTTGAATGCAAAATGTGTTTTTATACGTGTCATATGTTCTAGTTGTGAATAAATATGGACATGATTGTTTATGTATTTGATGTGTTGAAGTTTCGAACACGAGAAGGGGTGGTTGAATTGTATTTTTCTAAGTTAGATTCTTTTTCATTATTTGATTAACACTGGTTCAGGTTTGATGACTTGGAGTAGAAGTAGTAACAAAACTAAGGAATGCAAGAATAAAGTGACACAAGTAATTTATCCTAGTTCACCACTAATTTGGCTATACCAAGTCACCTCACTCATAAGGATTTAATCCAATAAATAAAACACTTTAAATTACAAAACATATGCCTCTACAAGTCAGTCTTCTCAAAACAGTCTAACAATCCCTAACTTTTTTAGGATCATAAACACCTTGACTCTATCAACCAAGTCTTCTCCACACAACCTGACAATCTCAAATTGTTGAAGGAACACAACACCTTGATCCTACAATTCAAGTATTTTCCACATAATCTAACAACCTCATATTGTTGAAGGCATAGTAACACATTGACCCAACAATCCAAGTCTTCTAACCACAACTTGAGATCCACATATTGCTTAAGGCACAATAAAGCCACCATCGGGTTAGGTTACAATGTGTTTGAAACTATTTTGGTTTTGATCTTACTAAGCATATTGATTTTTTCACACTAAACATGAAGCACTAAAAATATTTTTCTTTGAGCGAGTGTGTTTCTAGAACTTAAAACCTTCAACTCTGAATACTTACAAAATTAAGCTTGATTTTTAGGATCTCTGAGTTTGTGTATTTTTGTTGTTCTTTTCTTTCTTCGTCAACTTTGATCCACTATTTATAGTTGAAATTAGGGTTTGTGAATTACTTGGTGAGTTTCTCAATCGCATCTCCTTTCCAGTTTGGTCAACAATGTTTTTCTTCAAAAACGATTTTGAATCGTATCTTCATTCCAGCTTGGTCAACAAATATTTCTTCAAAATATAATTCTGAAATATGTGTTTTGACAATATGATCATTAACCAATTCTTTTTATTTTTGAATCTAATTATGAGCAATATTTCTATAAGGATATTTGTGTATTTGTTCATATTGCATTTGCAAAGTAATTCACTCGAGTCCTCCTTTATAGTATTTATTTGATTTGAGCGAGAACAAAATTGAGCTTAGTTTTTAGATCTTCAAAAGTAAGGATACGACTATGTCCAATTCAGTATGTTGCTAAAATTTGGTGGGTATCCTATGGTGGTATCCTTTGATGGGATCCTTTGGTCATTTCTTCATATTTTCTTCTACCATTTTTTCATTATTAATGAAACCATTAATCCAAATTTATTGCTCTTATAAAATACTTTTGTTAACATAAAATCTCTAAATGAAAAATCAACTTGGTTCCAACAATTTCACCCTTTTTGATGAAAGTGAAACTTACCCTTTTTTTTGTAATAGAATGAACATAACATAAAAAAATTTCCTAGTATGAATCTAAACTAGTATAATCTTGGCACAACATCATTAGGGTATAAAAGTAGGGTTTAGATGTTTCCTAATGAGGTCAAACCTATCTTCATCTAGTGGTATGGTGAATATGTCAACTTATTGGTGTTTAGTGTCTACAAACTGAATATTAAGTATTCACTTTTGAACAAAGTCCCTAATGAAATGGTGTTTGATTATATGTGTTTGGATCTAGAATTTAGGATTGGGTTCTTGATTAGGAAAATGACAGAAGTGTTGTCACAATATACGGGAATGTTGGTTTCTAGGATTATTTTGTCTTCTAGTTAGTGTTTCATCCATAGTTAGTGTTTGATCTCGATATGAAAATTGTGCTTTTCTCTTACTTGACCAAGAGATTAATTTGTCACCCAAATATGTGCAGTTTCCACTTTTTCTCTCAAGTGTGTCTCTAGCATAGTGAGAATCACAATACCCACTTAGTTTGTAATTATAATATTTTTTGTAGAACAAGGTAATGTTGGTAGTGCCTTTTAAGTATCTAAGGATTCTCTTAACAATAGTTAAATGAGATTCTTATGGATCAACCTAAAATCTTGCCCACGCACATACACACTAAACATAATATTAGGTCTGGACGCAATGAGATAAAGCAATGATCCAATCATTGTTCAATATATGTTTGGTCAACCTTTTGGCCTGATTCATCCTTTTCAAGTGAATAGGTAAGGTGCATTGGTGTAGCCATAGTTTTACAATGATTCATTTTAAATTTCTTAAGAAGCTCTTTTGTATATTTTGTTTGATGAATGTATATACCTTTTTGAATTTTCTTAATTTGTATTCCTAAGAAGAACTTAAGTTGTCCCATCATACTCATTTGAAATTCAAGGTGCATCAACTTAGAAAATTCTTCACAAAGAGTGTCATGAGTATATCCAAAAATAATATCAAATTTGAATGATAAGAATGTCATATTCTATCGATTTTCTAAAAAGTGTGTTGTCTACTTGTCTTCTTTCAAAATTGTTTTTAAGCAAGAAGTTTCTTAACTACATGCCATGGGTGTTTGTTTTATACCATACATTGATTTCCTAAGTTTAAATACATAGTTTGGAAATTCATAACTTTCAAAATTTAGGTGTTGTTTAACATAGACTTATTCACTTATATAATCATTTTAAAATAACACTTTTAACATCCATCTAAAATAATGTAATGTTATTATTTGCAGCGAAGAAAGTAGGATATGAATAGCTTGTAATTTGGCCATTGGAGAAAATATCTCATTATAATAAACGCTCTCTTGTTGACTATAGTCTTGTACAACAAGTCTTGCCTTGTTTTTAACCACTTCACCTTTTTCATTTAGCTTGTTCCTAAAAACCCACTAGGGTCCAATAATGTTTTTCTTTGGTCTATGTACTAGATCTCAAACATCATTCCACTTAAATTCATTTAAGTCATCTTGCATTGCGAGATTCCATCCATCATCTGCCAATGTTTCTTCAACAGATGTAGGCTCAATTCATGAGTGAAATCCAAACAAATTTGTGTCTTTTAGTGATGATCTGAATGAGATGACTTGTATGTCCATACAGATTTCCCTTCAAGTTTATCTTGGCTGCTTCTTGTTGGAACCAAGTTGGTTTTACATTTAAAATTTTGATGTTAACAAAAATATTTTATGAAAACAATATATTTTACTTCAAAGAGTATGAAATATGAATCATGTAGTTGAAGAAAATATAAAATAAGATTTGATTGCAAATTATAATTAATGAAAATATAAAATAAGATTTGATTCAAATTTATAATTGAAGAAAATCTAAAATAAGATTTGATTCATATTTATAATTGAAGAATATCTTTGACCAAGTTGAAAAGAAGGTGGTCAAGATATGAAGAATATTTGATAAACATTTAATAAACATTTGAAGAAAATTTGATCAATATTTAATGAATATTTTAGAAAATTTGATCAACATTTAATAAACATTTGAAGAATATTTGATCAACATTTAATGAAGATTTGGAGTATATTTGATCAACATTTAATGAAGATTTAAAGAATATTTGATCAACATTTAATGAATATTTGAAGAGTATTTCATCATAAATTGAATAAGAGTTTATTTGAAGAATTTACAAACTCGATCTACACAAAATAGAAATAGAATCAATTTGAAGAATTTACAAACTCAATATGAACAAGATACAATCCAGAATTAAACAATGACTAAATTAAAGTCCAAATTTTCACTATAAATAGACACTCAAGACAAAAAGAGAAAAGCATCGAAAATCATAAAAGAGTAGAAGAGCTCAAGCTCAAAGTTCTCAATTCGTCTTAGAGTTCAAAGAGAGAAACACTTGTTCAAGTTAGACATATTTTCTAAGTATTATTTTGTTAGAGTGTGAGAGTCATTATTATTATTATTATCAGCTTTGTTAGAAGCAACAACTCAAGGTTCAATCTTTTGTATCCAACCCGATAGTGTTTTAGTTCCTCAAAAGTATAGGGTTGTCAGGTTGTTTAGGAAGACTGGCTTGAAGGGTCAGGTGATTTGTAATTCAAGGTATTTTAATTAGTGGATTAAAGTCTTCTGATTGAAGGGGCTGGATGTAGCCAAGTTAGTGGTGAACTAGGATAAATCTACGTGTCAAATTATTTATACTTTCATTGCTTGTTATCTCTGAATCTGATTGCTTCTACTCCAAGTAAGTCACCAAAACCAAACTAGTTTCTTTATTTATTGCTAAATTATCAAAAAGTTATCAACTTAGGAACACACAATTCAGCCCTCCTTCTCGTGCCTACACCTTCACTGACTTGCTCAGATTCATCTTTCTGAAGATTTTTCATATTCTTTTGATTTGCTTGTATCCTCTGATGTTTTAGGTTCTTCTGATTTGTTTGCATCTTCTTTCTCTTGTTCTAATCAATCTACACTATCATCAACTTGCTTTGACTTTTCAAGGTCAAATTTTTTGTCATCAAATTTAACATGTATTGACTCTTCTACAATTTGAGCTTCCCTATTAAACACTCTATAAGCTTTAGATCTTTCGGAGTACCCAACTAATGTGCACTTTTGTGTTATGGGATCAAAATTGCCAAGGTTGTCTTTAAAGTTTAACATATAACAAGGTCATATGGTGTTTTATTCAATATTGACCTAATAAGATTATATTGTGAATATAACATGTAGTGTTAATTGCATCTACCCAAAAATATTTTGCAGTATCCATCTCATTTAGTATGGTTCTAGCCATTTTATGAAGGTATTTATTCTTTCTTTCTACAACTCTATTTTATTGTGGTTTTCAAGGAGAGGTGAAATTGTGAGAGATTCCATTCCCATCACAAAAACTTTCAAATAACGTATTTTCAAATTCTCCTCCATGATCACTTCTAATTATTAAAATCTTAAGACCCTTTTCATAAATTACTTGTTTCCAAAATGCACTAAACACTTTGTGGCATTCATCTTTATTTCTTAAGAATTTTACCCAATTGCATCTATTGTAACCATTTTCTATTACGTAGACATACTTCTTTCCATTTAGTGAGGTTGTTTTCACTATCCCAAAGAGATCTAATGTAAGAGCTCAAGGGATTTTGAGGTAGAGACCAAGTTCTTAGGGGTAAAGGAGTTCTTTATTTGTTTTCCATTTTGGCAAGCTTCACACATAATTTCAGTTTTGCAACTAAGCTTGGATAGACCTCTAACTAGTTGAAGTTTATTATGTTTTGAAATTAACCTAAGGTTTGCATGACCTAACCTTTAGTGTCAAATTAGTTTCTCTTCATTCACTCACATTAGACACATAACATCTTATTTCTCTAGACTAAATAAATTTATCTTGTAAATGTAATTTTTCCCTTGACTTATAAAGAGTACAAGTTCATCTTTATGACTAATTTCCTTGCATGTTTTTTGATTAAATATAATATCATAATTATTATCACTTAACTGACTAATACTTAATGAAATATTTTTAAGACTTTTAATAAACAAAACATTTTTAATAGTAGAAGAGGTGCCATTACCAACTACCACGATTGCCAAAAGTTACTTGCATCTCCAAAAGTTACTTTGCCTCATTTGATCAATGTTAAACCTTGGAACATAGACTTTTCTCCCGTCATTTGTCTCGAGCATCCATTGTCCAACTACCACGATTGATGTTTTAACGTAGTTGTTGAGGACATCTGCAACATACATAATTTTGTTCTTAGATACTCAAATTTGGTTGGGTCTAATAACTCCATAAATCATAAAAGCATTCTCGCATTTTTCTATATTGTTGCGACCTAAAATTTCGAGTGTTTGTCAATTCAATGTAGTCATCACCAAGATTTATTTTACAATAAGGAAAATATTAGAAAATCCTTAAAAATAGAAGAAAAAAAATAGTTTTTGAAACAAAATTTTGAATTCGTGAGTCGATTATCCATAGGGAAGGTATTAGCACCCTACGACATTCGTAAAAATAGGGTTACCCATAATTTACTGTGCAAAATTAATATTAACTTAAATATATTTTTTTTATTAAATATGAATATCAATTATTTTTAGAATGTGATTTTGAAATAAATGTGTGCTTAAGAAAGGGAGGGAAAAAATATTTATTAATGTGTTTGACAAGAGTGTGATCTTGCTCGTACTTAACTTCTGGTGCGATAGAGAAATCAAAGCTATGTAATTCTTAGTTAGAAAATGCGGATATGTTGTTTTGTACGAAAAAAAAAATAGTTTGTTTGATTTGAATAATTACTTTGAAATGTGAGTTTTAGGACTATCAAGTTTTACAACTGGTGTCTCAAAAACTCAATGAGTAAAAAGATGTCACATTATATATTCAAGAATATTTTATTATTTTTTATTATAAATATGAGCTTTAAAACTCCCAAGTTGTACAACTTCTGTTATAACCGCCCAAAGATTAAAAAAGATGTCAAATTTAAATAACCACTTGAAACACAATTTCGTATATTTAATAATTTATTTGTAAAGATGAGTTTTAGAACTACCAAGTTATCACAATTTATGTCCTAACAACTCAAAGGTTAATAAATGTCACATATAATTAACCCTTCAATATTTGATTATAATTTTATCTTTATTTTCTTTTTAAGAATTAAAAATCAATGCTACATATTAAATAAGTTTAAATGATTCTATAAAATAAAATCAGTAATAAACACAAATACAAAATAGCAGCAAAAGAGATATATAGACTTGTAATTTTATCTGTTAAATAAACAAAAATACATTTTAATAGTAGAACTAAAAATATTATTTACAAGTGTGAGTTTCTTTCAATATATTTTTTAATTAAATAAATTAAGGAAATAAAACTTGTTTTAATATTAAATAGCACAGCCTAAAGCCAAAAGGAAAAATCGGTTAATACTACTCACAAATATTTACAAGCCTATGGTTGAATAGTGCATGTTGTAGAAATTGAGTGATAAATTAATATCCCTATAAACACTTAAGACGAATGGTGAGTTGTTTGTAGAGAAAGTTGAGTTTGAAAGGTAAGTATTGAATGGATTTCTTGAAGTTCAAATTAATACTTAGTAGATAGAAGTGATATTTGACATGATATAATATTTAATAAGACGTTTGTTATTTCTTGATATTGAGATGATTTGAGACGAAAGTTGAACAAAAAATACAATTATGAACTTTTTGAAAGTATTGTTCTTTAAGGACAAGTAACAAATTAAATTTTGAGGTGTGATGAATCTTCACTTAATTTTGGTGTTAAGTTTATTTTTAATTGGTTTTAAATTTAATTAACTTCATACAGTTTTTAGAGTTTTTAAATAAATAACATAATTTTGGATTATCTTGAATTATTTTATTCCATTGTTATTTTTTTAACAAGACAAATTATCATGGTGTGTTTTATTTCTTGGCTTTAAGCTTAACAGGTTAACCACGTTGAGGAAATGTACACTCAAGTTATAGAGGATTACTACAGAAGTTAAATAATTTATGGAGTAAATTTACCTTAAAATAAAGTGACGAGCTCAGTAGAGCATCCCTAGGGCGCATTGGGAAACCCATACGTTGAAATATTGTTCCTACCCCTGATCTGTTCCTCTAGCGCAACAGACATGCCATTAGCGCATTGCGCATTGTCAAATCTACTAGTGCATTGCGCATAGGAGGCTAGCAACGTGCTAGCACAAATTTTCAGAAAATATTTGAAGAAAATTTGTTTTCTTTATTAGGGTTCTAACATTTTAAAAGCTAAGGATACATTTTGAAGCATCAAAGGCGCACAAAATTGAAGGTGCTAACGTAAGATTTAGAGTTTTCATCTTTGTTATTGATTTTTTTATGTGTAATCTTGTCATCTCTTTGCCTTCTATTTGTTATGGATGAATAGTTAAATTATTAATCGGTGGAGAAGAGTGAAATTAAGATAAAACTCTTAATTGTTTGATTTGATTTATAGTTATATAAATGAATTTATTGAATTATTTTTTTTTATCTTGGTACTTAATGTTTTTTTTAGTGTACTTTAAAGGTTAGTTACAACCTTAAATCCATTAAGGAATTATGAATTGTTTTGGAATTAAAAGTTTTGTTACTAAGAAATGAAGTCAAAAATAGTAAACATAATTAAGTAACAATTTTATTAAAGGAATTAAGTAACTACAATCAAATTAGAAATCAATGTTGGAATACAAGTGAATGATATTTTTCTCATTATATATTTCAATACTCTTACTTTTGTTTGTTTGAAAAATACTAAATTAATTTGGAAACTTTTTATTCAATCTTAGTAATTAAATATAGTTTGATAGTACAACACTTTTCTTGAATTTGACACTTGGTCTTACCGTTTTAATATTACTTGCAATAAATTAGTATACTTATTGAACCACTATAAGACATAAAAGATTAGGTCATTCTCCTCCCGTTGCTCTTATCTTAAGCATTTATTCCTAAATTTTCCATGAAAATGATTTCTCAATCACTACAAGAAAAAATTAGGTTTGCGGCGGTTAAAAAGGGGCTTTGCGGCGGTTAAAACCGCCTCCGTTTGATATTTGCGACGAATCTATAACTGTCGCAGATTCGTGCATCGCGAGGCCAGTTTGCGACGGTTCTCAAAACCGTCGTTCCAACCGTCGGCACAATTTGCGACGGTTCATAACCGCCTCCAATTTTAGTTAAATTTATTTTGCGACGGTTCATAACCGCCGCCAATTTAGTGAAAACTGTCGCTAAAAGTCACTCAAATTTATTTATTTCTGAACAATAATGACAATTATCAACCGTCGCTAAATTTATTTTGAGGCAGTTTAAACCGTCGCAAACCTAATAATTTAAAATAAATAAATATGATACAATTTTTTAATATTTTTAATCAATTAAAATAAGAAATATTTATAAATACCATCCACATAATTTAAATACATAATTAATAACTATTCCAAAATATATAATTTTTTCAAAAGATATAACACCAATTCATACATTTAAGTTAACTAAAACAATAAATAAAGTAGTCTAAATATTCAAAACATTAGTGGAGTAGCTAAAAATACAAAACAACTCCATCAAACTTAGAAGTTCATCCAAATATCTAATTAGTCCCTCCCTAATGATGTTCCACGATCATCAGGTTGGTGGCTGGACTGAGACGAACGTCTACCATCTATTGGCGATTCTATGTCCATTGCCTGAAGAAAAAAAAAAGTATATATTAACCTCAATGAATATTGATAAATATTGTCAAAACTAATTAACTAAATTTCTCTTATAGCAGCTATAAGAAATCTTTACACAATTGATATTTTTAATCAAAGACAAAAAGTTCTCACAAGATTTTTAAATAGGTTTGCTATGAAAATAATTTTACCTGTTTGTCTCTAGAATTTTGCATTTGCATCAAGAAAGCAATTTGCTCCTTCAACATATCAACTTCAGAATCCCTTTTCTTAAGCCTATCAATTTCAGCTTGCATTTTCTCCATCTTTTCATTAGCTTCAGAGGAAGAAATTGATCTTACAGAGTGAGAAGTAGATGTAGTAATTTGTGACGGTGTTATTCCAAGTCCCATACAACGAACATATCCAGGATGTTCTTTTCCAAAGACATTAACAAATGCTTCATTTGGAGAAGGAGTCTTCCCAATTTCAGCTTGCAATTGTTCCTGCACAAACAGATAAAGCAACTAAATTCCTCTCTGTAACAGAAATGTTAACTTTGCAACTCACTATTAAAATTATGCAATTATACAATTATTTTGAGACAAAGAATTAGCATTTTATTTAGTCTCGCTAGAGTAAGAAAAAAGACCCTAAAATTTGTTATTGGTGCCCTCTAAATGAGTTAACTCAGTGGATTAATTCTTTTGGTAAAGAATTCAGAATAGTCAACTAACAATAGTTATATATGAAAAGTTGAACTCAACTAACAATTCAATAAATCATATTAATCCCTTGTGGTTAAATATTATGTTCAATCGATGATGCATTTTCATGATATTGGTGTATTTTAGTAGTAGTTATTATGAAATGCAAGCATGAAAAAGCCACATGTGCCAATCCCATCAAGAAACTAGATATAGCATACAAATATAGATTAACCATTTAACTATACAAAAGCCTCACCAAATGTAAAAAGGAGAAAACCATAGTCCATTCAATTAACCCCTCATAAACCTATTGTTAATTGTTTTGTTTCTAATCACCTCTCACTCTTCTTCATTCATTTACCTTAATTTAACATTCTCTAATTTATAATCTCATTTAATCTTCATTATCTATCTTTTTATAGCTTTGCAACTCACTATTACCAAAACTAACAGTTGCATCTTTGATTTATAAGGTGATCAATAACAAATAGTTATAATTACATAAGACTTCTATTATTTACACTTACATATTTTTCCTTGGCTTCGTCATTGACAAATGACCCATCAGACTTTTTATGACAAATTGAATACATTTCACCCCTAATGTATTTTCGACCATCTCTCAGTTCCTACAAGTAAACACACGTAATAAGTACATGTTCAATTAAGTATGCAATCAATAGTAGATTGAAAGAATCCTATCAACTCATCCCTCTTCCTTGCAAGCGTCTTAGAGCCTAATGTATGAAGGATCGTTAGCTTTTCTCTATTTGCAGCATTTTTATCAGCCTTCTCCTACAATGATAACAAATGACATAAAAAAACTAAACAATAGAAAACAAATGACAACACAACAAAAGAATAGTTACCATTGTATCTGTCTTACGCCTGTATTGGACAAAAATAGCCCAATGGTCTTCATTAATAGAACGTGGATAATTTTTTAGATTTTCCTCCAAAGAAAGATCCCACTTATAAAACTTCTTAAACAACCTACATCGTGCATCTCGCCATTTCTTTCCAAGGCTCGAAAGGATATATTTTTTGTTGTCTTCATCATCAACAACAAATTTTGACTAGCATGCATAATCATAAAAAAAAAAAAAAAAGGATTAGTTTACAATCAAAACAATAAAGAATATTCAGTTGTTTAATCATTGATACCTGTATTTTATCCTTATAAGTTTCATTTTTTCTTTTTGATGGAACTAATTTCCAATTGTCGTACATTATAGGAAAATCCTTAAACTTCCTTGCAATCTCACCCAAAAAACCGCCTAACAAACCAGCAGCTGATCCTACCGGTTGCCCATTTGAATTCCATCTAGTTATTATTCTGCTAACATTAGGAGAAGCTTCAAGCACGTCTGATACCCTTAAGTGTATCTTTGAAATATGTCCCGCCTCATCTAACACATAAGTCAATGAAATATGTCATATTGCAATCATGTAAAACAATTAAATTTTATAAATATAATTAGACATTAGATAACATACTAATAACTTCTACATCCCAAAATGTAGAATTCCTTTTTTGAGAAATTTCTGGCTCATCTTCTACCACATCTTCAAAGTGAGAGGATGTCTCTTGGACTGATCTTGGTGTTGTCACCTGAGAAGGTGTTGCTTCAGTCGGTTGCATATTAATTGGTGTTGTTGTCACCGGAGAAAGATGTGGTTCTATCGTTTGCACAACTAGAGAAGGTGGTGGATTTGTCGCTTGAGAAGGTGGTGCTTGAGAAGGTGGTGGATTTGTCGGTTGCACTGCAGTTGGTGGTGTTATCATCGGAGATGGTAGTGGTTCTATCGCTTGGATAGTTGGTTGTAAACCATGTCTCCGCAGTTGCTTCATTTTGGTTACTTCAAGATCTCCTGGTAGTATAACCCTCGACCGACCCTTCGTGAAACGCTACAATAATTTATTATTAATGTAAATAAATAAAAATCAACATATAATACGAATAACAAACATTTTGTATTTTTAGTTATTACTAACCGAGGTTTTTGAAATGGTAGAAGAAGATTTGTGAAGGGATTGAGAGAGATGAGTTAGATTGAGAGCCTCCATCCTTTTTTTATTCTCTTCCATTGTTTTGCGTCGAATATCCTCATATGATGATTCCATTTTGTTCACAAGATTGCGACTCCAAACACACTTACACTGCAAACATTGATGACAACCAAGTTAGAATAATGCAAATAGATAAACAAATAGGATTTTCAAAGATGTCAAACATTTAGGATTTTCAAATAGCTAAACAAAAAAATTAAGACAATAACAAAAATGAGCACATCAAACACAACACAACAGTAAAAGAAAGTAGTAAAAAAATAACATAGATTGAAGAGTACCATGTCATAAACAACAAACAAGAATTATTAACAATCATAAATTCATATCATGATTGTTGTCATCAAAATCATCATTAAAAGTTGAAGTTTCAAGATCATCATCTGTAGTCATTCTTGCCAATTGTATATGTGTGGTTTCATTAGAAAAAATGTGTTCCAAATTTTGAGATGGGTATGGTTCAATGGGTGTCATAATTTCATCATCTCCACCCATGTCATACAAGTCTCGTGGCTTTAAATGAATAGGTATGCTCCATCCATTTTCCTTTTCATCATCCACATAATAAACCATTTGAGCTTCTGACGCTTTAATGTATGGCTCATCATCTTCATGTTCCCCAGTATGTATTAGTCTTGCAAAATTTATAGAAGTAAAACCCAACTTATCTGTCTTAATGCCTCTTGGATTTGTGGTATTCGCCCATTTGCATTTAAACATGGGCACTTTGAAGCCATCATAGGAAAGCTCAATGATATCTATCAATCTTCCATAGTAAGGCACTCCTCCAAATCTCATTTGGGCATCACTATTGCTTGAGTAACTTCGTGTCCCGAACATGCCAAAAACTCCACTATTTTGAGTTTTTAATAAATTGTCTCGTTCCAATGTTCGAAATTTGAATCCATTGACATTAAATGCAGTGAACCTTCTAACTTTATCAGAAGGACCTTGAGCAAGACTAACAAGAACATTTTTATCTGATCCACTAATGTTGTCGAGATTGTTGCAAATCTGAAGACCATAAAATATACAATTAGTCACATTCTTATTAAAAATCAAAGCAACTCCATCACTAGTTTTGTCATGAACACTAACACGATTGTGGAACCAATGAGGAAACTCTCTATGAACCTTCTTGTCTACCTCAGAAGTACTCCTTGCACCACTCCTCATTTGGCTTCGAATAATACTTCGATATTGCCTATTTGGTTATTTCAAATTAGATGTATAGGAAAAAAAACAGTGGTAAATAATACAAATATAATAAAATTACCTACCTTAGATAGTAGTCAACTATGATGCAGTTTGTTAAAACGTGTCTATGAGCCTGTAACTTTTCAATTGGTGTAAGTGTGTAGTATGAAGAACCACCAATCGATTTTCCAACTCTAGGAAATAATTCAGCTACACGTGAGTCAGTTTGTATCTCATTAATAGGCTCATCATCTACACGACCAGGTTGATTCCATCTAGTCTCAATGTTTTCTATATACCTTGAACAAAATGTAAGAATCTCTTGTACAAGGTATCCTTCTGCAATAGACCCTTCTGGTCGTGCTTTATTACGTACATACGATTTAAGTAGTCCTAAGTACCTATTATTGAACCACAATAATATTAGTCTGAGTAAAATTGTCAACTACTAATTATTGAAGGAACAAGAACAATATTTTACCTTTCAATAGGATACATCCATCGATAATGAACAGGACCTCCAAGTTTAACTTCTTCAATAAGGTGAACAACCAAGTGAACCATAACAGTGAAGAATGAGGGAGGAAATATCATTTCCATGTGGCATAAAGTGAGGACAACCTGATTTTGCAATTTTTCCAAATCATCAACATTCAATACTTTACTGCATAATTGTCTAAAGACTGAGCAAAACTCAATCATTATAGCTGAAACATCATCAAGTAATGTTGCTCGAGTGGCTAATGGTAGAAGTTGTTCCATCAATATGTGACAATCATGACTCTTCAACATTCCATTCAACTTAAGATTTTCCATGTCAATGCATCTAGAAATGTTGCTTGAATAACCATCAGGCACAGTGATATTCTTTAAAGTTGTTAAAAATCTCTTCTTACCTTTAGTAGTCAGAGTAAAGACGGCTGGAGAAATTCTTCCATTTTCATTGGGCCAAAGGTCAGGTCTTATGCCCATAGCTTTAAGGTCTTTTCTTGCATTAAGATGATCTTTACTTTTTGTGCTATCATTTAGCAAAGTAAATATGATATTATCGCACACATTTTTCTCAATATGCATCATGTCAAGATTGTGGCGCAGAAGATTATCCTTCCAATATGGAAGTTCAAAGAATATGCTTTTCTTTTTCCATTGTATATTGACACCTTGTGTAGGTCGTCCACCACGTATTCTTTTTCCCGATCTTTCTTTATCTGGCTTTCTACCAAATGTGACGTCAATATTTTGAACCTGTTAAACATTCACTAGGCATAAAGGAACAAATCATAACAACGTCATACTCTTAGAAAATATTACCCGTTAAACATTCAAAATATAGAACTAGACCAAATATATAGTACTAGACAAACAATAACTAATTTTAACGTTAAAAAATAAAGAACTGGATATACCAAACTGGAGAACAAGTACAAGTACATTAAAATTTTAATGCCACTGACTTCATTAAAACCATTATCACAAACAAAAGGGCATGATATCAGCCAACGATATAATTTAATACCAAGCCAGCAAAACTATCAGCTACTTACAGGTCAAAAGTATAAAGTTGAAGAAGAATGGAGATTGAATTATTGAAAGCAAACATGAGAATAAAAAATATATCAACCCTCATTTACAAAGAGTATAATAACCCAGAAATGAAAACTATCAGCTATCTTTTCAAAAAGAGATGGAAACTAATTATGATAAAAAAGACAAACAAGACACATCAAAAAATTAGGGACAAACAAGACACAACAAAAGTAACCATGATTCAAAGTAATCATAATTCTAACATGTTACTATTAACATATATCAAACAATCAAACCAGGAGAACGTTATATCAAACAGACAGTGCATACCTGGCCAAGCTTGATTTCTCCTCTATTTGGATTCTATAGCACATGAATGTTGCAAACCACAACTTTACGAGAATCTGTCAAAATTTTAATTTACAGAAAACTGATTATGTGACATAAAATTGGCGAACATCTAGTATAGCACCTATGAAATTACATATTTTAAAGAGATTCTAGTCTTAAGAGCAACTTGTAACATTACATCTTTTTCTGTTTGAATAACAGAGAGGAACAAAGATGTGCCTAATGAATGTTGGTACAAGAAAACTAGATAGGATTTGCACGTGGAATTACATCATGACAGTGGACATGCTCTTCCAATGTTAATAGCAAAGAGCAGCCCTTCTTTATCCTCTATTATTTTCATAATGTCATGATGTAATTCCACGTGCAAATCCTATCTAGTTTAATAGCAAAGAGCAGCCCTTCTTTATCCTCTATTATTTTCATAATCATCCATTTTTAATAACTAAAAAAAACATAAAATTAGAAGTTTGCTGCATGTTTTAATACAGGGGCACCAGTTCATTGAAGCAAATCTTCACTTCTCTGTCACAGATTTCAGATTTACATAAAATTGGAGAACATCTAGTATAGCACCTATGAAATTACATTAAATCCATTGAATATCTAGTCCATAAAATTAGAACATCTAGTATTACAATAATGAAATATCTAGTCCATTAAATCCATTTTTTTGTCTCTTACAAAACTAGCAGAAGAAAAAACCAGTTTACATCAAAGAAACAAACTAACACAATCATTCTATAAAAATAGAATAACCAATAGCCAAATGAAAAAAGTATGATTCTTCAAATAAAATACATATTCCAGCCCTCATTTACAAAGAGTATAATAACCCAGAAATGAAAACTATCAGCTATCGTTTCAAAAAGAGATGGAAACTAATTATGATAAAAAAGACAAACAAGACACAGCAAAAAATTAGGGACAAACAAGATACAACAAAATTAACCATGATTCAAAATAATCATAATTCTAAGATGTTACTATTATTCATTTCAAAACCAAATGGAATTTCTAGTCCAAAGTTTAAAGACAGAAAAAATGATTACTCCAACCAATATAATGTGCAAAAAAAAGTGAAAAAGAATTTGTAATGTTATTCAAAAATATAATCCAAAAATATCATCAAAATATGCTTTATTAAGGTAAAGCATCATATGCTGCAGCATATCTCCACAAGCTGAAAGTTCAGTTTATTCCATTTACTGGCAAATTGATGACATAACATTATGCTCAAATTTGAGCTATAAATGGATGTATATTGTAGTACTATAGTTAACCTAAATCTAGAAAACTATAAGTGAACACTATCCTTAGAAAAGAGTAGTGTGTAAAATGGCATCACTCAAAGCTGAGAAATCTGGTAGCTCTCAACCATCAGGGCAGGTCAAGAAAGAGTGTCCACGTGCAAATCCTATCTAGTTTAATAGCAAAGAGCAGCCCTTCTTTATCCTCTATTATTTTCATAATCATCCATTTTTAATAACTAAAAAAAACATAAAATTAGAAGTTTGCTGCATGTTTTAATACAGGGGCACCAGTTCATTGAAGCAAATCTTCACTTCTCTGTCACAGATTTCAGATTTACATAAAATTGGAGAACATCTAGTATAGCAACAGAATCATTCTATAAAAACAGAATACTAACTAACACAATCATTCTATAAAACCAGTTTACATCAAAGAAACAAACTAACACAATCATTCTATAAAAACAGAATACTAATAGCCAAATGAAAAAAGTATGATTCTTCAAATAAAATACACATTCCATCAACTGAAGAAAAAAAAAATTAATAGTCCAACAGAAAACTAATTCCTTTCTTCAGGTCCCAACCCATACTCAGTGAAAATTAACAGTCACAGACATTAACAAACTGCAATTGAATAAACAACACTGAAAGATTAAAAGTAACACAATCATTGTATAGAATCCATCCAAAAATAGAAAGTTAACGGAACTCACTAGAGCTATCCTTGGTGAACGAACACCAATCCTATGCTGTGAACGAAGCCGATCGAGTCCATCACCGGAGAGAAACTTATGTGAAACCTTTCCAGGAACGAACTTAATCGTACTACCGAACTTGAGACCTTCACGGAGATACCTTCACGGAGATACTGGTTTTATCTTCGATTTCGTTTCCTTCACAAGTTTTAGGGTTGACAGATTTGGGGGTTTTTAGAAATGTTAGGGTTGTGAAAGGAATACACGAGAGAGAGAGAGAGAGGGAGAGTGAGGAACGAAGATACAAAATCTGGAAATAAAACACGTTATGCCCTAAACACGACGGCGGTTGATTAAAACCGCCCTAGGAACCGTCGCAACCTGGTTAGTACGGTGGCGGCGGTTGAGGGAAACCGTCGCAGAAACCGTCGCGATGTGAAGATGAGGGCGGTTATTGTAGAACCGTCGCAGGCCAAGTGTCGCAAACTTAAAATTTTCTTGTAGTGAATCTTTTGATTTGATTCATAGTGATATTGAGGTCCTTCAAAAATTTAAACTATGCTTGGAAAAAATAGTTTGTGATATTTATTGATGATCTTATATTAGTTTGTCGGGTTTTCTCATGAAAAAATAAAATAAAAGTGGAACAAAAGTTCGAATATATCTTTTCAAATGATTAAAAACCAACTTAAAATCAAAATTGATTCTCTAAGGTTTGACAATGACATTGAATACTTCAAAAAATATTTAAATACATTCTTAGCAATTACGAGGATAACGCATCAGTCCACTTGTCATGATACTCTACAACACAATAGTATTGTTGAAAGAAAGAATCCACGTCTCTTTGAAATTAATGGAGCTATTATGTTTTCTATGAATGTACCATAGTATCTTTGAAGAAATGTCTTATCAACTGTTTGTCGCTTGAATGTCGTCTCATGTGTTAAAATATGAAACCGTAGTGCAAACTTTACAAAATTATTTTCAAACATCTCAAATCATTGTTGATCTTCCTCTTAAAGTTT
This sequence comes from Cicer pinnatifidum, assembly GCA_037974775.1. Taxonomy (NCBI): domain Eukaryota; kingdom Viridiplantae; phylum Streptophyta; class Magnoliopsida; order Fabales; family Fabaceae; genus Cicer; species Cicer pinnatifidum. Next base: position 45,967,865 of record JBBPBR010000003.1, read on the forward strand.
TTGGTTGTCTCTATATGTATATATCTCACAAGTTTTTGGGTTTTTTTTTTTTGACTACCCTGTTTTTTTTTTAAAATACACAACTACCCCCATTTGAAATTAATCTACCAAAATGCCTCCCTTTTTTTTAAATTTTTTTCAATGTTACAAGTCGCCATTTGGAATAGCGACTTCCTTAAGAAAGGCCAACTGGCGACTTCCCACTTGTTTTTTTTTAAAAAAAAATAATTTTTTTTTTAATTTTAGTGGAATTATATATATAATTAATTAATATAATTCATAAAAATACATAAAAAAAATAAATAAATAGAAATTTAAATTATGAAAAAAAATTTGGTAAATCCAAGTTCCAAATGGGCATTTATCAAATAATTTTTTCTTTAAAAAAAATTATTTTAATTTTTATTGAAATAACAAAAGTAATATATATATATATATAACTAATATAATTCATAAAAATAGATAAATAGAAATTTTAAATTACGATAAAATTTTCGGAAATTCAAGTTCGAAATGTCAATTTTTAAAAGGTTAATTTTTTGTAAAAAATAATTATTTCAATTTTTATTGAAATAACAAAAGTAATATATATATATATATATAATTAATTAATATAATTCATAAAAATAGATAAATAGAAATTTTAAATTATGATAAAATTTTAGGAAACCGAAGTTCGAAATGCCGATTTCCCAAAAGTTTTTTTTTTTAAAAAAATTATTTAAATTTTTATTCGAATAACAAAAGTAATACATATATATATATATATGTATGTATATAATTCATAAAAGTAGATATATAAAAATTTTAATTTACGATAAAATTTTAGGAAGTCCAAGTTTGAAATGTCGATTTCCCGAGGTTTTTTTTAAAAAAAAAGTTATTTCAATTTTTATAGAAATAACAAAAATAATATATATATATATATATATATATATATATATATATTTATAATTAATATAATTCACAAAATTACATAAATAGCAAATTTAAATTACGATAAAACTACATAAATAGATATTAGGATAATTGACTAGAGTTGGTTGTAACATTTGAACAATGTTTTCGAGTATGGTCAGTTAATCGACATAATCCACATTTTCTCGGTACTTTTTCTTTAACGTCCATTTTAGTTCTAATACGGGTACTATTTGGACGACCTTTTTTAATTCTCCGCATTTGAGGATTGTGATACAATGTTTCACCTTCATATGTGGGCCAATATCATTCATTAGGTGTAGGTGGAAACTATTCTTTGTAGATGTTAAATACATTAACAACCTTGTACACGTTAGATATAAGCACTAAATAGTTTTGACGAGCATAAGAACATGCAGCTATGACATGTGAACAAAGAATATGTATCGCTTGAAATTTTCCACAATCACACCATTTTCTTTGAAGGTTGACTTCGAAATGACCAATTGGTCGCACCTCTCTTGGGTTTACTGTTTCATGCACCATGAAAGAATAATGATTTCGATCGAATTGCATGACTTGGTAAGTATTAGATTTATGAACTTCACATTTAATCTTGTCCATGCAATTGTCTGTGTATACTCGACCAGAAGCTAATGATGCCTGATGTTGTTGTCCCCTTTCTGCATATAAAACTCTCAATCTATAGTATGTTGATTGTACCAAAGCAGTGATTGGGAGATTGCGTGTACCCTTGAGCACTACGTTGATGGACTCGAAAACATTTGTTGTCATGTGTCACCATCGTCGACCTTGAGAATAAGCCATAGTCAATTGTTCTGGGGGGATATTATCGATCCATCTTAAAGCCTCTGGATTTTCCATCTTGATTTCATTGCGGTAATACTTGAATGATGGCTCATTTAATGCATATCCTGTAAGAAATGATGTAAAAATTATCAAATATGATTAAGTGATAAATGGAAAATATATTAAGAAGAATTAGATCATTACCCATACAAACAAGTTTTCTTTGAAGTCCCTTGTCCTTGAACTCTCTCATGAAATTTTGTGCAATGTGTCGGATGCAGTACACATGTGTTGGCGTAGGATCATGCCAACCATTATTTGGATTATTATAAGCACTCTTAATGGATTCGTGTCTATCTGAAATCAAACAAATGTTGACTTGAGGTGTTACATACCTTCTTAGATTTTTCAAAAAAAAAATCTCCAAGCACCCCCTATCTCACCTTCCACAAGTGCATAAGCAATGAGAATTGTATTTTTGTTTCCATCTTGTGCAACAGCAAGCAAAAGAGTCCCCTTGTACTTTCCGTACAACCAAGTTCCATCCACTGATACAAATGGTTTACAAAATTTAAACCCAGATATGCACGGAGGGAAAGCCCAGAATAATCGTTTGAAAATTTTTGACCCCTGCAATAGAGTATTATCATAATATGCAACTGATACTTCCATTTCCATAATAGTTCCTAGAAGAAATTTTTGCATAGTCAACAACCACCTTGGAAGGTCATTGTAAGACTTTTCTCAGTTCCCATAAATCGCTTCGATAGCTTTGTTCTTTGCCGTTCATGCCTTTCTATAGGTGATTGTATAGTTGTATCGTTCCCGAATATGTGCAATGATCACCTTCTCTTTAATTGATGGGTCAGCTTTCAAAAGCGACTTTATGCTTTCACATATGATGTTAGAGTCGAGCTTGATATGATCCTGTGACATAGAAGAATTTGCGCAATTGTGGGGCCCTTTCAAACGACCAATCACCCATTGCTTACTTTTTTGATTTAACGAAGCCCTGCATTTGAACAAGCATTGTGGATTCACACATTTAATTACATACCTGTATTGATCAGATTTCACTACACGGTAATTGAGGGAGTGTTTTATGTGATAATGCTTAATTGCAAGTTGACAATCTGGTTTGCTATTAAACTTCATTCCAATCTCAAGAGATGTGTAACACCCCGATTTTTAACAATGCGAGTGTATTTATTTATTTTTTTTAAACAAAGAAAATACATTTGGATGAATATTTTAGTCGTAACATAACGATAAAAGCCAACAATATTTACAAGCAGCGGAAATAGTTTTTGAAATACAAACCCAAAGTATTTACACGACAAAATACACCAGGATTATGAGACCTATTAGACATAGCTCATACCCCTAGAGTATTCTCGGCAGACACCTGTACAAAAGCACTGCCCCAAGAATTTTAACTTCCCCACGTCGCATCAAAAAAATGGTACAAGGATCCATCAAAATAAAAGTCAAGCTGACAATATGAGGTATATGTACAATCTTTCAAATTGAAATAAATACATCCACAAAAGAAAGACAACTAAACCCTATACAACCCTCTAATCTGATCATGCTACAAAAACTACACAACCCGGATGATCTCTCCACGTGCCCTGCAAGATCCTCCTGACACAACTTCGGTCAAGTATGACTAACTACCTTCCCATCTCCATGGTATTAAACCGGTAGGATGATCCTGATTCTCATCTGAGGGAAAAGCCCAGATTGCCACAATAATTGTAAAGGTCGCCAACCAAAATTAACAAATATCACATAGCAAAATTCTTATATTTTCAAATGCTCAAACGAACCTTTCGTCTTAGCATACTCCTCTAAAGAGTTTTCATATATCCAAAAATGCATAAACAATGTTTGAAAAATGAAGTTTTAACAAACTGCACTGTCGTAGCCGAATACAACTGAGAAAATGCAGATTTTCAGTTCTAAAATGGCTCTGAATCAATCAACATTTCAAACATTAATATTATCAATTATGAACACCTAATTAACACCAAATTAATCTCCACAAATTCACACCTCAATTACACATAGAATATTCATAACATCAATTATGAACACATAAGTACATCAAAACTTAATCAACCCAACTTCACACCTCTAAGCAATTACGGCAAATCACAACAACAACCGAATATGTATATACAATCATCATAGTATCACAAACATGACTTGCGTGCCAAGCACCCTAATGCAATGCGTATATGCCAAAATTCACGATTCCAGAATTCCAAACCAAAACCCTCCTCGAGGGGTGTAAATCATAATTGTACAGCCTCTCACAGACTAGTACTAATTACCGAGGTGCAATCTCTCACGGATCAACACGATTTACTAGCGTGCAGTCTCTCACAGACCAGCACGACATACAAGAGCGAAGTCGCTCACAGACCAGCACAATTTTCCAGAGTGCAATCGCTCACAGATCAACACATTCTAGAGTGCAATCTCTCGCAGATCAGCACGACGCAACAATCCCCGCAAGGATAAGATGAACCAACAATTCACATGGCATCATCCCGTGGCCCATCACGGTCACCACTATCACCATGGCCCCATCGCGGTCACTATGTACTATGAAATGCATGAGCATACTCTGACTTTTTTCACCACAATCATTAAGTAAATGCAGCTATTAAAAGATTCCCCATTTTTAATACTCATTTAACACTAATGATTTTTTTCAACCACAACACATAGCATACTCAAACATATTTATTCACACCAATTAAAATTTCCACAACCACACATAAATCACATCTCCAAATTTCATTCACACCTAAATTGAATTAAATTCATTTTCCACCAAGTCACACATAAATTTCTTCTCAAAAATTCATAATATTAATTATGAACATATCAATTTCACCAAACATGAATCACCAAAATTTCCAAACATTAATCACCCATATTCAATCTCCAAAATTTTCAACCATAAATCACCACAACAACATTAATATATCAGAATTCTCCCCACCGCTAACTCGGTGCCAACGGTCTCGATTCATTTTCGAGACTCAAGGAGTTAACTACATAAACATAAATATTTATACAATTTGTTCACAATAAAATTAATTCACACACAACAAAATTCTTAAAATTAAATATTTCTCACACACCAAACTTTTAAAACCAAATAATCTATATTATTTACTTAAAACTAAATTAAACAAATATTGCCCAAATTTCACATACACACACTCGACTATTAAAGCACCGAAATTTTTGAGTTAATAAAATACTCTAAACTTTTTTTTTAAACTCAATCAAAGAGTAATTAAAAGAGTAATATTTTAAACTCTAACCATTTTTAATTTCAATCTATCTTTTTGTTCAAACTCTTTAACTTAGTTAAAATTTGAGCTTTTTTACAACTTTAACAACACTAATTTTTTTGTAAAATTTCAATTTCAGTTCAAACTCATTTATTTGAAAATAACTCATTACGTAACTCAAACTCATCAAATTTAATTACCGCCAATTCACACCAACAACAATTAATTCAATTCCACAACACACATATAGCACCTCAATTAAATTTCAACAATTCAAACCTAACTCACCCAATTTCAAAATTCCACATTTTTACACATAAACCATCAAATTTCATCAATTCATTTTCTAAAAAATCCACAAATAAATCACATCTCAAAAACTCATAATAATAATTATGAACATATAAATCACACCAAACTTGAATCACCACAAACCACACCTCAAATTTAAATTCCACTAAATTACACATAATCACATTAAATTAATTTTTCAAAAAATCACACCTCAAATACATCAAATTTCTTTTCCACAAAATCACAAATAATGTCTTAAATGCAAACTAAAAGTTTGGAAGGAGCCCTTACCTTAACGATAGCTCTAACACGCAATTACGGTAGCGTAATTAATTCCGGTAAAATTTAAGTTTGTGATGTCGCGTCGAAAACTAGCTCACTAGCACCGCAGCATGGCAATGAGCAACTTTCTCTTCTGTCACTTCTCGAATGGAAGCTTAGATCTAGTAAATAAATGAGAGTTTGTATTTTATGGTTTTGGTTTTTTTTTGAAAATGCAAGAAAGATGGAGAACAACGTGAGGCCTGGGGAGAATGAATGTTACTTTATCTTTGTTTACAGCTTTTTAGCTTTGTCTTCCTTTCATATATATATATATATATATATATAATAACAATAATAATAATAATAATAATAATAATAATAATAATAATAATAAATATCTAAACAAATATCTAGATATTTATAAATATCTGATATTTTTATAAAAATCATCATTACGCCTGTCACCTCACATCACATCACAAATTACTTTTTTTCAAAAAAAAATATCTACTCTCTCCGCAATTCAATCGGGAGATGAATTTTTTTGAAAAATGTTGTATCTCAGAAATTTTTTCTTCGACAATAGATTCACCGTAATTAAAAAAAATTATTCATCGACGAATAATTTTAATCAGGTCTGTAAAAAGATATTTTTGGCATTTAACTCACAAAATGCCATAAAATTGGCTAAAAAGCCTCAGAAATTCAGTACAAAATTCTCCAAAATACATAAATTCGAATTTAAAATTAAGGGTCTTACAAGATGCATCTAATGGAGGTGGTTCATTAGATGGCATATCAAATTCGGAGGATTGGTAAGTATAATCCAAATTTAGATTACACTTATGGAATGGTGGATCGTATGTTGGCTCTAGATCGTCACCATTGTCGTTGTCACCTTCGTCGTCCTCGTCTTCATCAAAGTATGTTTCTTCTTCACTCTCTTCACTTATTTCTTGTTGATCAAAATCGACCATATCGCCTAGTGGAATATATGGTTTAGGTTGAGATGGTTTAGGTTCAGATATTTCGGCCTGGTCAAAGTATGGTTCGGGTTGGTATGGGTCGGGCTGATAAGATTCATTATTTTGAAAAGAATAAGTGTTTTGTGTTTCAAAATGGTATTCAGGGTGAGGTGAGGTTGAGGATGATGGTTGACCAATATCGTATAATGGATTACCATCCTCAAATGTGACATATAACTCGATAGATCCGAGTTGCGGCCACTGTTTATGAACATAAAACATGAGTTCAACATTTTCGTCGTCTTCAACATTTAACAATTCATAATGAACTAGGCCTTGTCCAAATGAGATAGGGTGTCGAAAAATTATGTTAGACACCTTTTGATTTTCTAACCTCAACTTTGCTTCAATTTTTTTTCTTCAAGTAGGTAAGGTTGCATCCAAAATTAACTCGAATAGCTTTTTTTTTTGCCACTTTTGAAATATTTACCAATATCTTGTCTTTTACATATTTCACCATTGTAATAAATTAGAAAAACTATATTTTTTGGTGCCATTGATATGAAAATGAGATATTGAGATTGAGATGAAATGCAATGAAAATAATATATCATACTTATAGACAACCAATTATGATACATGCAATGCTGTAAAATGCTTCCAACACTTGTCCAATCCCATTGTGATAATTCAACGCTTCTGCATTGCCATTGTGATAGCCCAGACGGGCATGCATGCACTACCTACAATCCACCTTAACCTCCACCACAACCCCCACCATAATCTAGCCAACATTTTTTTCACCCTCAACCTCCACCGCAATCTAGTCAATATTTTTTTCACCCCCATCCTCCACCACAATCTAGCCAACATTTTTTTCAAGAATCAATGCCCAACACAACACAATAAAATCAATATTATATACCAACACCTCTTGACACTCAACAGCCTCCTCATACTTTTACCCACACACCAATCCTCATACTTTTATCCACACACCACATTAATCTTTCGGGTTCACGCAAGGGGAACAATTTAATTTTAACAGTCAACAACCACATCAAGAAGACAACCGTCAACTATCATTTGCATCAAGCGAAGAGGAATTGTTGTATAACACGTTCAACATTGGTCATAATACACCTGAGTCCGCTACCCAGTTACTGAATAATATGTGTCAACAAAACTTTCAAATTCCAAGCTTTGGGAATGCATATACTCCGTTGAATCAAATATCTAACTGGACTCAAGGTGGAAGTAGTTCTTCTGCATCACTTCCACCTAGACATCCTCCACAACAAGAAGACGAAGATCAAGAAGAAGAAGAAGAAGAAGAAGAACAAACTTGTGATGTACCAAGGCGTCGTCAAAATCCCGTACGTGTGAGAAAACCTCGACAATGTGGTACTGGACGCCACCTTCGACATTAATTATCCTAATTTTGTAAAATTTGTGATATTTTTTATGAATAAATTATGTAATTTAAAGTTTTATCGTAATTTAAATTTTCTATTTATATATTTTTATGTATTTTTATGAATTATAATAATTATAATTATATATATATATATATATTATTTTTGTTATTACAATAAATATTAAAAAAAATTTAAATAATTTTTTTAAAAAAAAACCTTTGAGAAATCGGTATTTCGAACTTGGATTTTTTAAAATTTATCATAATTTAAAATTTCTATTTATCTATTTTTATGAATTATATTAATTATATATATATATATTACTTTTGTTATTTCAACAAAAATTGAAATAACTATTTTTTACAAAAAAATAACCTTTTAAAAATTGACATTTCGAACTTGAATTTCCTAAAGTTTTATCGTAATTTAAAATTTCTATTTATCTATTTTT
>JBBPBR010000003.1:45976466-46010090 GCA_037974775.1 Cicer pinnatifidum
AAAAAAACAAGTAGGAAGTCACCATTTGGAAGTTGATCTTCCTTAAAGAAGTCGCCATTTCAAATGACGACTTGTAACATTAAAAAAAAAAAAGAAAGCATTTTGGTAGATTAATTTCAAATGGGGTAGTTGTGTATTTTTTTTTAAAAAAAAACAGGGAAGTCAAAAAAAGAAAATTCCAAATTTTTTGGCTCTAAGTTGGATTCTAAAACTAAAAAATGTGTTTTTCTTGGATATATTTCAAATAAAAAGGGTTACACATGTTTTAACCCATTCACTAAGATTCTTTTTTAGAAGTATTAAAATGTCTAACTATTTTAAAAAATCAATATTATTTTTATAAATATTCTCTTGGTGTGGGGAGGGGGGGTCATTGTAGTAATAAAAAAGATAATTTTTATGAGAAAACTATACTTGCTCTAGATGATAGTGGGACTACAAATCATTCAAATGCTATGATAATGCAACCAAGAATACTAAATATGGATTTTCTAGATCATACAAAATCTGAAACAGGGAGAGAAACACCGATAGAGAATCATAATTATGAACTTAAAGTGTATCTTCAAAAAATGTTTCTCAAACAAACTACAAGTCCAATCGTCTTTCTAGAGATATCCAAGTTGATTCACCAAGTGAAGGTCCTATTAATAATCCATCTCCTAGTTACTCATCTAGTAATACATGTTACTCATCCGATGATTTACCATGTTAATCGTTTCTTGATATTAATCTTTCTTGATATTAATCTTCCTATTATTGTGAGAAAAAATATTATTGATCTCAATTTCCGAGAAGAAAGGTACCCGAACATGCATTAAACACCCCATGTCTAATTACTTGTCATATGACAAGTTGTCACATACTCACAAGGCAATAGAATATAAGTGGATTTTTATACTGAAATGCAAGGCTGGTTGAAGTGTCAAAAGATACAAATGAAGATTTGTAGCAAAAAGATTTAATCAAACTCAAACTCATGAATATTTGCCCCAATTGCTAGGATTAATTCCATCAAAATTCTTCTCCCTATGTATATTACACCACTTTGATGGTAAATAGATAAGTATATATGAGTTTACATCCTAAATTTGAAGAAAATATTATAAACACAAAATTTCCAGATTGAGAAAATCCATATCTAAATTAAAACCAAATTTCTTGCGGATCACGCTTGGAAGTGTTAGTAAGAAACCCAATATCTTTCAAGTCGATCAAAAATTTTCTTTTGAAAGAATAAAATCAAATTTCTTACATTTTATAAAGACTAAAATATAATTTTTTTATTATATAGAGTCTAAGACTAAATTTCTTGTAGAGACTAAAATAATTTTTATTTAATTTCATAGAGTCTAAAACAATATTTTTTATTTTATAGAAATTAAAATCAAATTTCTTATATTTTTTGTGAATTTACTGTATATGTAACTTTAAAGAATTAATAATGTTAAATGTTAGAGACTAAAACGTTTGCATTTTACGTAAATTTAACCTAATTTTTTATTTTACATAGATTAAAATCATATTTTCTTTTGTATTTTGGAGAAAATAATTACAAGTTATTTTTTTTTAAATCAACTCTACAATTATTTACATCGACTCTTTACAATTCTTTGCAATTACAATTAGAAGCTTCCCTCGCACGCCATTTTCAATCGCATTATGGCGCCATATATATATTTTTGGGGTTAACCTTTAACTCTTCAAATTTCAAATTAAATTAAAATAAAATTTTCGGTTTCATGCTCAAAGCAGCGAACCGCACAAACAAGCACATTCACCTCCTCGTAGTCGTGATTCCGCACCCAAATTTTCAAAAAACAAAAACGAAAAGAAAATCCGAATAATTTATCAAATGGAATCCAATAATACTCCTTACGAAATCGTTGACGACGATGAGGTTTGAAAATTCCTAACCAACAAGTTTGTTTCTTTTCTTTACAATCTCAACAATTCTTATAGTATTTTCTCAAATGATTGTGTATAAGTTTTTTAGGGATTTGATTGGGAAGCAGCTGCAAGAGAAATCGATGAAGTTTGCCAAATGAAAATTGACGCAAAAACAAATGGAAACGAAACGGAAAAGGTTTGTCAAAAGGGAAAAGGAAAGGGAAAGGGAAAGCAATCAACACTCGATAACTTCGTTGGAATTGCAAAAAACGAAACCCCAATGGTTCAGGTTCAAGAAAATGATGATAAAGAAGAAGATGAAGAATATACATGCATCCACAACATTGACACTGAAGCAGCCAAAACATGGACATACCCAGGTAGTATAATGTACTGGTTGTAATTTTTGTTTTTTATTTAGAGAAAATAGAAGATGCATTGACATTGTCGATGTAAAATAGTTTTACATTAACATCCCTGAATATTACTATCTTGTATCCTGTCAAATCAGAAATATATTTTAAAATTGATTCCATGACATGTTGATTGTATGACTTGGCAGAACAGTGATTTCTTATCTCATTTGATACAATATTAAACTACTTTACTCTATGAGTGCATGTCGATTAATTAGTGTTTTGTGTATCATTTGTTGCCAAGAGACATGGTTATAAGGTTGATGCTTTTTGACTTGGAGGTCAAATGTTCAAATTCTAGAAATAGTATCTCCATTTGTAGGGATAAGATCGTACTTTGTATATGTACTCTCCCCAAATCTCATTTGGTGGAACCCTCGTGCACTAGGCTACCCTTTTATATCGATGTTTAGGATAGTAGATGAGAAGCTAAGGGAGACCAAGGAAAACTATAATTATAGATTTGGAGTGTTGCCTAGAGGCGAGCCTTGGTGGAACAAGTAGGTTGATACTTTGTGACTTGGAGATTACAAGTTCAAACTCTGGAAAAAATCACTTTGTTTGTGTGATAAAATAAAACTTTGTATTATCTACTCTTCTCAGACCCCATATAGTGGGAGCCTCTTGCAATAAGCAGTCCTTATGTAGCAACATTTAGGAGATTAGACAAGATGGGGGGAAGAAATAGAGTTGAGGGAGATCAAGAAAAACTGTAAGTACAGATTTGGACCGTTATCAAGAGGAGGCTTGGGGCAACAATGACATTGTTGCTCTATGACTTGGAGGTCACGAGATCAAATTCTAGAAATAGTGTCTCTGTTTGAGGATTTAAATAAGACTTTGTATATCTACTCTCCCCGTACCCCAACTAGTTTGAGCCTTGTACACTAGGCTACCCTTGTATAGTAATGTTTAAGAGGGTATACAAGAAGGAGAAAAAAATAGAGCTTATCGCGATCATACAAATTTAGACCGTAGCTAAGAGGCAAGTCTTGGTACAATGATAAGGTTGATGTTTTGTGGGGTAAGATAAGACTTTGTATATCTTACTCTCCTCATACTGTGCTTGGTGGGAGCCTTGTGCACTAGACCCCCCTTATATATCACAGGTTAGGAGAGTAGACAAGATGGAGGAATAAATAGAGCTTAGCGAGACCATGAAATATTTTGTGTTGTCAAATAGTTGCTATAACGGTGTTATAGCATAGCAGATTTTAAACAAATTGCAATTGCTCTGCGATACGCTATTTAGTATAAAGTGTTGTCAAATAACCGTTATTGCGGTGCTATAGCACTATAGCATAGCAAAATTTGAAAAAACCGCTATTTCCCGCGATTTGCAATTGACAACGCTGGAGATATTATAAGTATAGATTTGGAGTTAAATGGTTTATAATTGAAATTAGGCTGGTTGGAATTAGGTTTTAGCTTATGAGAGCTTTTCAACTAAAAAATGTTCATGGTTCTTCACTTAAGACGAAGTCTTTATAGCCAATGGAGATGTTAAATGAGCTTCTATAAAAGTTGGGATGCATAAGTTGATTTCAACTTAAATGGGAAATACTGTTTAAAAGACTTGTGATTGTTATGCGATTCATTTAATGTTTATTTTTCTGTAAGTATTTGTTGAGAAATTTGTTCAAACTGGCTCTTGAGTCAACCACCTAGTGGGAAAAGACTATTATTATCATTGTTGTTGTTTGATGTATCTACGTACATAGTCCAACCTCAAGCTAAAGAATTTGAATTTTACTCGATTATTTTTTGCAGTTAATGTTCCTCTTCGTGATTATCAATTCCATATTACCCAGTCTGCACTCTTTCAAAATACATTGGTGGCATTGCCAACAGGACTTGGCAAAACTCTCATTGCCGCTGTTGTCATGTATAACTACTTTAGATGGTTTCCTGAGGGTAATGTAATGCCATGCTTATGTATCCACAAATTTTACAGTTTTACTTTCATATCAATGTTACCTAACTTTTTAACTGAGAAAACCGTCTTCAGAAACAGAGGAGCATTTACATCTGCTTCTTCTTTTTCACAACAGGAAAAATAGTCTTTGCTGCTCCTTCTCGACCACTTGTCATGCAGCAGATAGAAGCTTGCCATAACATTGTGGGGATACCTCAAGTAACAACTTTCTTAGTACTTATTTAATTTCATCTTTACTTTGAATTTTTTTATGAAATATATATGTGAATTTAATTAATTGCAGGAATGGACAGTTGATATGACTGGTCAGTTAAGTCCTCCCAAAAGAGCTCGTTTGTGGAAAACAAAGCGCGTTTTCTTTGTCACACCACAAGTTTTGGAAAAAGACATTCATTCTGGTGAATTTTTTAATTAGTTCGATAATATTTCTATGGGTATCGATTATTATGCATTAGATACCATGCTTTACTCGCTTCATTTGACATGGCTTTGTAGCTTTATCCATTTATATGTATGATTTAATTATATTTCAGGTAAATGTTTGGTGAAGTACTTGGTATGTTTGGTGATTGATGAAGCTCATAGAGCAATGGGAAATTACTCTTATTGTGAAGCAGTTCGTGAGGTTTGATTTGTTCAGAGGTTTTTAGTTACTTCTGGTCTTTAACTCTTTCTTGACATTTAGTACTATATGCTCATTCATTACTATGCACGGCATATAACTGATTCATTCCTGTTAATTTTTTGGGTTTCTAGTTAATGGCTGTACCGGTGCAACTAAGAATATTAGCGTTGACTGCAACACCAGGATGTATGTTTTTGATTAACTTGTGTTTTTTATTTAAAAAAAATATTGTTTTCTAAATCTACACGTGACAATCAGCAAAGCAGAAGACCGTCCAGGATGTTATTGATAATTTGCATATCTCCAAGCTTGAATATCGTAGTGAAACTGATCATGATGTTATCTCATATGTTCACGACAGGAAGATAGAGTTGATACAGGTAGTCCATGCATGCCTATTTGGATATTAGAGTTATATTTTACATTTTTCTAAAATCATGTTTCGATACTAACAGGTTGCGATGGGCCAAGATGCTGTAGAAATAAACAATAAGTTTTTGGACGTGATACGCCCTATAGTAGCCAGGCTGACTAATATTGGGGTCATTCAGAATAGAGATTATCGAACTGTATGGCTCTTTGTCTTCTCGTTTCTTTTACATTTTATTATGGTTTCAGATTGTTATACCGTTTGTTAGAAACTAACTACATGACTTATTATTAATTTTTATTGAAGTTTGATAGAGTTAGAAAGAAATATAGGAAATATTTCAGTTGGAGGATATGCAAGTTGCATGAATATGAATACCATTTACATTATGAATATGATTATATAAGCAAGAGTAGTGCTACCAACACCACCATCCCAGAGCACACATAAAAAATTGTTCATCTTATTAACTTTTATTATATTGAAGTTCTTTTGAACAGATTCCTAAGAAGTCATATAAGTTAGGAAGCATTTATAGAGTTTCCTAGTTGCTGAAAAATACCTTCAAGACACCTGGCGAGTTTTTTTTTGACTCCATGTCCTCTTCAACATTAAGGCAGTAACTAATGCTTGTAACCTAAGAAGCAGTAGCTTTGATTGAAGAAGAAATGTGATGAGAGATAATCTATAAATTACTTTGGGATTGTACACATTGTAGTGTCAATTGCGGATCGCGGAAAATAGCGGTTTGTTCAACTTCTGCTATGCTTTAGCGCTGCAATAACGACTATTTGACAACATTTTCTACTAAATAGCGTATTGCGGAACAGTAATGAGTTGTTCAATTCCCGCTATGTTATAGCGCAACAGCGCCGCTGTAGTGGCTATTTGACAACAGTGTTGTAAATACATGAATGCCGTGCTGTATTTTGATTTGCACATCAAATTGTTATCTAATTGTCATGGATGCTCTAACTCAGATTAAAAAACAATTCATAATTTCATAATGTGTTTCAATGAGCTAGAGAACTAATAAGTTGTGAAAAACAAATTGTTTCAAAAACACCTTGGACGGTCAGAATACTTTCGGCTTGTTGGATCTGTATAAATATAAGGGCTTAGATTGTTGCAGCCTTTCAGGACATGCTTTTTGTCCCTTTCTCTAGTTGCATTGATAAGGTTCTAGTATGTCTCCATGTTAGTTATTATTTATCTGATTATCGTGACCTACATTCCAAAACTGGATGATTTTCGATAGCTTTCTTAGCTATTATTATCAGGATTGATTAACTTCTCATTGCTGGCTGTCATATTGTTCTGTTTGTACTATCATTTGCCAAAATTACTTAGGCTTGGTGATATAACTGAATCAATAACTGCTTTTTCTCTTTTCAATGCTTGCTGTTTGGCAGTTGAGCCCTTGTGTATTACTTGAAATAAGGGAAAAGTTTCGTCAGGGGCACATGCAAGATCATTCACATATCAACTTTGGAGATGTTGAAGGGTATTTTGGAGTTCTTATTACTCTTTATTACATCCATAAACTGATTTCAAGTCATGGAATAAGGCCAGCATATGAGATGCTTGAAAGAAAATTGAAGCAAGGGTAGGCCTTTGTGTATACCTCCTAATTCTTCTGTGTGTGTGTGTGACTTTTTTACCCTTAGGTGGTATAAGAGGAATCATATCAAATCAAACTCTAAAATATGTAGAAGATAGCTGAGGGAAGAATATCTTAGGACATCGACCCACTGCACAATTTTTGAACATGCATTATGCGGAAAAGTGATTGTTTATTCACTTGATGATAAAACTGATTGCATAAGGAGTATAAATAGTACAAGTAATTTAATTATGTACAATCAAAATAGGGCTAGAAATCAAGAAACTGATTCCCTATAAATGCTATCCTAAAAGGAAATGAAAATAAAATTGAAATCCTAATTAATACATACAAATGAGAATCCTATGATTTTGATTTTTGATCTCCCCTCAATCTGGATGGTAGATATCTATCATGTTTAGATTGAATCTGATATTTTCATATGTATTTCTTGGGAGAGCTTTAGTTAAGATGTCTGCTGTTTGATTGCACGATGGTACATAATCAATACTTATAGTACCATTACACGCAAGCATTATGGTTTCTTGGAGTAAGTCTAGGGTGTATTTATGTTGAGAAACATATATTCCCTCTTTCGTACGTGCTACTTCCATCCCTAAAAAATACTTAAGTTGTCCCAAGTCTTTGACTTCAAACTCCCTAGCCAAGAGTTCTTTCAAATGTTTGATTTCCACATGATCATCACCTGTGATAACGATGTCATCAACATACGCAATGAATAAAGTTACTTTGCCTTCAAAGGAGTGTTTGACAAACATAGTGTGATCTGATTGGCCTTGTATGAATCCATCTTCTTTGACCACTCGAGAGTCAATCTATCAAACCACACTCTTGGGGAGTGCTTGAGACCATACAAGGATTTTCGGAGCT
Source organism: Cicer pinnatifidum (assembly GCA_037974775.1). Taxonomy (NCBI): domain Eukaryota; kingdom Viridiplantae; phylum Streptophyta; class Magnoliopsida; order Fabales; family Fabaceae; genus Cicer; species Cicer pinnatifidum. The sequence goes on from JBBPBR010000003.1 coordinate 45,984,198, forward strand.
AGCATACCTTGTTTAAGGTGCTGGATGATTCAAGTCCTAGGGGAATTTGAATATATACTTCCTTTTCTAACTCACCATTTAGGAAAACATTCTTAATATCTAGTTGGTGAAGTGGCCAATCTAAGTTTGCAGCCACATATAGTATGACTCGTACTGAGTTAAGTTTGGCCATCAGGGAAAATGATTCTTCATAGTCTATTCCATATGATTGAGTGAATCCCTTTGATACTAATTGAGCTTTGTACCGGTTTATGCTCCCATCAGCATTGTACTTATTAGAGAATATGCACTTACATCCAACCTGTTTTTTTCCCTTCTGGTAAACAGTAATTTCCCAAGTGTTATTTTTAATGAATGAACCTCTTCCAGCTGCTGCCTACTCAGGTTGTCGAAGGGTTTTTTGAACATTTCTTGGAATGTGTTATGCTACAAATGCCCTGTATTTTTGTGATAATTTCCCATACAACACAAATCTTTCAATTGGATGTTGAGTACAAGTTCTCTCCCTTTTCTAGTGCAATAGGAACATCACTGTCAGTTGAACTCATATGGACAGGTTCTGAGTTAGGAATAATATTACTTGAGGAGATTCCATTTCCCATACAACACAAATCTTTCAATTGGATGTTGAGTACAAGTTCTCTCCCCTTTTCTAGTGCAATAGGAACATTACTGTCAGTTGAATTCATATGGACAGGTTCTGAGTTAGGAATAATATTACTTGAGGAGATTCCATTTTCTAGAGCCTGGTTAGATTCATGACTTTGCAACACAGCAGTTTTTGACTCTACCACCATATTGTTTTTCTTCCTCCTAGTGTAAACTTTTCAGTCAACTTCTTGTGCAGTACTTTCTACTACTGCAGTTTCAAGGACAGGTTAAGATGGTTTGATGGGATTTTCTTGTTCTTTTGGTGTGGAATTTACTGGTACTTTTGGTGTGGTATTTACTAGTTCTGCTGGTTTATAATTTACTGGTTCAACTGATTCAGTAGGTGCATGATTTTCTGTTTCTGTTGCTACAGTTTTTCTGACCATCTCAAAACCCAAAAATTAGAATTATGTTGTTTCTTTCGGGATTAAGGTATTCTCCCCCCGAATTCAAGCTTTGGAGTAATAAGGTTGGTTCTCAAAGGTCACATTCATAGTGTGATAAAGTTTCCTGGTTGTCTAACATCTATATTCTTTTTGGTGAGGTGAGTAGCCAAGAAAAATACATTTGATGGATTTTGGGTCAAGTTTGTTGCGGAAAGGGTTTAGGTTGTGAACAAAGGTTGAACATCCAATTATTTTAAATGGGATTGAGGTGAGAACTTTGCTGGTTGGAAAAATAGTTTGGAGAGTGGAATAGGGTGTGTCAAAGTTGAGTATACAGGAAGACATCCTATTTATGATATAGGTGGCTGAAATGACAACTTCTCCCAAAAAATGTTTTAGTACATTTGTGGATAGCATGAGAGATCGTGTTACTTCCAGTAGATGCCTATTTTTTCTTTCTGCGATCATTTTGTTGGGGATATTTATACATGAACTCTAGTGGACAATTCCATGGATCTTAAGGTAGGACTCTTATGTTGAACTAAAATATTCACGACTATTGTTAGTTCTGAGCATCTTAATTTTTGTTTGGAATTGTGTTTGCACCATGGTGTGTAAAAAACTCAAATAATTTTCCAACTTCTGATGTTTGTTTCATGAGAAATATCCATGTGACACTCTTTTGTGATTATCGATGAATGTAACAAACCATTTAGTACCAGTACTGTTGCTAACCCGAGATGGCCCCCATACATCACTGTGAATTAAGGACAAGGGTTGAAAGAGTTTATATGGTTTAAGTGAGTATGAGTTTTGGGTATGCTTATATAACTAATATACTTCACATTGAAAATTCCTTAGGTTTTTACTGAATAATGAGGGAAACATTTTGTCTAAGTACATGAGATTTGGGCGACCAAAATCGATAGTGCCACAACATTATAGACTCCTCACTATTTTGAGAAACCACTACACAAGAATTGACTTTCAGTTCTTTGGAGGAATCTTCAACTTGCAAGTAATATAGTCCAGCACACTATTTAGCACTACCAATCTCTTACTCAACTCCAAAATTTGAAATTCACACAGGTTAGGAAAAAAATTAGCGACACATCTCAAGTCTCCGATCAGTTTGCTAATAGACAATAAGTTGCAATCATGTTTGGGCACATATAATACAAAATTCAGAGTAATACTTTTTGAAATGATAACAGAACCTGTATCAGTAACTTTTGACAAGGCACCATTAGCAATCCGAATAATGGAGTTATCACGATGAGGATAATAATTGTCAAATACTATTTCATCTCCAATCATGTGATCCGAGGCTCTCAAATCTATGATCCATGATTTTGGTTTTCCTTTGCTAGTGTGTAAGACATGTAGAAAATTACCTTTTTGTGCTGTTGTAGCTATACCACATTTTTCTGCAGTAAGAACAATCATGTGGAGCATTTTTGGTAGGACCTCTATTTGTTCTTTGCTGAATGGAGATGGGTCCTGTTTCTCTTCCATTTCTTGTGGGTTGTGTGTTGCATTTCCTCTGTTGTCCTTGTTGTAGAAAGGTATTGACCTCTCCCATTGAAGGTAGTTTTGGCCATTCAACTTGTGGCCAATGATGAGAAGTCCAGTCCCTTCTATTAAGCTGGCAAGATTTATGCCAGTCTCTGTGGGTGTGCCTTCTGTTTTGTCTTCTTCCATGGCTGGGTCAATGAAAGAGGACTACAGATGGTTCTGATCTAGCTCTGATACCATGCACAAAAGTGATTGTTTATTCACTTGATGATGAAACTGATTACATAAGGAGTATAAATAGTACAAGTATTTTAATTATGTACAATCAAAATAGAGCTGGAAATCAAGAAACTGATTCCCTAAATGCTATCCTAAAAGGAAATGAAAATAAAACTGAATCCTAATTAATAATACTAATAACTATACAAATCAGAATCCTATGATTCTGATTTTTGATCTCATAATCAACACATCATTTATTCTTTTGCCATATGGTCCACTTGTTGCTATGAATTGGTTGTGATATAAAATCAAACAAACTAACAATATTTGCATGGTTACATTCAAAAGAGTTCTATACCAACTTCATAGGTAAGTTTTTGGAGATAATGATCACCACTACCTGATTTTTGTGTGCCTGTATTCGAATTGAAGGCCAAAATTTTATTACTTATACAGTCACCCAGCTTTGTGATCATAGTTGATATGTAGGGGAGTTGGACTAAAGATGTTTTCGACAATGATATGTAGGTCTTTTGCAAAATTTATGAGTAAAAATGAAGGTATTCTGAAAGCACAGCAACTAATGCAGCAAAACCTGTCTCATGGAGCGCCGAGTCCCAAGTTGTCCAAAATGCTAGAAGTATTACTGGAGCATTTCAGTAAGTATAATTCTTTTTATCTAGGGTGTAGTATATTCCTTCTAGCTCCTTACAATAATTCAGTGCAAGTAGAAATTTGCATCCTTATAGACATAATATGTAAATTACTTTTTCTCGCCGCATTTTCTGGCCAAAAAATTCAAGTTAGAAATGAAGACTAACTGTGCAATAGTTAATTTTTGTAGCAAATTTGTTCATTTTTATTAATTTTGTTTATGGTTCTTTCATGCTTTAGTTTCCCAACAAAATATACTTTGGCATCTTGTGATTGAAATGGTCTTGCATTAGGATTTTACAGGAATTTAATGATAATGTTTAGCTTTACAGCTCCAGTTTTAATAAAAAGATGTTCATTAGGCTTCTATCAGATTGATTGAGCTAGTATACTAGGGAGGTTGAAGTTTTTCTTAGTTTGTAAAATTTAAGACGAAGTTTGGAACAATGATCAATTTAAAATTTTGTTGTTTATATATGTTCCTCTAAATGATATTTTTCCTGAATTTTCCAAATTATCACTGTAAGGGTCAAATGACGAGGGAGCTGGCTGTTCATTCAATCTACTTTCTTATGTTATATGATTATCAGTTGCATCATAAAAGTTTCTTTCTATCGGATCTTTATGCTTAAAGACTATGGATTATGGGATAAAAGTGATAGAAGTTGGCAAAAATGTTTTTACATAGTACTTCCTTTTGGGATGATTTGGATTGTGGAGTGGAAATTTGAAGAAAGATTACTGAATACCTTCATTCTTTTGTAAACAGAAGTCTTTGTTAGTGCTTCAATAAATATAAACCTGATTAAATTGTATTTTATTAGTGTTGCCTTTGTCAGGATAATATGAAAGGAATTGATCATCTTTTGCTTTGTCTTATTCGAAATTTTTATTGGTACCAAAATTGGTCTCCTTGGGGTTCTTGGAGTTGGAGATGTTATTTCTCGCATTTGGTCGTTTACCTTTTGTCAATGACTCAATGTTATGAGTTGTCTTCACAGGCTGAATGGAAGGTTTAGAAACGCTGAAATTTGAAATTGGACCAATATTTGTCAAATAGTCCTTCTAGTATTATAAATTTGATATTAATTTTAAAAGCTTATTTCATATGAAAGGATTATTCCAAAACAGTCTTAGTTTCTGAATAAATTTTCAGGCATTTGTTTTCTGTACAGCCTGTGCTTTCAGAGCAAAATCATGTGGCTGAATCTCAGTTTGATTCAACTGGGCTACTTTCACTGCAGTCTTTAATGTCAAATAATTTACAATTAGTTTGTACTCATTAGTGAATGACATCTTTGGATGTGGTTGCAGAAACCAATCCACAAAACTCCAGGGTGATTATTTTCTCCAATTATAGAGAAAGTGTCAGGTAAAGTTAAATTGAATAATTTAATTGTCTTATTCTAAGTTGTTATTAGGAAATTTTAACCAAAGTTGAAAACTTGGGTTAATTCAATGCATTCAGGGACATAATGGATGCACTTGGAGGTACTGGGAATCAAGTTAGAGCTACCCAGTTTATTGGTCAAAGTTCAGGTATTTATAATAGTTCTTTTGAGACATTTGCATCTGTGTTACTGTTCTCAAGAATATATCTTTTTTGCTACAATGTGACCAATGAAATCGTCATTTGCATACACTAGAGTCACATGTTCTTTTCCTAGGGGAGTTTATTTGAAGTCATGAAAATTCATTCTTGGGAATAACTTTCCTAAGAACATACTGATGGTAATCCTATTCCTGGGCGGTAATTTGGGAAAGTGTTTGGCAAATGGTTTTAACTTTCGTGTGAATAACTTATAAAAGCAAGGTTGTAGAGGTAATTGTAGCAATTATGAAAATACAATAAGATTTCATCCCCACCTCACGGTAGTCTTTTCCCAACCTCTCCCAACGATATATATATATATATATAGTCACACTAAGAACTGTGGAACATGATAATCTAAAAACATATTCCAATAAATAAAGGTCACAAGAAATACCATACTTCATAATTCATAAACTTCAAGTCTATGATGAAACTTGGTTTTGAGGTGACATTATTAGAGAGGAGAATCACTGTTTGAAGGATGACAGATTAACAGAGAAAGAAATAAGAACAGAGAATGAAATAGGGAAAGAAAAAGAATGAAGAACATAAAACAGACGAGGACAAAATAAGAAAAAATAATAATAGAGAACAAAGTAGGGAAAACAGTTAGAAAAAACACAGAATAACATAAAGAAATAAGAATAGGGAAGGGAACAGAGAGTCTTCATCTATTTCTTCTGTGCAATATGCACAGAAAGTTTCGTATCTTTCTACCTGTTTCTTCATTCTTTTTTGAGGAGTGCTAGAAAACACACTTTTCAACAGTGTCCTTTCTATTAGTTGAAATGCGTATGGGTCCCGTCAAATTTATGAGACCAACATAATTTAGCGGGTCCCATATGAATTTCAATCAATAGAAAGAAGTGTGTTGCTAGCATTATTCTTCTGCTTTTGCCTTCATTTTAAATTTCTCTTTTCCTGAAATGAAATCTTCATTTTTAATGATTTACAGGGAAAGCAATGAAAGGTCAGTCTCAGAAAGTTCAACAGGCCGTGCTAAAGGTATTTATTCTATTTGGTGTAAAATATGTACTCCTTCTATATATACTTAAGTGGCTCAACTTTACTGACAGAAATTTCGGTCCGGTGCCTACAATGTCATTGTTGCTACATCAATTGGCGAAGAAGGCCTTGATATCATGGAAGTTGATCTTGTCATATCTTTTGATGCTAATATTTCACCACTTAGAATGATTCAGAGAATGGGGAGAACTGGAAGAAAGCATGATGGACGAGTTGATATCCTTTGGTTGTAAATTTTAGTTGTTTCTTGGCAATTGCTACTGTTGAGAAAGAAAATAACATTCATGGCAATTTTAGTTTTTCTGAAAAGTTTTTAATGTTTGATACTATATCCCTTAACAATTATTACTAGTTTTGGCTTGTGAAGGAGCAGAGATGAAAGGCTACTTAAAAAAAAAAGCAAAGAGTAAGACTATAAGTAAACACATGCGAAATGGGGGCGTAAATAGCTTTGTCTTTCATCCCAGTCCACGGATGGTCAGAAACCATCTAATAGCTTCTTTTCTTTTTTGTTTCAGTTTTTGTCATTATCCTCTAAATCCTTGTTACTACTTTTGTAGATACCTCACGTCCTTAAACCAGAAGTGCAATATGTTGAACTGTCTATTGAGAAATTTATTCCTCGTCAAAAGAATGTGAAAGAAGACCATATCCAAATTTCTGCATCGAATGACAAACTCACACTTGCTGAAACTGATTTACTTGAAAAATATTTCCACTCTACTGGTGATAATAGATCTAGATTGTCTCTTATTGCCTTCCCTCACTTTCAGACATTTCCTTCTAGAGTTCATAAAGTGGAGCATTCCTGTGGGACATTGATGCTTATAGACATGATGCGACGTCTGCAAGGACTGGCAGCATGTCCAGGAGATAGCAAAAATTCTACCATTCAGGTTCTATATATTCTTTCCTATATTAGTTCTATATTGTACTAAACATGACTGTACTCATACTATGATCTTCCTTTTTTCATTTAGTTAAATGATATGTCTATCTGTTTATTCAGGAAGAACGGTGTTTAGGGAATAGTAAGCCACTTGTCACCATTGAGCTTGATGAAGCTAAAAATGGTAATATTATCTTTTCAGTTTTCATTCTTAAGTTTTATTTCCAGACAATAAATACACGAGACTCCAATCAAGACCATCAAGCAAAAGACATTATAAAACATTTGATCCTAGAAGTGGGATTATGTTTATGTCATTATTACCCCCCTTTCATTTTAAAACTATTGAATATAAAAAGTATTGAGAGACATATTGAATAACCCGTGTGTTTCAACTACACAACGAAATTTCTTTATATAGACAAAAAGTATTAAACAACCCTAATTTACAGTAATACTAATGGGCCGGAATACTTACAACCCATCTAATCTAATTATTTACATTCTAATATAATATTTTAACACTCCCCCTCAAGTTGAAGAATATAAATCAAATGCACCTAGCTTGTTACATATATAACTAATTCTAAGACCTCACAATAACTTTGTAAAATCATTTGCAAACTGATCATTGGAATTGACAAAACTAGTGATGATGTCACCTGATTCGATCTTTTATGTAACAAAATGACAATCAATCTCAATATGCTTGGTCCTCTCATGAAAACCAGGATTCGAGGTAATGTGCAATGCAACTTGATTAATACATATTAGTGTCATTGTGCTGGCCTCTTCAAATTGAAGTTCTTTCAGTAACTTTTTCAACCAGATGAGTTCACATGTTACTAGTGTCATGACCCTGTATTTTGCCTCTGCGCTGGATCTTGTAACAACATTTGTTTCTTACTCTTCCAAGATATTAAATTTCCTCTGACAAGTACACAATACTCAGAAGTTGATCGTTTATCTATGGGTGAGCCTGCCCAATCGGCATCTAAGTAGCCAAATATCTGAGTATGTCCTTTATCTTCATAAATGAAACCTTTTTCAGGTGTACTTTGGATGTATTTAAGAATCCGGATTACAACATCCATATGTTTTTGGCAAGGAGAATTTAAGAACTGACTTACCACACTGACAGCAAAGGAAATGTCAGGACGAGTGACTGTGATATAGTTTAATTTTCTAACCAATCTCCTATATCTTCCTGAATCTGATAGAGGCTCCCCCTGATTGGTTATGAGTTTGACATTTGGATCCATAGGAGTATCAACTGACTTGGCATTTAATAGACCTGTTTTTTCAAGAATATCCATAGCATATTTTCTTTGTGAAATTACAAGGCCATCCTTGGATTGGGCTACTTCAATACCCAAAAAATAACAGAGTTTACCAAGTTCTTTAGTCTGAAGTTTATTTGAAAGATGTTGTTTTAACTGGAGTATTACTTGCTGATCACTACCAGTTATAACAATGACATCCACGTAAACAATAAGATAGATGCACCCTTGGGTTCAGTGATGATAAAATACAGAGTGATCGGCTTCACTGCGGATCATACCAAACTCTTGTATTATCGAGCTGAATCTGCCAAACCAAGCTCTAGGAGACTATTTAAGACCATAAAGTTTGTGTAGCCGACAAACCATGGTGGAAGACTCCCCCTGAGCAACAAACCCTGGTGGTTGCTCCATATAAACTTCATTTTGAAGAACACCGTGCAAGAAAACATTTTTAATGTCAAGTTGATGTAGAGGCCAATGTCGAATTGCTGCAATGGAGAAAAACAGTCTGACATATGCCATTTTGGCAACAGGTGAGAACGTGTCACTGTAATCCAACCCAAAAATCTGAGTATATCCGTTGGCTACCAAACGAGCCTTAAGTCGATCAATCTTACCATCAGGATCAGCCTTCACTGTATAAAGCTAACGGCACCCGACTAACGACTTCCCATGAGGTAAAGGAACCAATTCCCAAGTACCACTGCTTTGTAGAGTACACATCTCATCAAGCATTGCTTGATTCCACTCAAGGTGGGGTAATGCTTCACCTGTAGTTTTAGGAATAGAAACAAAAGATAAGGATGACAAGCAAGTGCAATGTAAAGGAGAAAGACGATGATAAATAATGAGGAGATAGATTACGAGTGGTGCGAATATCCTTACGTAGAGCAATGGGAAGGTGATGCTCAGGCAGCAGGGCTAGATCCGGAGGTGGCGTTAGAGGAGAGTGTAATGGGAACAGGAACATGCACAACAGAGGATAAGCGATGACGTTGATATGTTTGACGTGGTCGTGGAGGTTGGGGGGCAGACTCGACAGGTTCGATAGGAATATGAGTGGGTGGGTTAGAGATAACTACTTGAGGAGGTTCGGGATTAATGTCCCGATGGAACTCAGTAGCTATATGGGTAAGTTTAAAATATTGTACAAACTCGAAAAAGGTAACATCGATTGATGTAACGTAGCGGTGTAGTGTGGAAGAATAACAACGATAGTCTTTTTGGGACTGATGATAACCGAGAAAGACACACTTAAGTGACCGAGCTGACAATTTGTCCAAACCAGGAGATAAATTGTGGACAAAACATGTGGACCCAAAGACACAAGGTGGTAGTGTGTGAAGAGGGGTATGAGGAAAGAGGACCGAATGGGGGATATTGCCATCAATAACAGAAGAAGACATACGATTGATAAGGTAGCATGCCGTTAAGACTGCATCCCCCCAAAATGGAATGGAACATTGCCATGGAGAAGCAAGGTTCGTGTGGTTTCAATTAAATGCCGATTTTTGCGTTCGGCTACCCTGTTTTGCTGGGGTGTATGAGGACATGATGTTTGATGTAGAATACCGTTGGAAGCCATATAAGTTTGAAATTGATGGGGCAAATATTCCCGAGCATTTTCACTTCTTAAGGTACGAATGGAAACTCCAAATTGGGTTTTAATTTCTTGATAAAATTGCTCAAAAATGGAAAATAGTTCAGCTCTATTTTTCATTAAAAATAACCACATACAACGAGAATAATCATCAATAAAAGTCACAAAATACTTAGATTCTAAAGTAGACACAGTACGAGAGGGACCCAAAACATCAAAGTGAACTAAAGCAAAGGGAGATGATACTCTTTTATTGACTCGACCAGGAAAATTACTACAGGTGTGTTTCCCTAACTGACACGACTCACAATGTAAAGTAGACAACTTAGACAAACTACGTACCAATTTTTGTAGTTTGGTAAGACTTGAGTGTCCTAGCTGAACATGGATAATATGAGAGGACTCTGTGGTAGAGCACATATTGGAAGATGTAGAAAGGTAATAGAGGTCTTGTGACTCACATCTGACGCCAATCGGATGCAAGGTAACATTATCATTAGTGAAAGTAATAATACAATCTTGAGACCGAGACAATCGACTAAATGAAAATAAATTAAAGGGGCATCCAGGTACATAGAGAACAAATGCAATTGAGATGGAAGGGAGATTGTGGAGAGTGCCAACTCCTTGAGGTCGGGTTTGAGTACCATTGGCAGAAGTTATAGTAGGTAAAAAACCAGATGTAGAGAGTGAAGAAAAGAGACCTTTATTACCAGTAACATGATTAGACGCACCAGAATCAAGAACCCAAGGGCCGAGAGAAGATGAGTGAGAGACGTAAACAAATGAGTTACTAGTGTGTGCAACCGAAGTAGAACTAGAGTTCAGAAGACTCTGAACCCATAAGAGAAAATCTTCATAATTTGCCGGGGAGCCTTGTGGAGATGTAGTTTGAATAGTCGCAGAAGGATCAAGTTGAGTTGCATTTATCGAAGGCGACGGCTTACCATGCAACTTCTAAAAGCGATCAATAGTTGTCCAAGCCAATTACAATGCTGACGTTTGGGACGAGGCTTAGAGTTGGATGGTCCTCCACGAGAACGATTTTGATTATGTCTCTGAGATGCAAGGGCAGCAGTGTCACCCGGAACTAAAGTAATAGAATGCTCAACTGGATGTTTTGCGAGTACTCGAAGGAGGATCGCTGAGGTAGTAGACATATCAAGAACAGTTACAGACCCCAAAATTTGATCACAAGTTGTAGAGTACTCCTGGGGTAACCATATAGTGCAAGAAGCATGAAGAAAATGCTGCCTTGATCCAACTCCTTCTTTTATTCAACTGGATTACTTGCAGCAGGAGGGATAAACTCATTAAAGTCATGAAGTGCACTATGAACGGTGCCAAGATATGAAGAAATAGAGCCATGGAGTATCTTCGGAGTAATGATATTCAACAAGCGGCGACAAACTTCATAGAGACGTTGTGTGTCGTTAGTATAGAGTGTCTTTGCTTGACTCCAAACCGATTCACATGTGAGATGCGGACGGATAATCGGTTTAACATCTGGATGAAGTGTAGACTTAATGACACTACACAACTGAGCATCAATTTGTCTCCATTTGGGTGTTTCAGTCACACTCACCTTTTCAGCATTTTGAGTGAGATGGTCCTCGTAACTTTCACCACGTAGCCATAGTTTCATGTCGACGGCCCAACTATCATAATTTGATCCATTCAATTTTTCAACAGAGAGAGGAGAAGTGATGTAGTTGGTGAAAATGCTCTTTGTTTCAGACTGAGACGTCATGGTCAGTAAAGAGTGTCAGAAAACGCGTCGGAAACGAGTGCTATGGAAGAAGCGGCGCCGTGAATGGCTGTCGGACGTGCCGTCACGCACAGAGGTTGTAGGCGGCGCGTGTGGGGGTGTGAGGGTGTGTGTGGGCGCGTGTTGGTGTTTCTAGTGACGTGACTGAAGGGTTTGTCCGATCTGGGGTGTACGACGCTGCTGGAGTGGTCGTTCGTCGAAAAAAATCGTCAGAAACAGCGACGACAGCGACGATAGAGACGGTAGAGCGTGAACGGATGGACAAAAATTGAGGAATCAACGTATCAAAAGGCAGAACACGGTTTGCCGATAAAGAAAGAAAAAAATATTCACCGGAGACAGTGGGTCCACCGGGTAGTTGACGATTAGGGTTGTATCTCAATAGGCCCTGATACCATATTGAATATAAAGACTATTGAGAGACATATTGAATAACCCGTATGTTTCAACTACACAACGGAATTTCTTTATATAGACAGAGTATTAAACAACCCTAATTTACAGTAATACTAATGGGCCGGAATACTTAGAGCCCATCTAATCTAATTATTTACATTTTAATATAATATTTTAACAAAAACATTATGCTTTGTTAGTGTTGCATACTTTTTGAAGCTTGCATGATATTTTGAGCAGCAGCTCGCCACTGTGCCTTCCCTCCCCCAAAAAGATATGCTTTAGTTACCTGTGAAAACTTGTAAGTTCCCCATAGTTTTCTTTTTTTAGCGTGCCATTTTTCCTCATATTGATCCAACCTTGTTTCAACTAAATTGTCAATATAGTAACAGAAAAGACAAAAGAGGTGTTTTGAATTATTGTTTACTTTTGAAAAAACAATTATGATGGGTATTCATAATAAAGGCCTTTCCTGTGAAGATTTTCCAAATATCAATTAACATTTGAAATTTGAGAGTACACTGTATAATGGAAGGTCCTTTTTGTTTCTATCCTCTACTACAGATAATGAATTGTTCTCTAGGGATACAATGGGAAGGAATGCAGAGTCTGTAAATTGTCTAGAGAGTCTGTCTCCGATGAGACGCCCTAACAAACTTCAAACCAAAGACTTTGTTGATCTAACTCTGCAAGATAGTACCTACAGTGACATGGGCAAGCATCAAGAGGAAACATGTGAGGGTAATGAGACAATTCCTGAGACTCCAGAAGCTAAGAGAAATTTGTCAACTGAAGGAGCTAATGCTGATGAAACAGCAAATCCTGTTGAGAAGGAAACTTCTTCATTGGCTGCAGATGCATGCAATAATGGCATGAGAGATGAAGAACTTAGCCCTCGTTTAACTAATTTAATTATAAGTGGTGTTGTTCCAGAGTCTCCCATTGATGAAAGAAGTGAGTGTCTTCCATGTCAAATTATGGTTGTGTACAATTTATGAAAGTGGTAACTTTGTTGATTGTGTAAATGTGATTAAATAATTTGTTCTAATTGAATTTTTTAGGGCAAACAAGAAACAGGTTTATCTTTCGAGGCTGTATTTCACCTGATCATCTTCAGGAAGAACATGAAGCTGAAAAGGTCATCGTTGAAAATGACATTGGTAAGAATGTATGTACTTCTCCTGTCAATGAAACCCGAACCCCTTTGCTTGAGCTGAAGAGTTTCCCAATTGGAAGAGGACGTGTCTTCGTTTCTCAAGCTGACGAAGGGCATATTCGCATCGCTGACCCAAGCTTCAGCGAAGAATCACATCCAGGTTGTGGTGAAATGTCTGTAAGCATTAAACCTGCTCGCAAATTTAAAAGGTTGAGGAAAATTGAAGATACTGAAAGCAATGTGAATCAGAAAAACAGCACTGTTTTTGACTCAAGAGCGAACTTTTTAAATCCATTGTCTGCCTCCAATCCCACAAGAGATAAGCATGGCCAAGGTAATTTTTGTTTTCTTGACATGTCTTTTGTTCCTTGCATTTATTATGAATTGTAGATCACAACTTTAGTGTCTGAAAACAAATTGGAAGTACATCTAACAAATTGTACTACGAAAAATTTAAGACTATGTTGTTTCACTTTTTTTATTTTAGGTAAAAGGAAACCAGCCAATGTGAGAGACTTCATTGAGGAGGAAGCCGAGTAAGCTTATGCTAAACACTTGCTGAATTTTGCATTCTCATCCTTTATCTTATCATTTTTTCGCAAACTATATTTATATTATCATAGTAAACATATGTTCTGTTGGTGGTTCAAAAGATATTACTTGTGAAATAAATAATAATCTGCTTATTGTGGTCATTTTGCGGAAAATATCCAATCTCATGATCTGTTCAACTTCATCAGGGTGTCTTCAGATGCATCTGTATCTAATGATGAAGATGTCGAGGACGACAATTCATTTGACAGTTTCATAGATGACCGAACAACCCTTACAGCGGCCAGTCAGCCTGAAGCTAGTAGGATGGACATGATGGCAATTTACAGGTATTTTTACAAAACACATTTATCTTCTGTCCTTGTAGGTTTCCTCCTTAAGTAGCCTTAGCCTACAATTTCATGATCTTTGTATTAAAATGAACTAATCACCTTAAAATACTATTTATGAAATGGAATAATTATATATTGTCTATATTCACATTAAATTTGAGAATAACAGTCATGAATATTTTAAAGAAATGTTGAGGGAAAAATCCAGTTTAGAAAGTATTGATGAATGACTTTCCAGAGAATAAATTAACCAAAGTCATTATTTATGGTTAACTCAGTAATTTACCTAGCCTCAATTATTTTATGAACACGAAAATTTTCTGGTTGGGTTAGTTCTTCATTCCTAGGTTTACCATAATTCTGAGAAACATCAATATTGGTGTATTTAAGAATTCGAATTACAACATCCGTATGTTCTTAGCAAGGAGAATTTAAGAATTGACTTACCACACTAATAGCGAAGGAAATGTCAGGACGAGTGACTGTGAAATAGTTTAATTTTTCAACCAATCTCCTATATCTTCCTAAATCTGATAGAGGCTCCCTTGATTAGGTAGGAGTTTGACATTTTGATCCATAAGTGTATCAACTGCTTGGCATTTAATAGACTTCTCTCTTTAAAAATATCCATAACATATTTTCTTTGTGAAATTACAAGACCATAATTGGATTGGGCTACATCAATACTAAAAAAAATAACAGGGTTTATCGAGGTCTTTAGTCTGAAACTAATTTGAAAGATGTTGTTTCAACTAGAGTATTCCTTGTTGATCACTCCTAGTTATGACAATGTCATCCACATAAACAATAAGGTAGATGCACCCTTGGATCGAGTGACGATAAAAAACAGAGTGATCGGCTTCACTACATACCAAACTCTTGTATTACCGAGATGAATTTGCCAAACTAAACTCTAGGAGACTATTTAAGACCATAAAGGGACCTGTGTAGCCGACAAACCATGGTGGAAGACTCCTTGAGCAACAAACCCTGGTGGTTTCTCCATTTAAACTTCCTCCTCAAGATCACCGTGTAAAAAGGCATTTTTAATGTCAAGTTGATGGAGAGACCAATGTCGAATTGTTGAAATGGAGAAAAACAGTCCGATAGATGCCATTTTGGCAACAGGTGAGATGGTATCGCTGTAATCCAATCCCAAAATCTGATTATATACCTTGGCCACCAAGTGAGCCTTAAATCGATCAATCTTACCATGAGGGCCAACGACAACCTACTAAAGACTTCCTATGAGATAAAGGGATCAGTTCCCAAGTACCACTACTTTGTAGAGTACACATATGATCAAACATTGCTTGCTTCCGCTCAAGGTAGGATAATACTTCACCTGGAGATTTTGGAATAGAAACAGAAGACAAAGAAGACAAGCAAGTGTAATGCAAGGGAGAGCAATGGGAAGGTCATGCTCATGTGGTAGGGCCGAATCTGGTGGTGGATACGGAGGAGAGTCTATAATGGGAACAAGCACAACGGAGGGTGGGGCCATACTCAATATGAATAAGAGTGGACAAAATCGGGATAACTACCTGAGGTTTGGGATTAATATCCTGATGGAGCTCATTAGCTATATTGGTCGGTTCAAAGTATTGTTCAGACTCAAAAATGGTAATATTAGTTAATGTAACATATCAGTGTAGTATAAGAGAATAACGATATCCCTTTTGGGGCTGATGATATCCGAGAAAGACGTACTTGAGTGATCGAATTGACAGTTTGTCCAGACCAAGAGATAAATTGTGAACGAAACACGTGGACCCAAAGACATGATGAGGTAGTGGATGAAGAGGGGTATGGGGAAAGAGGACCAAATGAGGGATATTGCCGTCAAGGACAGATGACGACATGCGCTTGATAAGGTAGCATGCCGTTTAGACTACATCCCCCAAAAATGGAATGGAACATTACCATGGAAAAGTAAGGTTCAAGTGGTTTCAATGAGATGTCGATTTTTGTTTTCGACTACCCTATTCTGTTTGAGTGTATGAGGACATAACGTTTGGTGAAGAATACCATTGGAAGCCATAAAATTTTGAAATTGATGAGACAAATATTCTCGAGCATTATCACTTCTTAAAGTACGAATAGAAACACTAAATTGAGTTTTAATTTCTTAATAAAATTGCTCAAAAATTGAAAACAGTTTAGATCTATTTTTTATTAAAAATAACCATGTACAACGAGAGTGATTAATAAGAGTTACAAAATACTTAGACTCTAAGTTAGACATAGTATAAGAAAGACCTCAAACGTCAGAGTGAACTAAAGTAAATGGGGACAAAACTCTTTTATTGACTCGATCAGGAAAATGATTTTGAGTGTGTTTTTCAAACTGACACGACTTATAATGTAAAGTAGACAACTTAAACAAACTAGGCACCAATTTTTGAAGTAAGACTTGAGTGTCCTAGCTGAGCATAGATAGTATGAGGAGAATATAGGGTAAAACACGTCTTAGATGATAGAGAAAGGTAATAGGGGCCTCGAGACTCACATTCGATATCAATTGTCTGTCCTGAACTCTGGTCCTACAGGGTAACATTATCATTAGTGAAAGTAATAATATAGTCATGGGATTGAGTCAATCGACTAACTGGAAGTAAATTAAAAAGACATCCAGGTACATAGAGAACAAATGCAATTGAAATGGAAGGGAGAATTTGGACAGTACCAACCCCTTGAGACAGGGTTTGAGAGCCATAGGTAGAAGCTATAGTAGGTAAAAAAATAGATGTAGAGAAAGCAGAAAAAATATCTTTATTACTAGTTACATGAGCAGACACACCAGAATCAAGAACCCAAGGGATGAGAGAAGATGAGTGAGAGAGGTAAACAAATGAATTACTAGTGTGTGCAACCGAAATAGTAGAACTAGAGTTCGGATAACTCTGAACCCACCGGAGGAAATCTTCATAATTTGTCAGGGAGCCATGTGGAGATGGTGTAGTTTGAATAGTGGTAGAAGGATTAAGCTGAGTTGCATTTACCGAAGGCGAAGGCTTACGGTGCAACTTCCAACATCGATCAATAGTGTGTCCAAGTTGATTACAATGCTCACATTTGGGATGAGGCTTAGAGTTTGATGTTCCTCCACGAGAGCGACTCTGATTATGTCCCAGAGATGCAAAGGCAGTAGTGTCACCCATAGCTGAAGTAATAGAGGGTTGAGTTGGATGTTTTGTTGGTACTTGAAGAAGGAGCGTTGAGATAGTAGGCATATTCGGAACAATAACAAACCCTAAAATTTGATCACGAGTTGCAGAGTACTCTTGGGGCAAGCAATAGAGTGTAAGAAGCATGATTAAGGTGTTGTATTGATCCAACTCCTTTTGTTCAACTAGATTACTTGCAGCAGGAGGGAGAAACTCATTAAAATCATGAAGTTCACTATGAACGGTGTCAAGATATGAAGAAATAAAACCATTTATCGTCTTCAGAGTAATGATATTCAGCAACTGGTGAAAAACTCCATAGAGACATTGAGTGTCATATTAGTGTAGAATGCCTTTGCTTGACTCCAAATTGATTCACACGTGAGATGTGGAAGGAAAATCGATTTAATGTCTGGATGAAGTGTAGACTTAATGACACTGCACAATTGAGCATCTATCTGCTTCCATTTTGATGTTCTAGCTGCAACCACCTTTTCATGATTTTTAGTGAGATGGTCCTCATAACCTTGACCAAGCATCCATAGTTTGATGTCGACGGTCCAACTGTCATAGTTTGATTCATTCAATTTTTCGACAAAGAAAGGAGAGGTGATGTAGTTGGTAAAGATGCTCTTTGTTTCAAACAGAGACGTCATAATCGGTAAATATTGCCATAAAACGTGTCTGAACTGAGGAAACAGAGGTTGTTTGAACTAAAACGGGTATATCCGTGACTCGAGACTGAAAATTCAGGGCATATATGTAACCAGAAGGTTGAGGTGAGTGCAACAGAAGAAGTTGCATCGTAAACGGTTATTAGACGCACAATCACGCGCAGTGGCAGGAGGTGGCGCATGGATCTAATGCGCGTGGAGAGTTATTGTGCGTGTGGGAGGTTTATTGATGACGTGCGTTGAGGGGTGGGACGATCTGGGGTGTACGACGCTGTTGGAGTGATCGTTCGTCGAAAAGGTCGTCGGAGAGAGCGGCGACGACAACTTAGCACATATATGGAGGGGGGAAACCAAAGTCGAGAACACGGTTTGCTAAAGAAAAAAAATTCTCATCCAAGACAATAGGTCCATCGGGTAGTTGAAGATCAGGGTTGTCTCTCAATTGGCTTTGGATACCATATTGAATGAGAAGAAAATATTGAGAGGCATGTTGAATAGCCCGTGTGTTTCAACTACATAACATAATTTCTTTATATAGAGCATAAGTGATAAATACACATAATGACAGGAATACTTACAAACTTTCTATTTATTACATACTGACAGACTTTCTAATTATTGACAGCATACCGATTAAAATATTAAAACGTACCCTAAACCCAAATAACGTAGCGACTCTGCATAACCCCCACCACGTACCTAATACTTCAAGAGTAGCGAACCGCGTACCTATACCACATACCAAAGTGAATTGCAAACCAAGTGACTATTTCAAGCCCTTCTGCCTTTTTTTGTCGCTGATGTAGGGTAATTCAATGATTATATTCCATGTTTTTTCTTATTTAAAAAGGAGTGTAAGGCAATGTTGCACTACCTCAATAACCTGCGACAGCATCAAAATCATATTTTTCATTGAATCGCATGGGATTAAAATTTTCACCATGTTGATAAGGAAAACTTACAGTTGTGGTATTGGCATTTATTTCGGAAAGTACATAGTACTTCGTATGTTGATGAATTCTTAACATCTCATTGAAGTCTTCCAAGAAGCATATACAAAGTTTTCATGACTTATCTAACTATAAGCTTTAAATGAATATTTCATATATGCACATCATAACATTAGTTTTTCCAATTTACCTTGTAGTACTATCATATATGCACAGCATAACATTAATGCTTTTCTACTAATTTACTTTGTAGTACTATCATATATGCACAGCATAACATTAATGCTTTTCTACTAATTTACTTTGTAGTACTATCATATATGCACACCATAACATTAATGGTTTTCTAATTTACCCTGTAGTATATTCAATGTTTTGACATTTTGCATTCGCTCGGAGTGACCTTGAACTCTGAACTAAATACTAATAATTTCATTTTAAGGCTGCATAATTAGAATGAGCTCTATTGCAGGCGTTCATTGCTGAGTCAAACACCGATTAGTGGAGGGCCCAAGTTTTCTGCCACCTTCAGTCCTGACAATGTGACTATGACAGCCAGTATTGGTGAAAGTGGTAATTCATCATGCAAGAGCGCGAGTCATTTCCAGACAGGACCAACCAGTCACTCAGCTAATCGAACTTCAGAATCAATTGGCATCAACCAGATGACCTCAGAAGCAGTGCCTTCAACCAGTTTTCCAACCGATACAGAGGCAGATGTCAGAAGCCGTAAAAGAAGATTGACATTTAATCATTCTGGACACTTTCCAAGTATGAATCTTGAACAAGAATTTGCACTTCAATCAAAGAAAGAATCAGCAGGTGCCAATGCTAGTATAGATGTTTTATGTGATGATCAATTTTACAATGATATTGATCTTGATGAGTTGGAGGTGCAAGCTACTTCGATTCTAAAACGGAAAATAGATTTGTCAGTTAAGAAGCAAGATACAATCCCTCAATCTCATGAACCAAACCTTGATGTTATTATGTCTCCATCGTTTGACCTTGGTATATAAGAGCACATCATAAGCACTCATGCGGCTGCATACTTGCACATTTTGGAAATTAATGCCAATGGTAATAATCCGTTACCAGAAATCTTTTAGGCCCCATAAAGGTGTGTCCTTATTGTATTTATACAAGGGTCCTAAGATTACCGACATGTTTTACCCGTACAATGCTCAAATTATATGTTGATATCAGCATCGGCCATCGGCCATGAGCATGTTCTCGAGGTTTGACTGAATAGGGCCGATTTTTGGAGGCACTAATTATTTTTAATCACTTTCATAGAAAATTTGAGCAATAGTGCATATAAAGTTTTTGAATATTTATTTATTATTAAAAGGCTTATGTCATTTTCTAATAATGATTTAAAGTTGTGTTGTAAGCATTTTGAAACATATCTAATATATGATAATTCCTATGATCTTAGTGGTAAATATCTAATTATTAGAATGATTCTTACAATTGAATCAAAATTAAACTTCATGATAGAGTTTCTTGAAGTATTTAATTGTTTTCCTTTATTTTGATAGTGTTTAATTGTTTTCTTAATGCATATACAAATGTCAAGTTTTGTGTTCCAATAATATTACTATAAAAAATAATTTTGATTATAAATGATTATTATTTTTTGTCATGGCGATACCATAGTTAGTACTTTGTATGAGTGGGAATTGAATCTACAACCTTTCTTATCATTTTACTCTTTTACCTTAGTTATCAAATCAATTTTATATATCACATTATAAGTGGTTATTATTTTGTAACAAAAGTGCAAAAAAATATAGGGAGTCCAAGTTTAGCCAAAAGAACATAAAGTCATTAATGGTGTAATAAATATTTAATTGAAATCAATTAACATGTTCTAGTAGTTTATTGTGTTATCAAATCAATTTTAACACGAATAGAATGACAATATACTTCAATATGTTTGGTGCACTCATGAAAAACAAGATTTGTAACAATTGGAATAACACATGTATTGACAACATAGAGAGACGTCGACTCTATGTGAGGGAATCTAAGTTTAACCAAAAGAACACAAAGTCAAATTATCTCAGAACAAGCAATAGACATGGAACGATACTCTAATTCAGTAGATGATTTAGAGACTCTTGCTTGTTTTTTACTTTTCAATGATATCAACGAGGAACCAAGAAACATGCACCAATCGGTGACAGGTCGCTGAGTGTCCAGACACCCTACCCAATTAACATCATTATAAGTAATCAATTTGGAAATTGTCCCAATGGAAAATAAAAGATCCAGTTGAGAGATACCTATTAAATATAGAGTTATGCGACAAACCGCTGCCAAGTGAATGTGGCGAGCATGAACTGAATTACTTGTTGAACAAAAAATGATATGTTAGGCCGTGTAATATCAAATAAGTAAGATTATCCATGAGTTGTCAATACAATAAAGGATTTGCAAATAGGTCACTATCATCTTGATGATATTTAACATTAACCCAAGAGGAATATATATTGGATTAGCTAATTGAAGACATGTCATAGAAATAACCTATGTCACATACTTATGCTAATGAATAAATATACCATTGGAAGTAGAATGAACCTCAAGGCCAATGAAATAATGCAAGTTACCAAGGTCTTTCATATGAATGAGGTTTGTAACTACTATTTAAGTTCCTAGATAAATGTTTGGTCAGATCAAGTAATGACCATATCATCAACGTAAAGAAGAAATAGAAAAATACTTGTAGATGTGCGATGAATAAATAAAGGTTATAATGGCTCTGAGTAAAGGAGAACCCAAGTAGAGTGGAACGAAATTTCTCATACCATGCTTTGGATGCTTGTTTCAAACTATATAAAGAGCATTTGAGCTTGCACACACCCTTAGATGAAGAGAATAGACTTTGAGGATGAGTCATATAAATATCTTTAGTTAGATCATAATGAAGAAATCCATTCTTCACATCCATTTGATGAAGAAACCACCTATTATAAGTAGCTATAAAGAGTACAATGCAAACATTTTGTCATTTTGGCTACCGGTACCAATGTCTCATCATAATATATTTCATATTCTTCATTGTTTCATAAGGCAACCAATAAACCTTTGTAATGATTGAGGGACCCTCCAAAATTCAATTTCACATAATACACCCATTTGCAGCCTATGGGTTTGATATCAAAAGGACAAGAGACAATATCCCATGTGAAATTCTCTTGAAAAGCCTGGAATTCCTCATTCAATGCTTTTATCCAGTTGATATTCTAAGATATACCCTCCAAAATGAAAATATAATGAGATAATGCTACCTAACTAAACCTAATACATAAGCCACTCTAAATGGAAATGATACAAATAACCTGTTGGTGTAAGCCGTATAGGTCAATGCTTTACTTTTGAATTTAGAACTTGTATTGTGTTGCTTATTTATAATATAAAACATTTCAATTATTATATTTGTTTAATATAATGAAGTCCTTAAGTGAAATTGGTTCTGATAGGACATCAAGTGGATTGTCGATTATGAGATACTATAGAACTTCACTCTCAAACATTTGTAGTCGAGTATTAATATAGAGAGCAGTGATAATACAACCAAGAATATTATGTGTGTTGACTGATAATCCTATCTCATAGTTATGGATATGAAATATTAAGTCACAATATAGGTATACATTAGGATGAATTTATACTGGATTAACCCGCAATGAGAATATTGCATAGCGTATTATGTAAGTGTCATAAGTTACTCTCATAGTGATAATGGTGTACGCTTTCCTTAAACCTGAAACCACTATGATCCATAGATGAAAAGTTGTTTGTTTTATTGCTGTCCATCGTTTTCAATAATAGGGCAATTATAAAATCAGTTAACTGAACATTCAATGAGTCATATTGAGGGGCATGAGTAAGTCGATATGGGATATGAGAGTAACATATGTGGACCCATTGATAGAGTATTATTGTTAAATGCATAGCCGTGCCGAGTATTGACTACTGACTATTGTAAAGTATACTCGGGTTTCAAGAAATGAGATATCAAACTATACAAGGATGAAACATTCTATGCCTTGAATTTGATTTAGATATGAGGGCAAAAGGGAAATTATACACGAGACCATTATCGCGGAAAAGTGATGTCAAATCACAACATTCCCGTTACTTGAGTGACACTGATTTGTTGCTAACTTAGTCGCGTTCCTATGATGAGGAGAATTGAAAGCAACAAGCAAGACAAAAAAGAACCTCAAAGAAGTAAGAGAGTCATAGTTGCTAAAGATTACATACCTAATTATATGACATATACCTTAGAAGAGGATCTTGCAAATCTTCAAGAAGCTTTGTCGTCTTTAGATGAAATTTATGGCAAGAAGCTATAAACAATGAGATAGATTCTCTATAGTCTAACATGACCTGACATTTAGTAAACTTGCCTCCTGGTTGTAAATGAATATTGAAAAGAAACTAAAATCCGATGGAATTTTTTATAAATACAAGGCTCGCCTTGTAGCCAAATGTTTTAGACAACGAGAAAAATATAGATTTTTTCGATACTTTTTCATCGGTCACTAGAGTTACATCTATTAGGGTATGCATTTCACTTGTTGCTATTTAAAACTTGGTGGTACACTAAATAGATGTTAAAACTATTTTTTAAAATGGTGGTTTGAAAGAAAAAAATCTATGTGGAACAACTTGAAAGTTTTGTAATTCATGGACAAGAAAACAAGGTATGTAAGTTAAATAAATCTTTTTATGGTCTTAAACAAGTTGCTAAGCAATGGTATGAAAAGTTTGATAACTTGATTATATCGAATGAGTTTAAAGTGAATAAAAGTGACAAATGTATTTACTACAAATTTGAAAATGACATTTTCACTATCATATGTCTTTATGTAGAAGACATACTCATATTTAGTTCAAACTTTCATGCTGTAAATATTATGAAATCATTGTTGTGTAACAACTTTGTTATGAAAAATTTAGAGAAACGAGTATAATCCTTGGAATCAAGATTACTAAGTTAGAAAAGGGGATTTCTTTGGATCAGTCTCACTATGTTGAAAAAATCCTAATGAAATACAAATACTTTGATCGTAAACTTGCTTGTACACCATATGATCTAAGTGTGAAACTTTTCAAGAACACTGGTGAAGGTATTAAACAAACTAAATATGTGAGCATTATTGAAAGCCTCAGGAATATGGGTTTACCAGTAGACCTAGTATGGAGCATTGACATGCTATCGAAAGACTCATGAGATACTTGAAAATGACCACGAGTCTTAGATTGCATTATCAAAGATTTTATGTCATCCTTGAAAGACATATTGATATTGATTGGAACAATTTATTATATGGCTCCAAAGCAACCAGTTTCTATATTTTTATTATAGTTGGTGGAACTTGTATCTTGGAAATCAAATAAATAGACGATATTGGATTAGTCCATTATGGAGTCTAAAATGATAGCTACTGTTAGTGAAGAAGCGATTTGGTTGAGATGTTTGCTAGATGGGATTCCTTTATGGGAAAAATCTATATTGGGTGTGTTGATCCACTACGATAGTACTACAACTATTGTGAAGATTGAGAATCGTAATTACAATGGTAAGAGACGACAAATACGTCGTAAGAAGAACATTGTTAGAGAGTTACTTTCTAAAGGAGCTGTTATAGTGGATCATGTACGCACTGATGAGATTTTAGCAGATCCTTTAATAAAAGAGTTAGCTAGAGAGAAATTCATAAATACATCCAAAAGGATGAGACTAATGTCTATAGAGTCACTCATTATGGTAACCCGACTTAAAATACTTGAGATTCCAAGAATTATATTCAATGGGTAATAAGAAGTCGTTAAGTGATATGAGATGAACAAGCTATTGTAAATCAGAGAAGCATGAGTTTTGAAGCAATGATAAGATGAGATAATAGAAACTGCTAATTAGATTTATACTCTATGTGGAGTAGAGTACCTAACTACATGAAT
Source organism: Cicer pinnatifidum (assembly GCA_037974775.1). Classification (NCBI taxonomy): domain Eukaryota; kingdom Viridiplantae; phylum Streptophyta; class Magnoliopsida; order Fabales; family Fabaceae; genus Cicer; species Cicer pinnatifidum. Next base: position 46,008,992 of record JBBPBR010000003.1, read on the forward strand.
ACTTTTGATAGACTCACATTTGTAAATGTGGAAGTTGGGTCGTTTCCTATGAAATTTTGAGGTAGAGTTAATAGAGCGTTCATTATACTGGGATAGACGTGTAGGGCCCTAATTGCACGGGCTTTTGAGAATACACCAATTGAAAAGGTTGTGTGGGGTTTGATGTTAAAGATAGAGTTCAAGACTACAAGTCACTCTTGTTGAATTTGAATCTTACTTATTGTTAGTGAAGAAGCAAACTGGTTGAAATGCTTGTTAGCTAGTGAAGAAGCAAGCTAGTTGAGATGCTTGTCAGCTAGTGAAGAAACGAGTTGGTTGAGATGCTTGCTAGTTGAGATCCATTTATGAAAAAACCTATGTTAGTTGTGTCGATCCACTGTGATAGTATTGCGACTATTGCAAAGATTAAGAATCGTTTTTATTACGGTAAGAGGCAACTAATACGTGGTAAGTACAACACTGTTAAATATTTACTTTCTAAATGAGTTGATATAGTGAATCATATACCTACTGATGAGAATTTAGCACATCATTTGACAAAAGAGTTAGCTAGAAAAAGTTTTAAATACATAAAAAAAGATGAGACTAATGCCTATAGAGACACTCATGAATGTAACTCAGACCTAAAAGATTGAAGATCTCAAGAATTAAGATCATATGTATACATTTTTTACTTTTAAATCTTTAATTTCCAGTAGTTTTAGCGCCTTCGCAACATCAAGTTTTTAAGTTTCTTGTTAGAAATTATATAACCAACTTTTTTATGGTTATATATATATACTTTTTAATCATGTATTTTTTCTTCAATATATTTAGTTATTACAAATTTTTAAATGATATTAAATATTCTTTTATTAAATAATATTTCATTTAACTATTCGTCAAAAAAATATATTTAATTAAATTAATATATGTTACAAGATATTTAACTATTAATTTTAAAAAATTTGTTAATTGTAAAAATTCGGTGATTTACTTTCCATTATACATTATATTGGTATTTATATATTAAAATGTTTTACTTATAAGAGAGTGTAAGCCACCGATTGATTAATATATTAAAATTAATGTGGTTAGTTAGATGTGATATGTCAAAATA
>JBBPBR010000003.1:46022336-46045496 GCA_037974775.1 Cicer pinnatifidum
CAAAAACTTTATCAATATTTCACAAAATACATAATTGTCATTAAACCGTATATTTTCAAACCATATTGATTTTGGAACCGTACTGTACTAAATTGTTATTATTGATTGATATTAATTGTTAAAAAAAAAATAAAATATGACTTGATTTTCTATAAAATAAACGAACCAGTTTGATTCATAAAATAAAATATAATATATTATTTATAAAGTATCAAAGTTTGAGTTATTTTATAGTCTAACGGTATAACTTATGTTGTATTATGCAAAAAAAAAAATTATTATTTAAGATAATAATCAATTTGCTCTTTAGTCATATATAGTTTTTTTAAATATAGAGATATAAGAATAATCACTGAGTTTATGTTTTTTCAATAGACAACATATCTATATTTTCCATATTCGTGTTCTTGAAGACATTAATCAATTAAACACCAATCCTATAATAATAACATTGAACCAAAAAGTGTACTTGTGTTTAGTGTTTACAACAATACATGATTTGAGAATATATATATATATATATCCCATGATTCCGACTTCATGAGGCAAAACATAATTAGATCTTAGAATTACAACATATAATAATAGTTTTTAACATAATTGATGTCATCATCTACTATGTAGCACATAATTCATTGTAGTTCATATTCACATTTGATTTTCTTGAGTGGTTTTGATGATGATAGTTGGGCACTTGCAATTGCATCGTTACCCGCATTATCTTGTTGGTCATCAGTTGGAGGCCTTTTAGTCGGTGTAGTTGACTGAACATTATCAATATCGTTTTCACCAGTCATTTATAATGATTGCTACATATTTCATAAAGTTTATAGGAATTAATTAGATTATTGTCATAAAGATTTATGAAATCAAAATGTATTTATCAAAATGATGCACTTATATAGAGTCGTGTAGATATACTTACAATGTCAAATAGTATTTCTTGACTAAGAAGTTCACGACTCGGTTCTCCTTTAGATGTGTTCTGAAAATGGACTTCTATTAACTTAAGTTGTGCAATTTTTAATATATATAATTTATTACAATTAGAATATACAATAAGGCAATATATGGTTTGAATACATTTTCAATTTGAAATTGTTCCTTAATTGCAGCAATAAGTGCATCATCACTCCATGACTTATTAACAGAACATTGTTTTGAAGATGGTTGTAGTTTTACACGAAAAGCTAGAGTGGTCTCCATTATGTCTTGAAGTTCTGATGGATATATCTTTATGTCAGTATCACCAACCTTTAACATGTTTCAGGTAAATGAGTTATGTCATATTACGTGGTAAACAATAAATATCCAAACTATCAAGTTACTTCGACTAAGTATTATATACATGCCTCAATCATATTCTTCCTCATTTGAGATGCTGAATTCTAAGTAGTGAAGTACAATCCTAGTCCCACATAAGGAAGTTACAAAAGTAATTGTCGTGGAAAACTTCAATGATCATTTTGTACCTATTTTATGTTTTTAGTATTGATACTAATAAGTGTTCGATATAAGGACTCTAATATTGATGTATAAATTTTGATAAATTAAGGTTGAATATTGAACTACTCTTATGGGCTATTTGCTTTTAGTTTGCGAACAAATTCATATCCTTATACGTCAGTTAAGAGTAACCCTTTCTAATAGTAACACTAACCCTCAATACTATACAAATTGTTTCTACTTTATTCCAAATGCCTATAAGTTAGAAAATTGTAACCATTTAGTTTTACTTTGATTGGACAATATATTTTGAATTGGAAGAACAAATAAATTACATACTTCTAAAATATATAAAAAAACACCATCTATTAAAGTTTGATGTACCTTGGAATTGGTTCGTCAACCTGAACACCACGTTTATATTAATAATTTGTAATCTCTTTTTTAGCTTTGACTGTGCAATTAGTGCAATTAAAAAAATTGTAACATTTAAATAATGTATATATCTACATAAAAATCGTGTTATGAAATTATAGTTACATGTCCAACAACCTTGATTTGGCGAATAGTTTTAGCTTGAGCATTGTACATAAACTTCTCTTGTGAAGTGTATTGAGATGAAGATGTGATATGAGTTTGTAGTTGACTGCCCCGAATGTAGCTATCTATATCGTCTATTTCAGGTAGCCTACATTCATTGAAGATGAGTGGTCGACATCATTAAAATCGCTTGACCTCTAATCAGGCTAAATCATAACTGCAACATTTGAAAGACACTTGTAAAGAGTTGGTCAACTTACTGATTTCCGAATTCCTTGATTTGGTGTTTGTTTTCATTGATAAGAGGTTTAGTTACACTCCATGCATTAGTGATTGTAGGTCCGTTGTTTCCTGCCATATAGAAGTAATTAATTAACAACTACATTGAAGTATATTGTAACAAATGAAATATTTCATTAAATAGTTAGTACTTGTGTTGAATTAATAATACCTTATCGAGGCTTGACTCGTGCATGATGGAAGATTATAATGATGGGACCAGAGTTGGGGTGAGCATTAACATAATTGAGTAATTGTGTACCATAAGCCTCCCATAGGGAGCAAGTAAGGATATTTCCGCCGATGAAATGAATAATATCATTTGAAACATGCTTTGTATAGTATATTAATTAAATGTAAATATTGTTGTCACCTGAGATCTTTGATCTTGATGGTGACACAAATTTTTTTGGTTGATGATGTTGAAGTTGAAGAAATGACCTCATCCAATACCCCAATAATATCTATAAATAAAAAAGATAAGTTATCCATTGAAACACGAAAAATATAAAAACACATATATATTGTTAAAAAAAAAAGAAAAAAAGAATTGATAGTATTACCAATTAAGTTGTTAGGAGGGTTCTGCCCATTCAAAATGGTGCTAAAAGACACAAAACGGTACTGAGTCAGCGGGATTTCAGGGAGATCAATCTCTTCTTCAAAAGTAGCAGAATTGAAAACAATTTGGAATTCATGGAGGCAATATTTGAAATGGAAAGTACTTGGAAAAACTGAAAAGTTATGGATGATGTATGTTTGATTCTCTTTGAGTTTGCGCCTCCATTTAACAGAATCATCTTGTCGTATAACAACATGTATATGATCTGCCTTTTAATAACAACATGTATATGATCAGCCTTTTAATAACAAATAATTTATAAAATGAGATACTAACCAATAGAATGAAGATATTTGTTAACCAAACATAAAGACAAAGTTAAAATGTAGACCTGTTGATCCATCAAAATAACTTCATCATGCACATTTCCATTTTTACTAACAACAGTGAAGTAATTTGTGACCCTAACTGCTATTTTCCAAGTTTCCTTTGAGGTGTTAATGTCCTTCAATGGTGTTGCATTTCTTGTTTGTGAACCAATGCAAATTTTATAAACATAAATTAAAAATTAATCATTTATTTCAGATTATAATATATCTCTGAAAATGAAATGCAACATATTTGGAACTTAAAGAGCGAAGAAAATATAAAGAAGTTGAAGATGTAATTTCAGTTTGTAATAACATTTAGAAGTACAAACACAAAATCTAAAAAAAATGCAAAGGAATATGAAATTAGTCAGTTTACTAAGAGTAATTTACAGAATTAAGAAATAGATTTTTTTTAAATAGATAAAAAAAAAACCAAAATATTATATGAATAAAATAAAGTAATGTTATCTTTTTTTTCCTTTTTTTCTTTTTGGTTTCAATTCAAAATTATATATTAAGTTAGTTTGAATAAGCAGCAAAGAAAATAGTTGAGACCATTAAGGAAACCGCAACCAACATTGGCGCCTCTGCCAAATCTGGCTTGGAGAAAACCAAAGCCACCGTTCAGGAGAAGCTGGTTTTTTTCTCTATTTTTCCTTTTTTTCAATGAAAAAAAATGTTCTTTTTTGTAATTACTAGAATTTACTTTCATCAATGTTAATTTTAGAAGTTGATGAATCTTATTTGGGAAGTGGACTAAAGTGATTTATTATATAGTGAACTAAAGTTGTCGTAGTAAGTGAACTAAAGTTTTATTATACAATTTTTCTGGTACCTTTTACAGTTTTCATAAATTTAACCTTTGCAAAAAAATTTGGATTATAATTGTAAATTAATTTAGCTTTTTGCACATAACTCAACTTCTTCAAATTTTTGCCATTTTGAAATATTTATAGTTTAAAATAAAAACTAAAATAGTATATTGCATTGAGTGCCTCGATAAAACAAAAAGACCAATATTATAATGTTGATAGTATTTATATATATATATATATATATATATATATATATATATATATATATATATATATTTATCTAACAGGTAAAAAAATTGGGACATAGTTTAGGTTAGGGTTGAACACTGGAAACAAAGAATTAGAAGCGACCATCTTTGCCATTACAACGCTTATTTCAGTTTCAGGTTCCTCTCTCTAACTTCATTCTTAACTCCCCAAAATCAACAACACCATCTTCTTATTCCCTCGGTTTTTCCTAAATTTCGTATCTTTCCAACATTATTAACAACCCCAAATTCTTCTCTAATCAAAACACCAAATTTAAGTGGACAATGTTGTAATTTTGATAGTATATTATTTTCTTATAATCTTGTATTGATTGATAGTATTATGTAAAAGACAATTATGTTTCCCTTAATTCTTTTTTTTTTTTAGTTTTATGTGCAATTATATTTGATTTGTGATTAATTCGAGATGAAAACGTGCAATTAACATTTCGAGTGGAAAACCGATGAACTGACACTGATTTTTTCATTCTCTTTCTTTCTTGATTTGGATATAGTATACTAAATATTAATATTATATATATTTTTCAGTTCTAAATAGAAATGAATGAGTTTGAAGGAGTAAGTGACAAACCTTGAACAAACTTGTATTACAAATTGTAGCAACCCCTTCTTAATTTTTTTGGATAATCAAGGTGTAGATTTAAATTAAAATTAAAATTTGTAAGAGATTTAAGGATTACATTTTATTTTAAAGATTTAGATATTAGATTTAAATTTGCAGGTACTATTATTTTAGTGGCAATATTTTATTTAAATATATTTTATAATGAGTTTTTGTAGTGAAAATATGATTTTTCTAAATAAGATTGGTGCTTGCAATTTGCACGCTCATTTTCATTGTATCATGTTTACTTGTACATTCCACTGTGCAGGTTGCAATTTCTTTTCCTAACTTGTAAATTACAGACCGCACCCCACGTCTCTCTCTCTCTCTCTTTACTGTCGCGCACCCCTTCCTCTGCAAAAACAGTGCAGCCAAAACTTCTTCTCTTTCTATTCGAATTTCTTCATCCCTTCCCTCGAAGTTTCACGCCACCATCAAGGTGTTAAGGACAAATGGAGGAGAAGAATATACTTCACATGAATTCAAGGATTTTTGTATCAAGAATGGAATTGAACATGAGGTAACAGCTCCCTACACCCCTCAACACAATGGCCTAGCTGAAAGGATAAATAGAACCATACTAGACATGACTAAAAGCATGATAAAAGAGAAGAGACTGCCACATGAGTTCTGGGGAGAAGCTGCATCAACTGCTGTCTATATTCTAAATAAATGTCCAACAAAGAAAAATGAGAAGGTACCAGAAGAGATCTGGAGTGGAAGAAAGCCAACAGTGGGGAATTTAAGAATATTTGGTGCTCCATGTTTTAAACATGTACTATACTTGTGCAATACAAGGCCTAACATCTGCTGTAGTTTGAGAGTGGTAAGCAGATTCATGGAGAGGACCAAGCACTCTCATTGGCTGGCAGTTACGAGAATTATGAGATATATCCAAGGCACAATTGGGCATGAAATTATGTTTGCAACATACTTGAAACATGAAAATCAAGACTTAATGGGATATTCAGATTGAGATTGGTGTGGAGACAAAAATGATAGAAGGAGCACTTCATGATATGTGTTCAAATTCATGAAATCACCAATAGCATGAAGCTCAAAGAAGCAGCCTGTGATAGTACTATCATCATGTGAAGTTGAGTACATTGCTGGCAGCTATGCAGCCTGCTAAGCATTGTGGTTGGAATCATTAATAACAGAGTTGGAGATTGAAATTTACAGGTCAATTCCGCTGCTGATTGACAATATTTCAGCAATAAATCTGGCAAAGAACTTTGTGTCTCATGGAAGAAGCAAACACATTGAGACAAGATTTCACTTCTTAAGAGATTAAGTTGGAAGAAGCAAATTGAAGCTCATTTATTGCCAAACTGAAGTTCAACTGGCTAATACAATGACTAAGGCCTTGAGAACAAGTAGATATGAAGAGCTAAGAAGACTACTAAGTGTAAAATCACTTAGAAACTTGAATTAAGAGAAAATGCTGGAAACCAAGAATGTTCTTGGTTTGTGACTGAAAAACGGAGAACGTTCTCCTTATTCAGTTTTGTGTAATTCAAGTTAGTTTGATGGTATATAATCAACTAACTAACTAACCACTTAATTAGTTAGTTAATTAAGAAGAAGTTAATTAGAAATAATGTAATAGAGGCTATGTATAAATAGCATACTCATCTCAATGAACATAATACACATATTATTTAATTCATTCATTATCTCTTTTCTGAGTTTTATTGCAAGTAAAACGCCAACAGTGTCGCAACTTGTTTTGTTACTGTGGGAGTTTCTTATAGTAAGTCTCGATGAATATGATTAATGGGGAAGATCATGTGATGTTATTCATGCATGGAATGAAAGAAATTGGAGAAGATGTGATTAGTTATTCATCCAAGTTAAATGTGCTCATGTAATTAATGATTTTATTTAGGTGCATTTAGTTGCATATGTGGCTAAAAAAATCATTTTATTATGTGATTTAATGCATATTAACAATATTTATTTTTTAGAGCATACAATTTCTTTTTGGTGTGAGAAAATATTCAAATAATAAGTTTATTTAAAAAGAAGATAGAATATGCTTGAAAGATACTATTTGTATTTGTTATATTTGAAAATAAATGCTTTAAGTAGAAGATTATTATCATAATAAATAATTAATTTGCTAGATAAATGTAGAGTACTATTTTATTTGTAGATACAGATAGATTGTAGAGGCAATATAGGACTCAAACAATTTCCATGCATGAAAAAATAATAGTAATTTTGTTGATAAAAATCTAAACTTTTTTGGATAATCAAGGTGTAGATTAAAATTAAAATTAAAATTTGTAAGAAATTTAAGGATTACATTTTATTTTAAAGATTTAGAGATTAGATTTAAATTTGCAGGTACTATTATTTTAGTGACAATATTTTATTTAAATATATTTTAAAATGAGTTTTTGTAGTGAAAATATGTTTTTTCTAAATATGTTTCATTGTATCATGTTTACTTATTATACATTCCACTGTGCAGGTTGCAATTCCTTTTCCTAACTTGCAAATTACTGAACGCACCCCACGTCTCTCTCTCTCTCTCTCTCTCTCTCTCTCTCTCTCTCTCTCTCTCTTTACTTTCGCGCACCCCTTCCTCTGCAAAAACAGTGCAGCCGCGCCCAAACTTCTTCTCTTTCTGTTCGAATTTCTTCATCCCTTCCCTCTAAGTTTCACGCCACCATCACCAATAACCACTCGCCGTCGCCGCTTTGCCACTATAAAAGCCATAGTCGCAGCTTAGTTCGTCAGAAACGCCACTGCTCTCGCAAGAAAACTTCCGTTCCACCGCGGGTTGACATCTTTAGGTGATTTCTCTTTGTTTTTTTTTTTTTTAATTTGCGATTTGATGTTCGTTTGTGTTTCCCTAATTTCTGCTAAACTCGAAGTTGTGTTATTCCTACTTTTCAGCCACAACAACAGCCGCGAGCCTCCATCTCTGACCTCCCTGCCTCTGTACATCCCTTACTTCCATTCGGTGAGTATATCGCTCCTTTTCCCTTTCCGAAATTTTATTGATTATACCGGGCAAGACATTAATTTTCATACCCTCTCAGCTTAAAATGTTTTTATATTGTGCACAAATCACAACTACTTATAGAGTTTAATGGCGTAGTTGTAAAATAGTTTTACACGCGCATCAAATAAGAGGCTACATTTGTTTAAATACCCTTACAAATGTGCGGTGCCGTGCAAAAGTAGGTGGATTTTCATTAGATGTCAATTTAAAACTTATTTACACTGACCATGTAGATTTTCAAATCCATTTTGTTAAGCAATTTTAGGTATTTTAGTTATGTTCTTATAGATGATGATTAATTTATCTATTTGTGTTGGTTGGTTGCTGTTTGTGTTTTAATTGACGAATAAAAGGTCATCAATTGCGAGCTGTGATTCAGTTACATAACCACTAATGAGAACGGTTGTTAACGTTTCATGCCAAATATTCATTATGCTAGGTATGAGAGTGTATGTTGAGATCCCACGTCAACTAAAGTAGTCCTTTTAAGATTTGGAAAATCCTCATTCCCCGAGTTAGCTTTTGAATTGAGTTAGGCTTGCCCAAATTCTAAGATATAAATAAAAACTATAAAAAAAGATGGAGCGTCTCCGTATAATGCAACATCTTGTATGATGAACCAACATTAGATTTAAATTCAGTTTTTCTTGTTTAACTGAACTTTGACCAAGTCTGTTTCATTGGATCAAACCACTTTCAATTAGTGATCTGTTTGACTGGTCATTTTCAAAAATTGTCTCAGTTCCTTATAATGTTGGTTCAGGAATGGTTATTTCACCATGTCTGTGACCGAAGCTGTAACTTATAATTACTTTTTCCTCTGTTTAAGATCTTTGAGGCTTGTTGCTGACTGGTCGTTTTAAGGCCTTGAAAATGGAAGTGATGGTGAAAAAGTATCAGTCGAAATTCAGACAAGTTAGGGAAGAAATGCATCGGTGGGATGAACTTCAATCTTGCTTAATTTCACAGTTTAGGAATGCTTCCCATATTTTGGATAGGTTGCAGGTAATTTCACTTTTTCCTGTATATAATTTTTTGGGTCCTATTTGCTACTTTGATCTTGATGTTATTATAGTTCTTAAATTAATTGGGATCTTGAAGTAACTGGTGTGGTTGCAAGCAGGTGCTTCAAAAATCCAACAATTATGGTATTCTAAGATGTGTGAGTGGTGTGAAAGATGCTCTTTTGGAAAAGCAGATTAGTTCTTTGAATACCATTTTGGTTTCCATGAGAAAGACTTTGTAAGTTTCTATTTAGATCTCCAATCTTTTCAACTTGGGAATGGTTGATGAATTAAACAATTTCATCATTACCTGATCTTTCTTTCCAAAATGTCTTTATAAGGGTTTTAATTCATATTCATAAATGTTTGGCATTTTTTGTTACCAGCTATGTCACTACTTTCTCGCAGTTTGGAATTGTTTTGTTTTTGTGAATGGCTTCTGCTAGTGATTAGGATTTTGGCAAAAAGTACCAAATTGTGGGTAAATTCCTCAAGCTACATTTTAGAAACTACTTGTCTCTTATGTATCGTGTAAACCTGTGATATTTCACAAAAGTACAACCACTTGTGAATAGGTTTTCAAATATCTTCACTTTTTTTTAATCAAAATTTCTTTGAGAGTAGTTTATAGAACTATCTTCTTTAAGTGGCCTTTACCAGCAAATATTGAAATGGATTTATCAAGTGTAGGGCAGCATATACCATACACAGCCCAAAATCTGGGGCACCTGGCACAATCTCTTAAAGGCTGTTGATTTAAGTATATTTAATATAAATAATCTAGATATTTAACCAATTACCTAGTTTCAGAGACACTTCCAGAATTTTTGTATGTTGCTTCTGCATATCTATTTTGCTAGGGTCCTTCATTCATGAATGGAGAGGCTGAAAGCTACTGTCGTCATCGCTTCTCCCTCCATTATAGAGACCTTGGGCAAGCAACATCTACGGGTGGCAAACTTTGAGCAATTGGTGCTGTGATACTAGCTTCACATCCTACGTTTGAAGGATGATGGTGCGTCTTTTAACCTACATATTCTGTAGCTTTCGACGTCTTGGTGGAGTGAGTGGTGTTGTGTCTTGTGTCTTGGGAACATCATTGGGACTTTGGAGAAGATAATGGATCTATTTACCCTTTCCAGCCACAAACCAAGCAAAACAATCAACATTATAACTGTTAAAACTTAGAATCAATCCCGTGTACACATTGTCCTTATCTGTGCATATCATTTAAGTTTAGAATCATATCAATCAAGATTAGAATTAGCAATTAGTATTTATTGTTGCAAATACCATTTTAAATAGAGTTCAGTGTAGTTTGATTTTTGGGTTCTCCCTTTAGCATCAAATAGTCATTAATCACAACTCAAATATAAGTTGCATATTAGTGTAGAAGTTATGGAGGCTATATCAATGCAAAATAGATGATTTTATTATGATGCTGATTACTTGGTAATATATAACATTCAATTGCTTTATTTATTTTTTAGTTATTCACTTTCCAGGCTTTTATCCTTCTCCGGATGTTAATGAAAATAATAAATGGTGTGTTTCTTGGTTCATGTTTTATAAATAAGCTTATGAGAATGATCTTTAGTGGGGATGATTTGTTTGTTTTAGTTTTACTGACTTATTAATTTAAGTTTAAATTTGATCTTTCAGGGAAGAATTACATTCTATTGTCTTATCTCTTGAAAAAATTCATCGTGATGGTAGACAACTAGTGAAAGGCAGTTCTTCTCGCCCATCTGTGAAACAACTGCAGCAGCGTGTTGGTGTCAAACCTAGACTTATTGATTGCTTGGACGGCTTGTTGTTTCTACATGAGATATACTCCTCAGAGTAAGGAACAATTTTAATACTTTATCTTGATGTCTACTAATTTTTGCTTTTATACTAGCAAGAAATGCATTAATGTGAGAACTTTTGTACATCAAATGATATGATGCAATGTAAGAACTTGTAAGATTGGCAGAAAGTTTACTGAACTTGGTAAACACGGATCACATTTTCTTTCCTATGGTGCTTTGGTAGTGTTTTTTCAAAAGCCAATCAACATATAGATTTGTTATAGACTTAGAGGTCCTTAAGGCTTTGTTTCACTTTGTAAATATTTGAAACTTTCTGCTTTAATATTTTTAAATGATTTTTCTTCAGATAAAGCCATTTTAATTGAAGTACTAGTTTCCTCTTCTTTTTATGAACATTTAATTGTTTTTTGAGACAGGTATTTATTAAAATCATCAGTTGTATCAGCACTATCAGCATTGGTCTTAATGCCCAGGTATGAAGGTGTCAATGCTACATAGTCCAACCATTCAAAAGTTCTAATTGTATATATGGATGCTTCCTTTTTATAATATGTTTCATTTCTTCAAAAAAAATTCTATTTTGGTTTATGGCACAATTTAGGCCTTAGAGTTTTCATTTGTTTGGGTTTTGGTCCCCTATAATTTTTTCTTGTGTAAAGTTCTCTATAGCTTCATATCATTTAGGTTTTGATCCTTTAGGAACCAATACCTTGAACAGTTAAACTATATGGACTGATTCTTCATAGAAAATGGGGACCATAACATTTGGTGGATAGAAAATATGTAGTCTAAAACCCAAATTGGTGAAAAATATAGCTTTCAATGTATGATTCTCGTTGTTTCTATGCCTTCGGTGTACTTGTGCCCTCTGTGTTTGCATTTCTTATGCTTTGGTTTCAGCACTGTTTTGACAATTTTGTCGTTTTATGTTATTTGATAACTTTTTTCTGTTATAGATAAGGGTAGAATTATATTAAGGGGCGAATTAATGTTAAATAAGGGTGTAAAATACTTAATTTAATAAATGATGGTATAGGGGGCATATTGCATTTCACTATTTTTTTAATGTTGGTATCCAACATTTTATCGTGCTGTACGGGTTTTGACTCTGTTTGCTTTGCATGAACGACATTGTAGTCCTAGCGATCTTGGTTCACTACTACAAATCTTGGTTGATCAACCCAATCTCCCCACTGAGGAAGGTACGCAAGAATTTTTTGTCGGGTAGAGATGATGTCTTGATGATTAGCAATTAGAAAAATGTATGAATGCACACCCACATTGGTGCTTTGATGCTCTCATTTAGTGCCTATGCTATGTTAATCATAATGAACACATCACTTCAACCTCTTATGTTTCTTAGAACTCCTATAGGATCCTTATATCACTATTGTCAATTTCTTGAGTTTGAAGTTCACAATTAGGCTGTTGTTAATGAATAAATCTTCTACTAAATATTGCATGATTTGTGAATTCTGGATTGTTTTCTCTATGCATTATATAGGATGCCAACTTTGATTTAACTGCACTGAATTATGCTGGAGTTTGGAAAACTTACAACATAGTTTCACTTCATGAACTTCGTTTGGGAAAGGCTTTTCTGAAAGATTTTATGTACCATACTGGTTCCAACCTAGTTTTTTTTTCTTCTTTTTTCTCAAGGTTACCTGAGAGAGAATTAATTTATTATCCCATTATAATTAGAATTTAAAGGTAGTACACAGATAGTTAAAAACAACTTTACACTGGCTTCCAATCATAACTAATCAATCTGGCACATCATATAATACATTTTTTAAATCAATTACACTTTATCTAATGTTTTGTTGATGTGACAAGTTATTATTGATTGTCAGGATAAAATAACTTTACAGTGATATTGTATCTCTTTCAAATTCTTATTGGTATTTACTTATTGCCAGTTACAAAAAAAAGTACAATAAGTAGGGTATTTTAGTAAATAAATAATTAATGCTGTTAAAAATTTGATAGTGTTTTATAAATAAGGACTCAATTTTCAAGAAGATCCTATATTAAGAAAACATTTTACATGATTGGACTTATGGATTTGTAAAACGGTATTTTAATGTACATATGGCTTCTTATGGTTGGAAGATGATGGCATTGAAAAGCTTTTACCCCAACTATAGCTCAAAATTAAACTGGTTTACTAGCTCATTTCTGGTTGTCTGACTTTTGGCTGCAGTTCAATTTGTGTTGGACACAATATTTGCTGAAGAACTGTGTTGATGTCCTCTACCGTGATGGTATACCTGGGAATACTGGAGCCTTTGTACATCAAAGGAGCCTTTTTCATCCAACAGGCATGATTTTTGATGCAAATTAGATAAAGATAACTTGGAGTTAGGATGGTGAGAAATGGAGACAATCCTAACTCGATAATTTGTTATTTTTATTAGTAATAATTTTTAAATTTTGTAAGTGTTATTTAGGTATAAAAAAGTCTTCATACTTTTAGGCCACTATTATCTTATTAGGATTTTTTGTTTTAGAAACTAATATTTGACTTAGATTTTGTATTTGATTGGGATAAAGATTTTGGTGGTTTTTGGATTTTAATTTAATATTATAAAGGCTTGTGTTTGTGTGAGATGAAAAAATTGTCCTAACTCTTTTGTATCTAGCAAGCTTCTTTGGGCCGAACTTTTCTCAGCTTTTAAAGTCACTTAGAAAAATATATTTGAAAAAAATCTTTTTTTGTCTTGAAAGAATACATTCAAAATCATATGTTTGTTTAGAAACGTGAAATTGGAAAAAGTTAGGCTCAACTTCTTTTTATATATTTACCAGACATCTACCTGTAACATGCACGAGTTGTCTATAAAAAATTTGACGTCAAAATATAGAAATAATATAGAAGTCTTAGTTTTCAAAAGTAATATAAAAAAGCACAACATATAAATTAAACAAGAAATTTGAAGAAAATTACATTTTACATTTTGAATTTTTTTTTATGAACTATATTTGAGCTAACTTTGAATGTTGCCTTTCATCAACAATCAATGTTTTCAAACTCTTTCTTGATGTCATTCTTAAAATTGCAATATATAGTTGTCCATATAAAAACACTTATTATGATAAATAAGCTCATACATGCTTCACATGTTGTACTTGACTTTTATTAATAGTAATCATAAAGGAAATTGAAGTAGTAGAATAACATATTTGCAAAAAGTAAAAAATATAGCTATAAACAATTTGACATGCAGAAAATAGCCTTGAAATATGCAAAAGTTGGGCTATTGAGAATTGTAGAAGCATTAATGAGATTCTCTCCACCTTGAACCAAGGGCAGTAGTGACTTCCAATTAATGGCGCTCGTATGACACGTCGTTTAGAGTATGTAGTTGTCATGTGATTAATGTGAAAAATAGTAGATCTATAAAATAGTAGTAATCATGATAACTCATTATTATAATCCGTGTATGTGTTTGACTGCAAATTTTAACATTTCAACAAATAAATTCGATTATTAATTTAAGACTTCAATTAGATCCTTAAAAGATTCTATGTTTATTAACCAAAATTTAAATTCCCGGACAAAAAAACATGTAAATATGTAAAATTATACACTAAGTATAATAAAATAAAACGAACAAATAAATTAAGTACAAAGAGAAAGTAAAAGTCATGCATTTTATAACTGAATAAATACATACCCTATTCGAATAGTTAGATAGACGTTATAATCCAATGATAACATATATATATTATATCTTACATAAAATTTCTAAAATAAATTTGAATCCTCTAAAATAGAAACCTAATCTCTTATTTATAGACAAAGAACTAGAGTTGATCTCCGTACACACATGACACATGTCTTATTTACTATTTACCAATTTGACACTTCTTTAACTAACTTGAAACTTTCTCTACAAGTTTTCCCACTACCTACTGCATTTGTCTTATTTTTAAACTCGGACATCTCGCTTCTTTTCGAGCACAATTACCATCTTTTAGAAACTTTTCCTTTATAGTCTTCGTTTAGTATTCTATTTGCATGATCAAACTAGCTATTCTTTTCGAGCGCATATCATATGGAAGGCTTGTATTTCTTGATGTGTGGACAAGCTACATTGAGTTCTTCATCTCACTAGAATTCTAAAACTTGAATTTTTAGTGAAACAATTGCCCCAAAAATGTTAACCGTAAAAAATTATACGACATTGACATTTTTTGACTTCGATATGATTAAATTCAGTGTACCTCGAGTGAGTGAGATAACTAGGCATGACAACAGGGTGGGGAATGAGTGGATTTTGCCTCATCCACCCCACACCCGACTAGTCAGGGAAAACCCACATCCTTTTTTTTATCAGATGTAAAATTTAAGTCCCCATATCTGCCTGCGACAGAGTTTGGATTCTCCCGTGCCGCATCAACACCCATTCATATATATAAAATAATAAATTTAAAAATCATATTTATTATGATTAATATAATAAATAAAATAAAAATATTAAAATAAAATTTTCTATTGAAAAAATATTGTAACTTTTATACACACACCTCATTACCTCCTTGACATGCGACAACGTGTCAGAACCCAACGAGTGGGCACAACTTCCTTCTTAACCCCCTTTTCTTTAGCTTTTCTTTCCCATCATACTTCTTCAAAACCATTGACATTTAGAGGTCAAATAAACCCTAGGTTTTTGGAATCAGTTGCAATGTATTTAGATCAATGTCTAGAAGCTTTAATCCATTGAAGTCCATGCAAAAAAATCTTATGTGAAAACTTTTTACCTTAAACTTATGGTATGTTCACTGTAACTCTCTTTGATGTAGCTGCTATTATAGGTCTTAACCCAACATGTCGAGTTTTGACCCCTGGCAATACATATATCATGCCAACTCCACATATGTCTTGTATGTTATCATCAAACCTTGTCTCAAAACTATCAATGATTAGATCTTCTTTATCTCCAAATTATGCCAATTTAGCATCCACAAACTTGGTGGAAGTTCCTATTGTCTTTCCAATTGTATTTTTACAAGTCACCTTGTTATCTCTTTGTTGTTTTAGTGACATTCAAAGGCCTACTTCGATTTTCTTAACTTTGGAACATCTCTATTTGAGCTCTTTGAGCTCTTCGATCTTGAGTTCTAGTAACTCATTCTTTACCCCAATTTGGATGCCTTTATAGAGGAGGCTTCGAACTAGCCCCTCTAGTTGTCTGATTTAGACTAGTTGCCTTCAAAGGTTGATTCGAGTTAAATAATTAGCCATTCATTTGTGAATTACGAAAAGGTAACATAGAGAGATGTTATTAATAGGTTTGTTTATACCCATGTACCATTAGGGGAAACATTATGAGGAGGAACAACCGTTCTTTTCCTATATAGAGGCACATAAGGTTCCTTTATATTTGAGGCAAAGAGTAGTGTGTTATTTCATGAGGTGGTATGTAAGGTTTTTTTTTCTCATAGTATTGACTTACTCCCAAAACTAACATTATATGGCTGAGCACCCTCCTTGTTAGCCGCCACCTTAGCTCTTTGTTTCTCTAAGGCACACTTCCTTTTAGACATCTCAAATACATTTGTTGATTAGCATTACATTTCTTTGTATGAACTCCACCAAAGACCCCAATTCGAGGATGGATCTTGTTTGAAGTTTCTTTTTCGAATTGTTCAATGCTAGTGTCGAGATCATTTTCCTCTTCTATCAATATCGTTTCGACCATACAAATGCTCGAATCAGGTTGTAATGGCAGAATCAGTAAAATATTTTATGCCTCGAATTTGTTCAGGAGATTTATGTGTAAGATTTATGGGTCACATATGTAATTAATTAATTAATAAAGTGTGTTAGGGTCATTATATAATTAGCCAATAAACTAGGGGTCAAATAATATATAATAGTTTATGGCTAAAGAACATAATAATTATGAAAATTAATAGTGTAGATACCAGGCGATTTCTAATTTAATGAGGGGCTGAATTAGTAATACTGCAATTTGGGATATAACTAATAATAGTTATATATAGGGATAGTGGTCCCCAAGGCAAACACAACAAGACTACTCAGTTTCACAAACCCTAAGGAGAAAACTCTCTGGTTCTCTGGTTCTCTCTATCCCCATCAAGAGAGCAAGGTCTTCAGGGTGTTTTGCTGAGGAAGATCACCCAACCCATTGGCATTATCATCATCATCCCAGAATTTCATAAATGGAAATTCCCACAGGTACACTTCCGTATTTGGTTATTCATCATGTAATTGGCATGGATTAATTGAGCATAAGGTTGTGGGGATTGTATTCCAAGAATTGGTATCAGAGCCTACCATGTTTAATTCATGATAAAATTCGGTTATTGTCTTTGTTTTTAGGATTCAATTTGGGAATTTTGACATGATTGAAATCTTAGGGTTTGTGATTTGGGAATATCCATATTTTTTTTGTTTCTGGTTATAATTTTTTTTTCTTTCGTGTTGATGTGCCATTGATGGTTTACTATAAAGATTTTCTATAATTGTTGATTGTTTTTGGATGATTGGAACAATTAATGAATCGTGAACAATGCCATGAAATTCTTTTCAATGTTTTGTTTTATTGCCATGGCTTATTGTTTCATTATACGCAAGCTGAAAAACAGTTATATTTTATGTTGAAGAAGCCTTTGTTTGACATTTTCACTTCCGATATTTTATGATATGTGGAGTTTCTATATTCTGATATTATTATGATGAAAATTTCATAGCTGGCTCTTCCTTTTAGCTACTAATCAGTGTGTACTAATTTGCAATCTGATCGGGTCACGTCAGTTTGTGGTGGCGGCTGAAACTGAGATGTTGTTGCAGCATCACATGTTTCAATTTGAAACTTTAAACCATGCTTTGTTCCACAAAAGTACCAATACTAATTTGATTACGTTTTCTGACGGAAACTTTCGAGTGACTGTGCATTCAGTAGGAATTGATTATTGCACAGCCTGTAAAGAAAGCATCTTTTTTTTTTTAATATTTAATAAAAAAATCCATCATTGAATAACTTCTAGTTCATAGGATTTTTTTTAATTGAAATAAGCGTTTAGTTTTTTTTTTTTTAACTAATAAGGCACATATTTTTTTTCTTCTTTCAATTTTTTGTGATAAAACAAAATTATCAAATACTAATGAAACACAGTTTATATTAGTGAACAATTTTTTTTTTTGTAAATATTGTTTTATTTGGATATAATAAATATATATTCAAGTCAAGTTTGACATTTTGAATGAGTTAATTGAAACTTGACGTCGCCAAAGTGACCTCTCTTGTCTAAATTGCTCGTGAAGAGTGTCAAATGGCTGAGTATATGTTTATTCATGCGGGTATTGACCGACCCAAAGGAAGGTTAATATTTGGCAGAATTACATGTACACCTGCGATGATAAATGTGAGACAATTATTTGGTATACATGTGAGCAGTAAATCGGCCCAAAGGAAGGTTTATTGTTTGACATGTCTTATTGTCAATATTTGATCGTTGCAGCAAGAGTACCACTAGCAGTTGGTGTTACTGTCCAAAGACTTGACATCAATGGTGCACCGGGTATCTTGAGATGAGTTAAATTCCATGATTTGAACATATGTATTTATTTATTTATTGATTTATTTTCCTATGATGTGAGTTTCTAAGTTTCGTTCTTTATTTAATTTTCAGCATCTATTGCTTCCATATCTGCAAATTTGAGTTCTATTCCTGTCCTTAATGGGACAAATTTTAAGGAATGGGAAGAGAACATTCTGATTGTTTTTGGCTGCATGGATCTAGACCTTGCATTAAGAATTGATCGACCCCCTACTCCTAAGGACTCTAGTTCTTCTGCGGAAAAATTAGAGTATGAGAAATGGGATCGCTCAAATCGCATAAGTCTTATGATCATAAAGCGTGGCATTCCTGAGGTCTTTAGAGGTGCTGTCTCGGATGAGATAGTTACAGCTAAAAATTTCCTTGCTGAGATAGAAAAACGCTTTGAAAAAAGTGATAAGGCTGAAACAATTTCTTTGCTTCAGAATTTAATTTCCATGAAGTATCAAGGCAAGGGAAATATAAGAGAGCACATTATGATGATGTCCAACATTGCTTCTAAGCTTAAAGGACTAAAGCTTGAGTTGTCAGATGACTTACTCATTCATTTAGTATTACTGTCTCTTCCTGCATAATTCAGTCAGTTTAAAGTGACTTATAATTGTCAAAAGGAGAAATGGACTCTTAATGAGCTCATTTCATTATGTGTGCAAGAAGAGGACAGGCTGAAGCAAGATAGGACTGAAAGTGCTCACTTTACTAGCATCTCTAAAGACAAGGGCAAAAGGAAAAGAATTGAGGAGCCCAAGAACAAAACTGCTGCTAAGGGTCCAGAACAAAAGAAGCAGACTAAGGATAACAACTGCTTCTTCTGCAGAAGTCCTGGACACGTGAAGAAGGATTGTGCCAAATATCATGCTTGGCGTGCTAAGAAAGGTATGATTCTGTCTTTGGTCTGTTCTGAGGTTAATTTAGCTTCAGTACCTGGAAACACTTGGTGGTTAGACTCTAGTGCAACTACTAACATCAGTGTTTCAATGCAGGGTTGCCTGAACTTCCGAAAGCCTAGTGATACTGAAAGATGCATCTATGTAGGAGATGGGAAGAAGGTAGAAGTTGAAGCCATAGGAAAATTTAGATTATTATTAAGTTCCGGTCACTATTTGATTTTAGAAGACACTTTTGTTGTACCGTCATTTAGACGAAATTTGGTCTCTATTTCTTATTTGGACAAATCAGGATATTATTGTTCATTCGGGAATAAAGAATTTACTTTGTCTTTAAATTCGAATGTTGTTGGAACTGGTTTACTTTCTGGTTATGATAATCTTTATTTATTGGAAACTGTGGCTAACTATAATGAAACCTTGAGTGTGGAATCACGTGGTACTAAGCGAAAAATTGACAATTTCAATTCAGGAGTGCTTTGGCACAAGCGTCTAGGTCACATCTCTAAAAATAGAGTTGAACGACTTGTGTCAGATGGAATTTTAGATTCCATTGACTTCACAGACTTTAACGTTTGTGTAGCATGCATTAAAGGAAAACAGACTAAAGATAAGAAATTAGGCGTATATAGAGCTACAGACGTCTTAGAATTGATACATACGGATATCTATGGGCCATTTTCTACTCCTTCTTGGAATGGTCAACAATATTTTATATCACTCATAGACGATTATTCTAGATATACCTACCTTTACCTTATTCACGAAAAGTCCCAATCAATAGACGTGTTCAAATCCTTTAAGGAAGATGTTGAGAATCAACTTAATAAGAGAATTAAAAAGGTCAAATCTGATCGTGGTGGTGAATACTACGACAGATATGACAGTTCAGGTGAACAATGTCCGGGACCATTTGCCAAATACCTAGAGGAATGTGGAATCGTCCCACAATACACTATGCCGGGGTCACCCAGCATGAATGGTGTTGCTGAAAGACGAAACAGGACTCTTAAGGATATGGTAAGGAGTATGATTTGTCATTCCACCTTGCCAGAGTCACTCTGGGGAGAGGCATTAAAAAGAGCAGCATACATTCTTAATAGAGTACCAACTAAGGCAGCGACTAAAACACCTTATGAGCTTTGGATTGGGCGTAAGCCTAGTCTGAAGCACCTTCATGTTTGGGGATGTCCAGCTGAGGCAAGGCCTTATAGGCCGAATGAAAAGAAATTTGAACCCCGAACAATTAGCAGCTATTTTATAGGGTACTCAGAAAAATCAAGGGGCTATAAATTTTATGACCCTAATTTGAGAACAATTTTTGAGACGGGAACGGCAACGTTCTTTGAGGATATTGAGTTTGGGGGGAAGATTAAGGTCAAAGATTTTGTCTTTGAGGAAGAATCGGTAACAATTCCAGAACTGATTCTTCCACCAATTGACTTTCCTATTATTGAACAAACTCAAGATGATCTGGTTGTTCAGGAAGAACAAAATCTAGGTCAAATTCAAGATCCTCAAGAACAAGGGCCTCAAGAGCCAGCTCCATTGCGGAGATCCACTAGAGAAAGGAAAAATGCTATTTCGGATGATTATGTAGTATTTATCAATGAGGTAGAGGAAAATGTTGGCATGACGGAAGACGACCCGGTCAACTTTCATCAAGCCATGCAAGATCCTCGTTCAGATAAGTGGATCGAAGCAATGAATGAGGAGTATAAGTCTATGCAAGACAATTCAGTTTGGGAACTTATCCCATTACCTGAAGGAGTGAAACCCATTGGTTGCAAATGGATTTTTAAAACCAAGCGGGATTCCAATGGTAATGTGGAGAGATATAAGGCACGTCTTGTAGCTAAGGGTTATACTCAAAAGGAAGGGATTGATTATAAAGAGACTTTCTCTCCGGTTTCATCGAAGGACTCTTTAAGAATAATCATGGCTCTTGTTGCTCACTTTAATTTGGAGCTTCATCAAATGGATGTAAAAACAGCTTTTCTCAATGGCGACATTGATGAGACAATATATATGGTGCAGCCAGAAAACTTTGTGTTGGGAGACTCAAAGAATATGGTGTGTAAACTAAGAAAATCCATTTATGGGCTAAAACAAGCTTCTCGTCAATGGTACCATAAATTTCATCAAGTAATTCTCTCATTTGGTTTTGAGATGAATACAGTTGATGATTGTGTGTATCATAAGTTCAGTGGGAGCAAACATATTTTCCTAGTCTTGTATGTTGATGACATACTGCTTGCCACTAACGATACAGGCATGTTGCACGAAACTAAGAAATTTCTATCAAAGCATTTTGAGATGAAAGATTTTGGTGACGCCTCCTTTGTATTAGGAATTCAGGTACACCGAGACAGATCTCGAGGTATTCTTGGATTGTCACAAAAGAGCTATATCGATAAGGTTCTCAAAAGGTTTGGGTTACAGGATTGCAAACCAGGGGACACCCCAGTTGCTAAGGGAGACAAGTTTAGTCTCAAACAGTGCCCTAAGGGAAGTTTGGAAATTCAAGAAATGCAAAAGATCCCTTATGCTTCAGCTGTAGGGTGTAACATCCTCTAAATCTATATTATAAAGGTAAATTTTTCAGTATTAAATTGGATGTGGTAATTATTTTCCCTGTTCGACTTATTGTAGTTGATAAAGTTGTTAGTAGTAATTATTTAGTAGACATATTTTTATCTCTAGTACAAGAAAAATTTGGGCTAAGGGTGTTGGCTTGGTGTTACCTAACGCATTTGAATGAGTAGATATTGGCCTAGGAGTTTGTGGCTCGTTTTTATGATGAAGGTTAACAAATAATAATAATAATAATAATAATAATAATGATAATAATGATAATAATAATAATAATAGTAATAGTAATAATAATTATAATAATAATGATAATAATAATAATAATAATAATAATAATAATAATAATAATAATAATAATAATAATAATAATAATAATAATAATAATAATAATAATAATAATAATAATAAATATAGAAGTGGTAGTAGTAGTAGTAATAATAATATTGTCTCCCTCCTATTCCTCATTTAGGCCCAACACTATGAAAAGAATACTGAAAACCCTAGCCACTGCTACAAACCCTAGTTCACAAAAAGCCTTTTATAAATAAAACCAAAAATCCAAGCCACCACCACCATCACCTCCTCTTTTTCGGCAAGCTTACAACATTTTGTCCATGTGTACGAATTTGTGGGGCTAGGAGCTTTGTACTAGGAAGAAAAGCGGCCAAGGTAAGGGCTTTTCCCCACACAGATTATAGTTAGGCCATTAGTTGAATGACATGAAATAAATAATCATGATTACTTGTATTTTAAAAGAAAAATAAATGCAGACTAATAAAATCCTTATTTAGTTTGAGTGAATTTAATATTTGACTCCTATGTAGTAAAGTATGGAATTTTATGCGATATGTGATAAACAAAATTTAACTCTTATTATGTAGATTTTGTTGGAGTGTGAATTTTATTGTTATATATGTTAGTGTTAATGTGTATGGCCGACGTAATATCAAAATTTTATCTCTAAGTGTTACTATGTGCCAGTATTTGTGTTAATTGTTTGATTTTCCATTTTTGATTTTGTTTTATTTTAGTAAGTACATAATTTCCTATTATGTATCACTAATTGTGTAATCTATTTGAAATTGTTATTGAATCTATGCATTAAATTCCTATGATTAAAAATAGTTTTAATTTGATGCTATGCAATAATTGCTTTAAAGTGATATTATGTGCCACTAATTATGATAATCATTTGATTTTCTATTTTTGTTTTTGTTTTATTTTAGTAAGCGTGTAATTTCCCATTACGTATCACTAATTGTGTAATCTAATTGAAATCTGTTATTGAATATATGCATTAAATTTCTGTGATTGAAAATAGTTTTATTTTGATTCTATGCAATAACTGCTTTAAAGTGCTATTATGTGCCA
>JBBPBR010000003.1:46045936-46101596 GCA_037974775.1 Cicer pinnatifidum
GTTAATTATTTGTTTTCTATTTTTGGTTGTGATTTATTTTATTAAATACTTAATTTCCTATTATGTATCCTAAATTGTGTAATCTTCTTGAAGTTTGTTATTGAATATATGGCTTAAATTACTATGATTGAAAATAGTTTTAATTTGATTCTATGCATTAATTGATTTTAAGTTTAATGATGTTATGAATTTAATATTATGACGTTACAAATTTACTACTCAATATTTGAAATTTTTTTGTTATGAATTTAATACTCATGTTTTATTGACATTAAGAATTTACTACTCTTAATTTAATTCGACGGAATTCAGTAATTATTTCTATAGTTATGGCATAATTACTTAATTACCATAAATTGAATTATTTTTTTAAATTTAGAATCCTAACAGAATTAGTTTTATTTTGCTATAATGTGGAATTATTATGTATTGATTTAGATTGATTTGATTTGAAAATATACAATAATTAATTGATTCCCCCATTTAATGACATTATTAATTAGACCAATTGAATTATAGTAATTATGAATACTCCGTAATCACTTCTTTTTGTGTTATAATTGAAATTTTTGTAATAACGACAATGTTTTAAACCTCCAACTTATATAAAAAAAAAATTATAAAAGGAGGGAAGGGAAACACCGTAAAAAGTGTTATTAGCGGGATTCTGGCTAAGGAAAGACTTGGTTATTAAGTGGTCCGTTGACCCACCTCTCTTTCCTGGGAACCCCCTAGTACATGAATTACCGTGCGACCTGAACCTATTGTCCCCATAATAAAAAGAATGAAAAAAAAAATGTCGTAAAAAGTCGTATTAGCGAGATTCTAACTAAGGAAAGACTTGGTTATTAAGTGGTCCATTGACCCACCTCTCTTTCCTGGGAACCCCTCTAGTGCACGACTTACTGCGTAACTTGAACCTACTACATAGTCATGAATAAAATACTTCCTCACAACCCTAGGGTTGCAATTAGTTCTAGTGTCATGCTAATTAGATAATTTGTAGGGAGCATGGCTCGTCGTGCAACCCGATCAACCCCCCAAGGAGGAAATGACATGACTGAAGCAATCCAAGCCATGAATGCAATTGCCGCTGCAATGGCCCAACAAGCTGCAGTCCAGACTCAACAGGCCGCAATCCAAGCTCAACTTAATGCGCAGAGGGACCAGAGGGAGGAAATAGCGGTTGCAATGAGAGGATTGGCTGAATTTCGTCGACAAGATCCGCCAAAATTTAAAGGGGAACATGACCCTGACAAGGCTGACCTCTGGCTACAGGAGATTGAAAAGATATTTGACATCCTTCACTGCCCTGACGAAACCAAAGCGGAGTATGCCGCCTTCTTACTAATTGGTGAAGCTGAATACTGGTGGCGAGGGACGAGACAAATGATGGAAGGAAACCAGGAAGAGGTGACTTGGGAAGCCTTTAAGAGGAAGTTCTTGGACAAATATTTTCCGAAGAGTGCTAGGGCTGAGAAAGAAGCGCAATTCCTAAGACTTCATCAGAGAAGTCTCACAGTGTCCGAGTATGCGGCAAAGTTTGAGTCCCTAGCAAAACACTTTCGCTACTTTCGTAACCAAATGGATGAAGAGTACATGTGCGAGAGGTTTGAAAACGGGCTCAGGTATGAGATTAAGGAGTCTGTGGGACCCCTAGAGATACGTCAGTATCAGGTGTTGGTGGAGAAATGCAAAAAGGTGGAGATCATGAAACAGGGCCGCCTGAACAGAGGTGCTATTAGCGGACCGACGAGACCTCAGGTAGAAATCGACTACCACTTTATCATTTAACTATGGGGTTAGGTCTCTAAATATTACATTCCAAACAGGGAAATGGTGACCAACAAAATAGAGGCAGACATTTTCAACAACAAAAGCCATATGACCGCCCACAAGGGATTGCTAGAGATCGACCAGGACCCCAAAGCGTTGGATATCAGAGGTCTCATAATCCAACACATAATCCCATGCTTAATACTCGATGCTACCATTGTGGACAAGAGGGACATAGGATAACTGAGTGTCCTAGAAGAAGCAGGATATGTTATGCCTGTCAAAAACCAGGCCATCTTGCAAAAGATTGTCGGGAGAAGGACACTGTCAACAATAAAGAGGTGGTCAACAATAAGGACGTTGCACGCCCTACTGCTCGAGGACGTGTTTATCATATCAGTGGAGAAGAAGCTTCATCTTCCTCAGAACTTATTCAGGGTAAGTGTTTAATTGCTGGAAAGATACTTTCTGTGATATATGATTCTGGAGCGACACACTCGTTCATTTCATTAGATTTGGTGGATTCCCTCCAACTAGATGTCATTACTTTACCATTCGACTTATTGGTTGCCCTCCCATCTGCTGAACCAGTAAAATGCAATTCGGCATGCTTGCAATGCCCATTGACTGTGTTTAAAATGGATTTTAAGATCGATTTAATTTGTATTCCCCTGAAACATCTTGGAGTAATTTTGGGAATGGATTGGTTGTCTAGTAACTATGTCATGTTAGATTGCGCCCGACGGGATGTGATATTTCCAGATCCCGATCTTTCGAAGTTCCTTTCAGCCAATAGACTAATGTTTTCCTTGAAGGGAGGAGTTCAAAAATATGCAATTCTCAACTCCATGAGTATGACTTCAGAGGTTGTTGTCGATAAGATCCCAGTGGTGAAGGATTTTTCTGAAGTTTTCCCACCAGACGTACCAGGACTACCCCCAGTCCGCGATGTCGAATTTTCGATCGATGTTGTTCCAGGTACCGGACCCATCTCTATTGCTCCCTATAGAATGGCCCCCTTAGAGTTATCAGAATTAAAGAACCAATTGGAAGACCTTCTAGCTAAGAAATTTATTCGGCCTAGTGTGTCACCATGGGGAGCCCCCGTATTATTGGTCAAGAAGAAGGATGGAAAGTCGAGATTATGCGTTGACTACCGACAACTCAACAAGGTCACAATAAAAAACAAATACCCGTTACCCCGCATTGATGATTTAATGGACCAACTCAAAGGGGCAGAGGTGTTTTCTAAGATTGATCTAAAGTCAGGATACCATCAGATTCGAGTGAAAGAGAACGATATATCTAAGACGGCCTTTAGAACGCGCTATGGGCACTATGAGTACTTGGTGATGCCGTTTGGATTGACCAATGCGCCAGCTATCTTCATGGATTATATGAACCGCATCTTCCGTCCATTCTTAGACAAGTTCGTGGTGATCTTTATCGATGACATTTTGATCTATTCCAAGAGCTGAGAAGAACATGAAGAACATTTGTGTCAAGCGCTACAAGTACTGAAAGAGCAACAACTATATGCCAATCTAGGAAAATGTGAATTTTGGTTGGAACAAGTGAATTTCTTGGGACATGTGATTTCTAAGGAAGGGATTGCTGTCGACCCGTCCAAGGTAGAAGCTGTGATGGCATGGAAGCAACCACAGACAGTCACTGAGATTAGAAGTTTTCTGGGTTTGGCCGGGTACTATAGGAGATTTATTGAGGGATTTGCCAAGATTGCTGCTCCATTGACACACCTTACGAAGAAGAACCAGATTTATGCATGGACTGAGGTGTGTGAGAAAAGTTTCCGACTGATGAAGGAGAAGCTAACTACGTCCCCAGTGTTAGTGTTGCCCCAACCAGAAGAGCCTTACGAAGTTTATTGTGATGCTTCCTATCAGGGTTTGGGTTGTGTGTTGAAGCAGAACAAACGAGTAGTGGCCTACGCCTCAAGGCAATTGAAGGTACATGAAAATAATTATCCCACTCATGACTTGGAATTAGCTGCAATTGTATTCGCATTGAAAATCTGGAGACACTATCTATATGGTTGTAGTTTTGATGTATTTAGTGACCATAAGAGTTTGAAATACTTGTTTGATCAAAAGGAACTTAATATTAGGCAAAGAAGATGGATGGAGTTCATTAAAGATTATGAGTTCACGTTGCATTATCATCCAGGGAAGGCCAACATGGTGGCTGATGCCCTAAGCAGGAAGCGAGTTCACCTCTCGTTTGTAAACATGAAGGGATTAGAGTTGTTAGAGAAGTTTCGTGACTTGAATCTGAATTTGGATTCCGCCTTGGGGAAAGTGCAATGTGGGATGATCATTATCGATAGTGAATTGATGAATGAGATTAAAGTTCTACAAATTACAGACGTCTTAACTAAAGAGAAAAGAAAGTTGATCGAGGAAGGCAAAGTCCCTGAATTTGAGGTGGGCCCAGACGATATTTTGAGATGTAATGGACGTGTTTGTATACCCGATAATATAGAATTGAGGAAGACTATCTTGGATGAGGCCCATAAAAGCAAGTTAAGTATTCACCCTGGTACCACCAAAATGTATAAAGACCTTAAACAATGGTTTTGGTGGCCGGGGATGAAGAAACAGATAGTAGAATATGTGGCTTCATGTTTGACTTGTCAGAAAGCCAAGGTAGAACATCAGAAACCAGGGGGACTACTAAGGTCATTAGATATACCAGTATGGAAATGGGACAGTATATCTATGGACTTTGTGGTAACACTGCCTAAGACTCAACGGAAGTTTGACTCTATTTGGGTGATTGTTGACAGGCTGACCAAAACGGCCCATTTCATACCCGTAAGAACTACTTACGACGTGACCAAGCTGGCAGAGATCTACATTGCAGAGATTGTTAGACTACATG
Source organism: Cicer pinnatifidum (assembly GCA_037974775.1). Classification (NCBI taxonomy): domain Eukaryota; kingdom Viridiplantae; phylum Streptophyta; class Magnoliopsida; order Fabales; family Fabaceae; genus Cicer; species Cicer pinnatifidum. The sequence goes on from JBBPBR010000003.1 coordinate 46,050,611, forward strand.
GGGTACCCTCAAGTATTGTGTCAGATAGAGATCCGAAGTTCATTTCTCGTTTGTGGGGTGCATTAAATGAGGCATTGGGTACTAAGTTGAGATTGAGTTCGGCCTATCACCCTCAAACCGATGGACAAACAGAAAGGACTATTCAGACTTTGGAGGATTTACTGAGAGCGTGTGCATTGGATGAGCGAGGTAGTTGGGACAATATGTTGCCTCTCGTTGAATTCACATATAACAACAGCTATCATGCGACCATTGGGATGGCACCATACGAGGCTCTATATGGGCGTAAGTGCCAAACTCCCTTGTGTTGGTATCACAATGGTGAGAACCTAATTGTGGGGCCATAATTGGTACAACAGACCACACATAAGGTTCGTTTGATCCAAGAAAGGATGAAGACAGCACAAAGCCGACAAAAGAGTTATGCCGACAAACGGAGGAAACCGCTGGAGTTCCAAGAGGGTGAACATGTATTTTTGAGAGTGACGCCTACTACTGGGGTTGGTAGGGCACTAAAGTCCAAGAAGCTCACTCCTAAATTCATTGGCCCATTTCAAATCCTCCGACGTATAGGTCTCGTAGCTTACGAGATTGCCTTACCTCCAAGTCTGACCAAATTGCACAATGTATTCCATGTGTCCCAGCTAAGGAAGTACATGGCTGATCCTTCCCATATTATCACACCAGATGATATCCAGTTGAAGGAGAACCTTTCGTTTGAAATTCAACCACTAAGCATTGGAGATAGGACTACTAAGAACCTACGAGGCAAGGAGATCGCCTTGGTCAAGGTAATTTGGGACCGAACGACTGGAGATGCAACTTGGGAATTAGAGGAAAAGATGAGAGAGCTCTACCCTAATCTTATGTCTAACTAGTTTCGAGGACGAAACTAATTCTAAGGGGGTGAGTATTGTAACATCCTTTAAATCTATATTATAAAGGTAAATTTTTCAGTATTAAATTGGATGTGGTAATTATTTTCCCTGTTCGACTTATTGTAGTTGATAAAGTTGTTAGTAGTAATTATTTAGTAGACGTATTTTTATCTCTAGTACAAGAAAAATTTGGGCTAAGGGTGTTGGCTTGGTGTTACCTAACGCATTTGAATGAGCAGATATTGGGCTAGGAGTTTGTGGCTCGTTTTTATGATGAAGGTTAACAAATAATAATAATAATAATAATAATGATAATAATGATAATAATAATAATAATAATAGTAATAGTAATAATAATTATAATAATAATGATAATAATAATAATAATAATAATAATAATAATAATAATAATAATAATAATAATAATAATAATAATAATAATAATAATAATAATAATAATAATAATAATAATAATAAATATAGAAGTAGTAGTAGTAGTAGTAGTAATAATAATATTTAATAATAATATTGTCTCCCTGCTATTCCTCATTTAGGCCCAACACTATGAAAAGAATACTGAAAACCCTAGCCACTGCTACAAACCCTAGTTCACAAAAAGCCTTTTATAAATAAAACCAAAAATCCAAGCCACCACCACCATCACCTCCTCTTTTTCGGCAAGCTTACAACTTTTTGTCCTTGTGTACGAATTTGTGGGGCTAGGAGCTTTGTACTAGGAAGAAAAGCGGCCAAGGTAAGGGCTTTTCCCCACACAGATTATAGTTAGGCCATTAGTTGAATGACATGAAATAAATAATCGTGATTACTTGTATTTTAAAAGAAAAATAAATGCAGACTAATAAAATCCTTATTTAGTTTGAGTGAATTTAATATTTGACTCCTATGTAGTAAAGTATGGAATTTTATGCGATATGTGATAAACAAAATTTAACTCTTATTATGTAGATTTTGTTGGAGTGTGAATTTTATTGTTATATATGTTAGTGTTAATGTGTATGGCCGACGTAATATCAAAATTTTATCTCTATGTGTATGTGGTGATTGTCATGATTTTTATTAGTAATTGTCTATGAATATGTGATGCATCATGATATGGATGTGTGTATCTGCTTTTAATGATGTGTGAATACGGTGATGATTTTTTTTTAAAAAAAGTGATGTTTGAATGCACATGCATTAATTCTTAGTGGGCTGTGTGGGAATATATGTATTTCATACTACATCTTCATGGCATGGCATATGCATCTTCGTGGAAGTTGCCTTAGTGGCAGGTGTGATACTCTGTGTGGAAGTTGCCTTAGTGGCATGTGTGATTTTCTGTGTGGAAGTTGCCTTAGTGGCAGGTGTGATTTTTCTGTGTGGAAGTTGCCTTAGTGGCAGGTTTATATCCGAATCATGTAGTTTTAGGAGCATTCATCATGCATATATATTGATATAAGATTTATTAGTTTTGTTCATTTTTTTTTCTTTTAAATGGGAAGTTCTTGCGTTTATGAGTTTTGTGTTATTCTTCTATATGTCTTGCTTTGGTTTGATGTGGATGATGGAAAAAAATTGACCCTTACAACAACATTTTAGATACTAATGAGTTCGAGGAGATTCAAGAGTAGTTAATGAGTATTGACGTGTGGCGAACGCGGGGTAAACATGGGTTTTTCTTTCAAGACAATTTTGTCATAATGGAATTGTTCAATATTTTTGAGTTATTTTAATCTTTTGTCACAAACTGTTAAAATGTACTACAATTCTATGAATACTGAAGCGGACCTCTTTTGATTAAAATAATCGTTTTCATATTATTTTAGTTTTGGAAATAAATACTTTTTTAATGATATTGAATAACGCGATTGTTACCAATTATGTAAAATGAATAAATGTTAATTATAAAAAAAAACAAAAAAAAAATTCATAGACTTTTCTAACAAATAAGTACTTTTTAGTAACGATCTGGATTAAAAATCCGGGGCGTTACATAGGGAGTCTTATGTATGCCCAAGTATGTACGTGTCCAGACATAGCGTTCATAGTAGGGATTTTAGGCAGATATTTAAGCAATCCAGGTCTTGACCACTGGAAAGCAGCCAAGAGGGTCATGAGATATTTGAAGAGAACAAGAAACTACATGCTCACATATAGGAAGTCAAACCAGTTAGAGATCACTGGGTACTCTGACTCGGATTTTGCGGGATGCCAAGACAGCTTAAGATCAACTTCAGGCTATGTCTTTCTGTTAGCTGGTGGAGCAGTTTCTTGGCGTAGTGCCAAACAAGGTCTTACTGCTTCATCAACCATGGCAGCATAATTCGTAGCAATTCATGAGACATCTGACCAGGGCATTTGGCTGAGAAATTTTGTCATGGGGCTGCAAATAGTTGAAGGGATTGAAAGACCACTCAAGTTGTATTGTGACAATAGATCAGCAGTCCTGTATTCTAACAATAATAGGAGCTCAACCAAGTCAAAACACATTGACATTAAGTTCCTAGTTGTTAAAGATAAGGTACAAAGTGGACAGATATCCATAGAACACTTAAGGACAAACTCCATGATTGCGGATCCGCTCACTAAAGGTCTACCACCCAAGGTCTTTCATGAGCATACTGCTTACATGGGTGTGCTACAGTTTGAGGGATCTTGATTTTAGTGGGAGTTTCGTCCATTATGTAATTTATGTTCTATGTTTAATTGTAAAATACAAATACATTGTATTTGGATTTTCTGATCAGAAATAAAGTTTAAAATATTCAGTTTTGGTTACTTTGTACATTTAAGTTATGGTATGATCTCGTTCGGTAAAGTAGGACCAGTTGAAAATTGACATGCATTGACCAACTTCATGTAATTTTCATGCTACACTTTTCATAATGGGTCTTTGTCATTTAGTTGTGTCAGTGCGGGTGATCATTGATGGGTTTAGTTATGCTTATTATGACGAAAGCCTCTTTGGTTCCATGTGTTGATACAATTAATGGACGGGACAATTTGGATTAGGCTCAAGGTAATTATAATGACATTTTTTACGTCATAAAGTCTAACACACTCCTAAGGATACATGTGTGACCAGTGGGAGATTGTAAGATTTATGGGTCACATATGTAATTAATTAATTAATAAAGTGTGTTAGGGTCATTATATAATTAGCCAATAAACTAGGGGTCAAATAATATATAATAGTTTATGGCTAAAGAGCATAATAATTATGAAAATTAATAGTGTAGATACCAGGCGGTTTCTAATTTAATGAGGGGTTGAATTAGTAATACTGCAATTTGGGATATAACTAATAATAGTTATATATAGGGGTAGTGGTACCCAAGGCAAACACAACAAGACTATTCAGTTTCACAAACCCTAAAGAGAAAACTCTCTGGTTCTCTCTATCCCCATCAAGAGAGCAAGGTCTTCAGGGTGTTTTGTTGAGGAAGATCACCCAGCCCATTGGCATTATCATCATCATCCCAGGATTTCATAAATGACAATTCCCACAGGTACGCTTCCGTATTTGGTTGTTCATCATGTAATTGGCATGGATTAATTGAGCATAAGGTTGTGGGGATTGTATTCCAACATTATGGCCATCACTTAACATGATATGTTGATATTTCACAAGGATATCGAGAATTTGACCAACTTTGTTAATATTGGATGTATATGTTTTCGTAGGGGCAATGGAATTCGAATTAGCTTTCATAATAGAATGTTTAAAAAATTTACATTTATATGGCGGATTAGGTTTTAGTTCTACAACATTAACACCTTTTCACTAAAATCGTTCGAATCATCATCTTCTATGTACTCCTGATCTACTAAGGCCACACATGGCCTTTGTCTTTTCGAGCACCATGTTCTTGTTTCTTAAGTTTCTCTTTTTTCGAGATTCAACGTATCTCTTAGTTGTTGATTAACCATTTTTCTTTCGAAGATCATAGTTTGAACCTGCTGCTGCCATGTGAACTAACACATATTCGAGGATTATGGCCATACATTTGGCTTTCATTTAATGAAATCAACTAATGTAATGATCAATAGATTCACCCTCTTTCTTTTAAATATTGGTCAAATCTATAACATTGACTTTAGTTTCTCCCCTAGGAATTGCTCATGGAAAATGGTTTCTAAGTTATTCCAATTGAGAACTGAAATTGGAGGTAATGTGCTAAACCATGTGAATGCATCTTTGATTAAAGAACTAGGGATATTTCATCTTCAAATATTCATCATTTGCATGATCTCCATATTCAATTTTGTATCTAGCCACATGTTCAATTATGGATTCAATACTCTTTCAATCTTGTTCTCATTGACGTCTAATTATGTGGGTTTGATAATTGAAATGATGACAAAATTTCATATTTATATTATAGAATAAAGTAATAATATATAAGTAACTGTCTAAAATAAATAACATAGTAACATCCTTAAATAAATATTTATAACTGAAAATTGTTAATAATCAAAATACTCAAAATTAAATATTTAATAACTAATACTAGAATAATTATTCAAAAAGTGCAGAACTTTGTAACTCTTGATGTTCTCATTAGTCTCAAACTTGAAAATACTTTAACGAGATATAAAATCTCAATGAATAATGCACACAATTTTAAAATAAGTATTGTTTTCGTAGACACAATAATTAGAAAAATCGACTATAGCACTTGCATTCTTCTAAAAATATTCTTTAAACATATAAATAATAGGTTTAAATATGTTTATAGTTCTTTTAAATATGTTTCATTTTGATTTTAATCTCTGTAATTTTTATTTTATTTGATGTATATCATTGCAAATTCTAACAAATTTTAAAAAAGTCATTTAAGAATCTTTTTTAGTAAAAAAAATAATATTATGACAAATAATATTACGACTAATTTTAGATGAAGTGGTATTAATTGTCGTTTACTAGATACTATTTAATATTTTAAATTAAAATTTATTTTATTAACTCATTTAATCATTTAATTAAAATTTTAAATAATAAAAATTCAATAATTTTGAAGATTCCAAATTTTTTAATAAAAACTCAACCATTTTTATTTTCAATTCTAATTTCTTCATATTTAAATTGCAAATTTCTTAAATCTAAATTCAAACTTTAAAATTTGTATTCTTTCGTTTTTTTCACATCATATCTATAACTAAAATAATATATTATTATAAAAGAGAAGAAAATAAAGAAAATAACATTCAAGAATTTCTTTTTCCCTGAATCCAAATTTTAGCGGTGTTGATAATAATGTGGGTTGAAAGGGGTGTGTGTCGGTGAGGTGGAGGTGTGTTTGTTTGTGGAGCAAGTACGTGACGTGTGTGCGAGGGAATAAGAGAGAGAGTTCATCGTGTGTATCTATGATTGACATTGAGGGGAGCGAGGTAGCGGTGGTATTTATTTTTTTTGTTACTGTAATGTAAAAAACCTGAAGGTCGAGTGATAATAACAACTACCAAAGCAATACCCCAGCTGCAACAACAGGCCAATTCAACTCCTGCAATTGACGAAATTTGGATCAAGAAAAATGAAATTCTCATATATTTTCTTTATCTTCTTCTCTCTAATAATAATTTATGTATTTCAATTATGGATGTGGTGTGAAAAAAATAAAAAATTAAAGTTTGTAGGATTTGAATTTATATATGAGAATTTGTGATTTAAAGATGAAGAAGTTGGGGTTAAAAATGAAGATGGTTGAATTTTTATTAAAAATTTTTAGGTTCATATGAAAATTATTGAATTTTTATTATTTAATTAGTTTTAGGTTTTAAATTAATTGAGTTATAAAATAAATTTTAATAATTACACAATCACCATTTCCCACTTCATCCAAAATTAGTCATGTTATATTTTTTTTACTAAAAAAGATTTATAAATGATTTTTTTAAAATTTGTTAGAATTTGCAAAGCCGTAAATCAAACAAAAAGATTACAGACACTAAAATCAAAACTAATGATATTTGCAAGGATAAAAAACATATTTAAATCTAAATAATATAAATATTTTTTCTAGAACAACAATTACTTTTAAATAATTAATATAAACTCATTCACTTCAAATCAACAATATTAACATCTATTATAATTAGATAAATCAAATACACACATTATTATGCAAAAAATAAATCAATTAATTCAATAGCTTTTCATTGTTATATAGATATGTACTACTTCCACGAAATGAGTATTATCTCATCGTGAGAAACATCAACTTATCTATTTTGGAAAATGTATAAAATTTAAAACTTATTTCATGTAAGGTATAAGACTTGTCTATATGGAGTATTGTGGGTATAACACTCATTCATATAAAGTTTAAGTTCATCTCAATAACATAAATAAAATAATTCATCGTAACAATCATATTTATAAAAATCATATTTAAAATATAATATTTTATTCAAACATACTGATATACTTTTATCTTTTGAGTTTATAGTTTTTTTTTTTAATATCTATTTATATTTATGGACTTATAAAATAATTTGCCTATGTGTCCTGTTTACTCAACTAAGTAGTTGGGATATTAGTTTCTCAAAGGGATCTTATCTCTTATGATAATCATTATCAAATCGGGTCATTTATTTTTTAGTTGAAGATCGAATTATTTGTTATAAAAATAACTGTGATAACGTAGACTAGCTCATTTCACCTGCTATTTGCTGAAATGACTATTACTCTATGTGATCTTATGGGTCTTTTGGGCATACCATGTTATGGAAAGTTTTTTGCACCTCCTAGTAACGTGAATGAAGATTGGACATTGTTGTCGTTGTTGAGTTATTGGGAGTTGATGAGGATGAAGTTGTGAATGAAACTAGGGTCAATAGAGGTGCTTCATATAGTTTTGAGTGGTTGAAAGCTGTATTTTTTAAGAAGCTTCGTGAAAAACAATACAACTGCATGGGGACCAAATGCTCTTATTGTTTTATATGACTATCTTAGAGATGGTACCATGCCTACAACAAAGCAGATTGGAGGATATTTATCTCTATTCCAGGTACTTTTATATTATTTTTATACATATTATATTGTTATTTGATAAGATTCTTATTTAATTATTTGTACTTTTTAATTATTTACGGACATGGATTTATGAACATTTCCCTGACATTTGTAAGCGGAGTATGAGTGAGCCAATATCTTCACTGCTACAAATTTTCGATGGCCTCCTAAACAAACATTGTTGAGACAAAATCCTAAATTAATATTTTGATGATAATTAAACAAAAGGTTAATTAAGACTTCTAATTATGATTCTAAGTGTTTTGGTTTTTAACATGTGTTTTTGAGTGTGTTAAAACAAGATAGATACCAAACATTATAAAGCATATCATATTAAAATAAAGAAAGCAAAATTAGTGAAACGAAGAACGTTTGTGACAAATTTCTGGAAAATGAAGAACGTTCTCCACATTTGCGATAAACAAGAATTGTCATATTTTTATGTAAAAGATTAGATCCAGGAATTGTAATCCATTTCATATATTCATCACTACATAAAGCAAGATCATTCTCCAAGTTAAGCAAGTGCAAGTACAAACTGACAGGCTTGAAAGGACACTACTATAGTACTTTCAAACAGACCTGCACACGTGATTCAAGGCATGAGATCACTTCAGACAACTATCAAGATCAGAACATAAGCCAGTTCATCTCAAGACAAATTCGAAGAACGTTCTTGGATCACAAGAACATTTATGGTTTCAGCAAGAACATTCTTGCTTTATGGCTTATCTTATCCATTCACTTACTCATGATAGCTGGACTATTTCCAACAACTAAATGAGTTGGCATAAGCTCTCTTGAAGCTATAAATAAAGTTTCATGACGAAGAATAATTTAGAACTCAAAGTGCCAAGCAAAGCATCACTTATTTAATAATATTCCAGCTTTTCAATCGTTTTAAATTCAGTTATGTCCTTAGTGTGATATTAGAATCAATACTCACTGAGTTCTAAAATCTAGAATATATTCTCAAACAATAGTTGAGCATACTCATATTCTAACAATCTCAAAAATTATTACTTTGTAACTCAAGGCTATATTGTTGACATTGTTTGAGTAGTGTGTAAAAATCATTTTATGATTTAAAAGGTAGCTTGTAAAATCCTTTTTGAAATAGTGTAAGGTAACTTGTGGAAATCTTTTCTTGGTAGAAAAGTACAACTTTGTAATAGATCAAGATTGATATGTGAAAGTTGTGTGAAAACCAAGAACGTTCTTGCTTTGAGTAGCGTTGGACAAACGAGATGGGCTCGTCCTATACCGCCTGACCCACAATGGGTGAGGTAAATTGGGCGAGTTGGATCGGGCCCAACGGGTCATACGGGTAGAATTGAAGGGTTCAATAGGGTAGACGCGGGCGGGTTCGGGTCATGGATTTTGGATCAGCGGTGACCGACCCTCTCAATAACAGTTTATAATATTTATTATTAAGTGTTGGACTGGGTCTACCAATCCCAATTTGATTTGGCCCACTAATAAACTCAACCCTAATTTCAATCAGAGTCTCACAATCACACCCATAACCTAATTTCACTATCTCATCATCATCATCATCCTCTCACGAACCCTAGTTCTTCATACCAACAAACCCTAATTCCATCAAGCCTCAACGGCGGCCAACGACGGTCAGTGACGACCAACGTCCACTCCATGTTCTCACTTACTATCTCTTATTTCTCAACTCTCTAACTTTTTGTTCTAAACTTTTTAATCTCGTTTTTAAAAACTGTCTTTTTTAATCTTTGTTGTTTTAAATCTAGTTTCGCTTATGTTAGTTTCGTCTTAGTTTTGGCTCTCTTAGTTTCGTCTTAGTTTCGTTTCTGATTGTTAGTTTCGTCTTTGTTATTCTAAACATTTTCCTCTTTGTTAGCATTTTGAATCTCGTATTTAATAATAGCATTTTCCATCTCTGTTGTTTTAAACATGTTAATCTTTTTCTAATCTATTTTGCATTGTATTAGGGTTTTTATTTAACTATTGTTTCTATTTTTAGATTTTCTAGAGTTTGATTTTTTTTTTTTGCATGTTGTTTTATGTATTAGAATTTTGATTTAGTTTTTATTTTTTTATTTTTGCATGATTAGGGTTAGGTTTTCAACTTTTTTTTTTCTTCATCTTTGTTATAAATCTTTTTATTCAGTTTGATGATTTAGAGTTGTTGTTAAACAATTTATATTTATTTTTTTTATCTACTGATTTTTGTATATGTAATGGATTTTTATTGTATAGACGATTTTTATAATTTATTGACTTCTTCTCAATTGTATGTATCCTTATTTTTCATTACTGCTGATCACGATGATGATGTATGTATGTTTTATTTTTATTTTATTCTTCATTTTTTTTTATTGTTTTATTAGCTTCTGGTTCATTATTAGTTTTGACATTGCTGTGTTTTTCTCTGTATTGAAGAATAAAATTTGAGTTTTTTATTTTTTTGATTTGTTGGTTTTTTTTTTATTTGTTGGGTTTCTTAGAAAAAAACATTGATGAAATGTGGTCCAAGAATGTCAGGGGATCATCGTGAAAGTTGAAAATCTCTGTCACTATTCTTCTCTTTATGTTGGCTTCAGTGATGTTGCAGTTGATCAAATGTGGTCCAAGAATGATATGTTTTTATTTGGTCCCACATCATTATCTATACAACTTTCATTCTTTATTGAAACAATTATTTGGATCATCATGTGATTGATTTTCGGTTTTTGCATAACAACTTATGATTATTTTACATTATGTCAAAATGTTTGAACACCCCTATGAATCATCATCAAACAAGAATGTTCTTGTATTATTGGAGTTTTGTTGAAATTTCCTATAGCTAATTAAATATTGTTTTCAACTATTAGCTCTTGTCTACTTGTGATGTTTTTTTCCTTTCTGTTTCATTATAATTCAATTTTCTTAACTATAATGTGTTATTATGTATAATCTGCCTCACCTTAACATGTAGTTTGTCATGTTCTTAACTCTGTTATTTGTCCAACTAATTATTTGTCCTCATCTTAAATTGTTTATTTTTGTTCTTGTGAATATGTTAGGTGAGTTGGTTGTGGTTTGTTCTATTATGTTCTTAATATTGTTGTTGTCTTCAATCTTCATCATGATAACAAATTTTTTAAGTATACTATTTTGTTTTACATGTTGTTGAGTGGTTCCTTTCTTCCTTCTTGTTCCTCGGACTCCAGTTGGAGGAGTCTTCATTTGGATTGGGATGGAGGCGCCTTAAGTAGTTTATTTTGTTGCATTAAGACTCACTTTGTTATATGGAGGAGGCAGATACATGTTGATATATGACACAAGTTAACATATGATCATGTCGCGGCCTAAAATTTCGAGTGTTTCTCGAATTCAATGGAGTCGACACCAAAATTTATTTCAAAGTAGGGAAAATATTGGGAAACCCTTAAAAATAGATAAAAAATAAAAAAATGGTCTTTGAAACCAAATTTTGAGTTCGGGAGTCGATTATACGCAGGGAAGGTATTAGCACCCTACGACATTAGTTAAAATACGGTTACCTACAATTAATTGTGCAAGATTAATATCAATTTAAGTATATTTATTTCTCCTTATTATTAAATATGAATAACAATTATTATTATTTTTTAAAATATGATCTTGGAATAAATGTGTGCTTAAGAAATAAAAGACGAAAATAAAATAAAATTTATTAATGGGCTTGACAAGAATGTGATCTTGCTCCTACGTATCTCCTAGTGCGATGGAGAAATCAAAGCTACGTAGTTCTTAAAAAAATGCGGATGTGTTGAGTGTGTTTTAAAGAAAATTTGTTTTGTGATAAAAAATGTTTTGACAAAATAGAAAAATAAAAAAGTTTGATTTGAATAAATATTTTAAAATATAATTTTTAGGACGATCAAGTTGTACAACTTGTGTCTTAAGACTCAAGGAATAAAGAAGATGTCACATCTAATTTAATCCTCTTAGAAAACTATTTTATATTATTATTGAGTTTCATATGAATTTAAAAACCATCAAGTTGTACAATACGTGTCTTAACAACTCAAAGATAAAAAATAATACTACATCAAATTTATAAGTCGATTTTAGATTAGTTCATTAAATAATACTATTTGGGATCTACTTCATCAAATAATGCTACATCAAATTTATAAGTCAATTTTAGAACTATCAAGTTTGACAACTTGTGTCCTAACAACTTCAAGATTAAAAACATATCACATCTAATTAATTTTTAACATAATATTTTTTTATATTTTTTTATGATGAAGTTGATATCGGGTTATGAAGGAAAGTAACCCATTTTCTTTAAAAAAAATTTAAAAATAAAATGAATAGATTTAAATGGGCTGAGTTTGAATATATTTTAGTTATTAGCTTAAAACCCAGGCCCAACCCAACTTAATGAAAAAAAGGGTCAAAACAGAAACTAGAAAACCCTAGTTTCATTTTGAGGAGGCAGCCAACATGACAACACAAAGGAGGCGACCAACATGACAAAACAAAGGAGGCACCCAGGCAGAAACGCGGTTGGAAAAAACAAACCAGGATGTGAAAACGAAAGAGAATTGAGGAAACAACGATGGTGAGGAAGGTGACGGCTACCTCTGCGACGGTGACAACGCCGACAACGCCGACAACGACAATGGCGACAGTGCCATCGGTGATGGCAACAACGAAGAAGACATCATCACAGGTTCAAATTTTTATTCGTTTTATGTTTCGTTCATTAAATAAAAAAGTCTACATTTTTTTAAAATAAAAGTGATTGTTTGATGATGATAAAGAGCAAAATATATATTGTACAGGAAGAAAAAATACCTTAATGTTTCGTGTTTGTCACTAATACTCTCTCTGATTTCTTCCCCTTCCCCTTCTTTGTATGTGTGTTTTTTTTAAGAGTTAATCTCATATTCCTCCTTTTCTACCTTTTTTTTTTTAAATTTGATAAGGTGTATTTATAGAGTTTTTTATTTGTTTAGTTGCTTTCTTGCTTGCCTTTGTCCTTCTCCCTCAATTTCTTGTTTGATGTTTAATTTCTTTGCTCATCATCTGCGTTTTTTCTACACATCTGATGTGTTAATGGTTTTGGCTTATTTGTTTTGATTTGTTCATTTGTTGAGCTTTAATTTGTCCTTTAGTTTCTTTTCTTAAACTCAAAATTTGTCTCTTTTCTGTGTATAAAGTGTACCAAGACTGACTTAAAAAATTATGCTTTTCTGTTTCTCTAGTTAGTTACAAAGCAAAGGCTAGTGCCTCAACCATGATATTGCATTAGAAAATGAAAGGCAACAATAAGGACAACAACAAAACAGAGTCAAAGCAGGCTTGTTTAATTTGATTTGGTTTAAATTTTATTGTAATTTAATTTGGCTTTATTTTTAATTTGTAATTTGATTTGATTTTAGAATTGTAATTAGATTTAAGATTGAAAATTATGAGACATAATGAAATTATTTATTGTAATGATTTTCATTTCCTTTTTTAAATATATATTTCATTTTTTGATTTATTTTCCTTTTTCATTTATTTTTAACAAACTGGACAAAATTGGAGTACTATAGATCACATCTATTCTCTTTAAACTATTACGGGTGTTTATCTATCAATATTGTGGTTGTGTCTTTTCTTCAAAGCACATTAAATGGCAAGGTTAGGTTTTGAAATTGAAATTACTTTTTACATTGTCAGCAAATAGATTAATCAATTAAGAAAAATCTATTTTCCTTTGAGATTTTAAGCTCTAAATGGGTGATATTAGTTTGTATCAGAATCTTTATCTTCTTGTTTTGAATTGAAGAATGTGTCATGTGCATTTTCTTGGCCGTTTTGTTGTATGATAACCATGATTAGAAAGTATAAACATTTTATGTTAGTTGATACTTTCTATTTCAATCACTACCTTTAAACATATCTTATTTTTAGTATCAAAACTTTAGTAGTATAATGCCATGATTCACTTGGTAATTTTATCATTTATATACTCATTACAATACAATTTGTTAAGTTATTGTCCCCTAATACTTCTCTTTTTGGTACATCCAATCTAATTTTCCATCACCTTAAAACCTTGCGGTTCCTCCAGGTAGAACATTTGATATTTGATAATTGATGCTCTTTCTGACCAATATTTGATATTCATACTATTATTATTATTATTATTATTATTATTATTATTATTATTATTATTATTATTATTATTATTATTATTATTATTATTATTATTATTATTATTATTATTATTATTATTATTATTATTTTGTATGATGTAAAAAACAAAGCTTTTTTTAGTTATTAAATTTGTTGATATCATTTCATATAACTAATTTATTTTTATATTTTTTTGATTCATTTTCTCTGCTTATTGGATCTCATATCTTCAACGTAATATTCTTTGATTTTTACATATTCTAGAGTTTGAGTATTCTGATTTTTGAATTCAAACTCTAATTTCCAACTCTAATAAATATTCATATCTAGAAAACTCTAATATGCATATTCTGATATTTGAATATCTAATATGAATTCAAACTCTGATGTCTAGATATGAATATTTATTAGATATGAATATTCTGATTTTTCCCCGGAATACTTTCTAGAGTTTAATTTTTTGCATATTCTGGAAAAAAAACATACTTGATTTTCTTGCCTTGTGGCTGGAAAAGATTGATCAACGAGCCAATAACAGTAGCAAGCAAGGGGTGATTGTAGAGCAAGAGCACTTTAAGTTTGTGCTTCTATTTTTTTTCTTCTTCTGTTTGATGCTTATTTTTTTTTCTATTTCATGTTTATAAGTTTTTCAAATGTATACTATCTTTTTATGCCTATAAACGTATGCTATATATTTAACTTATATATTTCTTTTTAAGATGTGTTTAATTAATATGTGTTTAAATTTTCTGGTTTTTTTTATGAGTTTAATTAACATGTTAAAAATATGCTTCTTTTTTTCTAAGTGTAATTAGTGGTTCTTTTTTACTAAATGTAATTAGTGCTTCAGTTTTTTATTTTTAATGTGTGCTTCTATTTAATTGTAATGTTTCAGTTTTTGTAATGTATGCGTAATTTTTTTTCTTATACACCCTTTTAAATTTATTTGATTTCTTTATTTATAACTTGTAATGTATTTTTTTTCTTATACATACTTTTAAATGTATCATATGCATGCTTAAGTTTTTGTTGATGCATGTTTCTCCAATATATACTTCTCTTTATTATATGTTTTTTCTTTTTCTTTTTCTTAATGGATATTTATTTGAATATTATTCTAATATTATTTAATAAGTACAGTGTGCTAGTTACACACTAAACACTATATTATAGTTGCCTTCAATGGGTTGAATAAGTCTAGTGTGTGTGAAACACACTAGACTCTTGAATTATCATAAGAATTAAACTCCCTTATAGGTTAAATTAAAGTCCCTTAAATATTCATAACTCCCTATAAATGTTCAATTACAACCACTTAAATAATAAGGCAATACAATAAATTATATTCATTTAAAATTTAATACACCCCCTTAAAATTTTATTGCAACCCTTTAAAAGTCAATAAACTTAAAATAAATAATTATATGTGGTTGGTATTTGGTTATTAAGGCTCCTTCATGATTTCAGTGATGAACCAACCTAGTCAAAATTACCAACTCCAAATATCAACACTACTGAAGTTGGTGCAGCAACAACAACTGTAGTTGCTGGACCTGAATTGGCTAAAAATCAAGTTAAAAAGAAGAGAAAAGCTCATGCAAGTGGTCTTAGGCAATCCTCTAAATGTTGGGAACACTTTAACAAAATTATTTCTAGTGAAGTGGAGGTACAATCTGTCGCATGTAAATACTGTCACAAAATATACTTGTGTGACTCTCGAACTCATGGAACCTCTAACCTCAACTACCACCTTACTAGATGTGCCAAAAAAAACCTTTGGTTGTATCTGATGACCCTAACCAAACTATTCTTACATTTCCTAATGTAGAAGGATCTGGTTTGGTTTCAACGAGTAGTAAATTTAACCTTCAAGCTTGTTGTAGGACATTGTCAATTTTTGTGATTTTGGATAACAACCATTCAAAGTTGTGGAAGGTGAAGGATTTAAATATATGTTGAGAATATTGCTGCCACAATTTACAATACCGTTTAGACAAATTGTAGCTAGGGATAGTTTTCAGCTGTTTATGGAGGAAAAAGTAAGGTTGAAAGCTTTTTTTAAGTTTGATTGCAATAGGGTAGCTCTTACAATAGATTGTTGGACTTCAATTCAAAACCTTAACTACTTGACCCTTACGAACACTTTGTTGATAATGATTGGAATTATCAAAAAGGGATTATTAGTTTCACAGTAATCCCAAATCATAGGGGTGACATATTTGGTAAGAAGATTGAAGAGGTTTTAAAGATTAGAGGATTTGAAATGTGTCAACTATAATCGTTGATAATGCATCATCCAATGATGTAGCTGTTGCTTTTTTGAAAAAAAAAAAGATAAATAATATGGATGGTTTGTTGGGGGATGGGGAAAACTTCCACATGAGGTGTGTTGCTCATATTCTGAATTTAGTTATAACCGATTGCTTGAAAGAATTTTTTTTTTTGGCGATCTCTAGCATTAGAAAGGTTGTTATATTTGTAAAATCTTCACCTCAGAGGGCTGCCAACTTTAGGGAATGTGTTTAATTAGCTGGAATATCTTATAAAAAATATATATCTCTTGATGTTTCAACTGTTGGAATTCAACCTACTTGATGCTTGAGGCTGCGGAGAAGTTTCAAGTAGTTTTTGGGAAGCTTGAGGTTGAGGAGTCAAGTTATAAGAATTTCTTTGGAGAAGTTGGTCCCCCAACAAGTTATGATTGGGATACAGCTAGGGCGTTTGCAACTTTTTTGAAGTTATTTTATGAGGCAACTAGAGTGTTTTCCTCCTCACAACATGAGAGTATACATGAAGCTTTTCACCCATTGTCTGCAATCTATTGTGAGCTGCAAAATTCCTCTTTGAATTTGAACACCATTTTTGCAAGTGTGGTTGAGGATATGTTAGCAAAATATGATAAGTATTGGGGTAGTATTACAAACATAAATAAGTTGCTATATTTTGGGGTAATTTTTGATCCACAGTGTAAGTTGAAATATGTTGAGTGGTGCTTTCAAGATATGTATGCAACTAAATCAGAGGTGGCTATTGAATTGATCACATTAATTAAAGAAGATCTAACTAAAATGTACAAATGATATATAAAAGTCCATGACAAAAAAAATAGTTCACCACAACCAACTCCCATGGTTGTTGACAGTGTTTCTCATGATGAAACCTCTGTTGCTGCTGCCCATAATTCACATATGGCCAGAGCACAAGCTTTTGAAGATCATTTGAAAGAGAAAGACTCCATTAATCAACAAAATGAGCTTGAGGGATATTATTCTAGTAAGTGTGTGAAGATGACTGAAAAGTTTGATATTCTTGCTTGGTTGAAATGTAATGCAACTCAGTACCCAATCTTATCTCTTATAGCCATAGGTATTTTGGCCATACCAGTGTCTACAGTTGCTTCTGAAAGTGCTTTTAGTACTGGTGAGAGAGTCATTGAAACCTTTAGAAGCTCTCTAAGGCCATAAATGGATGAAGCATTAATTTACACTAAGAATTGGCTAATACCTTCACTAACTTGTTTCAAAGACTTAAATCTTAGTGAAGATGTTGATCTTTCTGAAGAAATTATTAAAGGTAAAATTATTTATGTATCTTTTAATTGTTTGAACTTCCTAATATATTTATATGTTCATAATATAGTCTAGTGTTTATTATTTTGTTAATTATTTCAGAGTTTCAAGGAATGTCAGTGGGAAATGCAACTACTGCAGGTGGCTCATCATCACAGCCACCTAGTTGTGGTTGAATAAAATTATTGTGTCATATTCCTTTTTATTTTTATTAATTTGAAATGATTTTGTCATTCTTGTGTTAGTACTAACTAATTCTGTCAAACTTTTCAGATTTGGATTTTTTTTGAATTTTTTGAAGTCACACAAACTTAAGTCAAATAGTGACTTGGCTTTATGACAATATCAACACAAGTTTTTTTGGGATTTGTATAAACTGTTGTTCTACCTGGTAAGTTATTATTGTTGTATCTTATTATTATTTTAAATGCCAAAAATTGTTAGTAACCAAAATTGTAAGTAAGCAATACTACAATTGTTACTCTGTTAGCAATCTAAATTGCATGTTATAGATATATGTTAGTATATATTAGCATTTCTGTTATAAACAAGAACATAAGTTTAATTTGTTATTCTTATATAATTACCCTTTTATTTCCCAACAGCTGGTGCATGATATTCTGAGACTGATTTTGCTGCAAGTCATAGAAAAAGAAGTTTTTTTATCATATGTATGTTACCTTTTATCTTAAGTCAATTGTGAACTATTAGAATTTTATTTTTAATAAAATTAAAGTACTCAATATGAATATTGATTCTCTAGGTTGCTGGAGTTCTTGCAGATTGCTTGGTGTTAAATCTTTATTTAACATTAGCTAAGTTAGTAGTAGCAATTTATATTATTTTGAACAACATATATGGGTATGTCAACTTGATTTCTTAGTTTGATCTTATTGTTGATTCAAAATGAATGATCTTATCATGTTGATTGCATTATTTTTTATTCAAACCAGGCGGCTATACATGAAACTAAGCTAAAGTACATTTGGCATTATCAAGTCTAGAATTTTTTAATGTTGATTGCAAACAAGGTATTGAATTATTTTTTCTATGGTACACATCAACAACATATTTTTATAATGATTATTGAATACTAATTTTTGCTCTAATTTTTTAGGTTGGCAATGGGAACAAATTGGAAATATATATTGATATTTATATTGTCATAGAGTCAATTGAAACTATCAATATTTTCCAAGAAGTGTGTATTAATATTAGACTTTATGTATAATTTGAATTTAAAAGCGTGTATTAATATTATACTTTATCTATAACTTGAATTTGGCTGAGTTGTTGTTGAAAAACTAAGTTGTTATAATCTGTTGGACTTGAAAACAAGGATTGTGTAAAAATTTAAGTTGTAATCTGTTGGACTTGAAAAACAAGGATTGTGGAAAACTTTTAGTTGTATAGTGTTGTATTTGTATGTTATTGTCTGTTATGTGAATGTAGTTGTAAGCTGAGTTATTGTAGTTCTAAGTTGTTGCATTATAGGAATATTATTGTATGTTATGTGAATGTTAGTAGCCAAATTTTAAAAGGAAAAATGAATAAAAATTTTGACTTTAAATGGCTCAAAAGTGGTCTTAGATTGGATAATAAACCACTACTTTCCTAAGAAATAACAAAAAAAAAAAATAGTTATTTTGATAAACATGTTATTCGGCAAAACCCAATTTTTGTTAATCCGTGACCCGTTGTACCTGCAATCCGTAAACCCGATTTTTGTATTGGACAAAATTGGGCTTGTAATTTTCAACCACGGATTGGGCCGGTTGGTGATTTTAGGCCCGAACCCGCCCTACCTGACCTGCTGTCCAGCCCTAGCTTTGAGCACTTAGTGGAAAATCTCACAATTGTGACGATTGGACGTAAACCGTGTTGGGTGAACCAGGATATATCCTTATGTGATCTTTTTTTCCTTATCTCTATTTACTTTTTGTCTTACAATCAGTTTTTATATTGATAAATTAATATTGTTGTTTTCTTTCCACTAACCAAGAACATTCTTCGTTTGTATCCAACATCAATCTTGAGTTAAACACTTCAGTTTTTAACAGGAAATTTTAAAAATGGGCAATTATAATTAAAACCCCCTTCCTTATAATTGACATTGTTACTTCAGTTGGCATCAGAGTCAATCTCTAAGAATTAAACACCCAAAAAGTGTTAGAGCAAAAGATTCAGGAAGATAATGTCAAAAGCTAAATACATTGTTGAATGAGGGTCATCAAACAAACCACCATACTTTGATGGCTCAGATTACTATTTCTGGAAAAGAAAAATCCAGTTGTTTGTAAATTCACAAGACACTGGTATGTGACACATCATCACAGATGGAGATTTCATACCAAGAGTAGATCCAACTGATTCAACATCTACTGAAAAGAAAGAAGTAGATGAAAAATCTAAGGTACTTCTAAACTCAAAAGCTCAATTATTTTTATCACATGCTTTAAGCAGGGAAAAAAGGGAAAGAGTAGATGAATTTGATATGGAAAAGAAAGTATGGGACACATTCCAAACTCATCATGAAGGAATAAGCCATGTTAAAGAAACAAGAATTGACATTGGCTTACGGAAGTTTGAATTATTTTAAATGAATGAAGGAGAAACAATCGATGAAATGTACTCAAGATTCACAACCATAGTGAATGAAATGCGTTCTCTTGGCAAAGCCTATTCCGTGCAAGACAGGGTAAGAAAAATCATGAGATATCTTCCAATCATGTGGAGACCAATGGTACCAGCTATAAGTCAAGCCAAGAATCTTGAGATACTAGGTTTGAAAGAACTTATTGGAACTCTAAGGGCACATGAAGTGCTAGCTGTTACAGGAAGATAAACTTGTAGAGAAAGGAAAAATAATAGCTTTAAAGGCATCTCAAAATTTACCAAGCATTCAACAATCAAATAAGAAAATTGATACAGAAGATAGCCAAGAAAATGTTGATGAAGAGTTTGTTCTCATCACAAGAAAGATAAAGATAATGATGCAGGAAGAAATCAAATCAAAAAGGGATCTCCAGATAAAAAAGACTTCAAAATTGAAGTAGGTAAAAGTAAAATCACTTGTTTCATATGCAAAAAAAAGGACATTATTAAACGGAATGTCCATTGAACAAAAGGGTACCAAAGAAATTCTCTTCCAATAATAAATCTATGATGGTAACCTATGATAATTCGGATGAATCAGAAACAGATGAACCTAAAGAAGGCAATTTATGTCTGTTGGCAAACATTGAAGATATAGAGGTAACAAATTTTGAACATTCTCTTTTAGTTGAACATATGGAAAAATAATTTGATAACTTGTTAAATGATTCAAACTTTCTTATTCAAAAGTGTATTTCCTATAAAGAAAAATTTCACAAGGAAAAAGAAGAGAAAGAGAAATTCCATGCTATGAATGATAAACTTAAGAGATCATTCAAAATCTGAAAGAATCTAAACTCAAAGATTTTAAAAATGAAAGTCAAGAACGTTCTCCATCTCAAAAGGAGAATGTTCTCCTTAAAGCTAAAGTTGAACTTCTTAAAAATGATTTGTCAAATTTCATTAAAGTTACAGAAACTTTTCAAAAAAATAATGGGATCTGAAGTAGGAATATTCAATAAAACTGGTCTTGATTTTGATAAAACTCAAAAAATCAAAATAGATGAAAACTTTTTTGTTCTTGAAAGGAAAGAAGGTAAATGCAAAATCAAATTCTCATATTGCAACAAAATTGGATATCTGGAATTTGCAAGCTATTTTAAGAAAAGAGATGAAAAAATCAAGAAGAAAATTTTCTCAAAATCTGAAAAAAGGAGAACGTTCTCCAGTAATTATAACAAAAGGAGAATGTTTTGAAATTTTACCAAAACTAGTTACAACTCAGTTGTCTAAACCTTTTTCAAAACAAACCACTAGATATTTATTCCTGGTCCAAGTTTGGCCACCATGAGACAACATATCATATTAAAAAGGTTTCAGATTTTAAAACTAACTCTCAAGGAGACCAAGTGGGTACATAAAGTTAATATAACAAATCACACAGGAAGGATTTCAAGATGTCAAGAAAAAGTCATGGTTCTTGGGCAGTGGTTGTTCAAGACATATGATGGGTGACAAGAATTGTTTCATGTCCTTTATCAAAAAAGATGGAGGGTCCGTAACAATTGGGAACAATGATCAAGCAAAAATCAAAGGCAAATGTACCATAGGTAAAGTAAATTCTGCTAAAATCAATTATGTTCAATATATTGAAAGATTGAAACATAACCTTCTGAGCATTAGCCAACTCTTTGATAATGACTTTGAAGTTATTTTCAAACCAAACATATGTGAAGTGAGAATGACAAATTCTTGTGAAATTATATTTTTTGCATCTAGAAAGAACAACATCTGTATTTTATACATTGAAGAAGTACCAATTGAATCTTGCCTCATGTCCATAAATATAGTCAAATGGATATGGCATAAAAGAACTGAACATGTGAGTATGAAAACAATTTCAAATTTATCAAAATTTGATCTTGTTAGAGGACTTCCTAAAATAAACTTTAAAAAAGATAAAATATGTGAAGCTTGTGCAAAGGGAAAACAAGTTAAGAGTAGTTTTCACTCAAAATAATTTATATCAACTCAAAAACCCCTTGAACTACTTCACAGTGATCTTTTTGGTCCCATCAAAACCACTAGTCTAGGAGGTATGAAATATGGTTCTGTCATTGTTGATGACTTTTTTAGATACACATAGGTACTATATTTGAAGTAAAAGGATGATACATTTGATACCTTCGAAAACTTCTGTAAAAAAGTTCAAAATAAAAAGGGATCTAATATAATCACTGTAAAAAGTGATCGTGGAGGTGAAATCATAAATAAATCCTTCAAAACATATTTTGATGAACTTGACATATCTCATATTAAATATATATATATATATATTGGATTCCTTCGCAAACGTTTTTAATCAAAGGCCACCCAGATCAATGAGTCAATTATTTTGATTATAAATTATATTGATTAATCAGTAAAAGCAACTATTGCTGTTGTGAAACACGTCTTTCTAACTAAAACTTTTTAATTTTAATAAAATGAGCATTTTGTTCATTGTACTTTTCTTAGGAAATTTTTCAACTTATATATTTATTTAGTAACTTCAATTTCAATTTCTGAACAATGAGCAAGACTTACAATGTATTTTTTTTTTTTATCTTTATTATATTGAAAAGTCTGAAAATTTTCTCCACCCAATGCTGAAATAAATTGAGAATTTTAGAGTAATTTTGCGATACTAATTAATTATTATATTTGATTTATAATTCATTTTATTTTAAATGCAACAATTTTTTTTTTGTCGTTCATAATATAACTCAAAGCAAATTGTGGGAGTAAAAACTAGGTGAGCATAAATGCATTATAAAGCTTCCAAATGTGACTATTCTTTCTCCATTTATTATGAATTTTGATAGTTGAACTCACTACGCGAAAAATGTCATTTAATAGCGCTCTTTTTACATCGCTTACTAAATATAAGTGCTGCTGTAAATATATTTTAAAAATAACGGAGCCTATCACAGCGCTTTTTTGACAAGCGCTGTGAAAAAAGCGCTATTGCAGGGTCATATAGCGTTTGCGCATAATGTTTATAAGGCTTTTACAGCGCTTGTACAAAAGCCCTGTAAACTGAAGCGCCCTCACGTATTGTTTTACAGTGCTTTTTTCACAAGCGCTGTAAACGACATTCGCTTTCAAATAATTAAATTACCTATTACAGCGCTTTTTCCACAAGCGTTGTAAAAGCCTTGCGCTTTCAAATAATTTAATTACCTATTACAGCGCTTTTTTCACAAGCGCTGTAAATGACATGCGTTTTCAAATAATTAAATTACCTATTACAACACTTTTTTTCACAAGCGCTGTAAAATCATTCACTTTATATAAAAATCATTTACTTTTAAATAAATAAAAACAAATTTAAAACAAATTTACGAACCCTCATCACCTCTACTCTGGGAACCCTCGTATCATCTATGTATTGTGCGGCCATCTACGTTGTCTCAGGTATTTATTAATTTGTTTTTGTCAAAAAATGTTTAGTTTTTTAATAATTGAAAACTAATAAATTGTTATATATTAAATTTTTTTTTTTTTGAAATTTGTTGATCTATTCTATTTTGAAATCTTTTCTGTTTTGAAATTGTTATTAGATATATATGTTGATATTAGATATGTTGATATTGGTCTCTTTTTGAAATTTGTTGATTTGTTCATTAGCTTATTATTTTTGTAACTGCATTTATATAGCTCATATAATATGGATCAGAAATGGATGTCTGCCAATCGATTGTCAAAAGAGTATGAAAATGGAGTGAAGGAGTTTGTTGAGTTTTCAGTGAAGAATGCAAAAGATCCAAATAGAGTCATTTGTCCTTGTTTAAAATGTTGTTTTGGAAAACGCGTTAGAGAAGATGAATTGAAAGGACATTTAGTATGTAATGGAATTGATCAAAGCTAAACATGTTGGATAAGACATGGTGAGAAAAAAAAAGGAAACATTAATTTTGAGAATGGTTCAACATATGCTTCAACTAACTTCGATACAGATACATATGAGCCGGACCGAGTTAAGGAGATTGCAAAAGCAGTTGAAGAAGATCATTGAGATTGTCCTAAAATGTTTGAGAGTTTGTTGAGTGATGCAGAGAAACCATTATATAATGGTTGTACTAAATTCACAAGACTGTCGGCGATATTAAAGTTGTACAACTTAAAAGCGAGTAATGGATGGTCTGATAAAAGCTTCACAGAATTATTAACACTCTTAAAAGATATGTTGCCAGATGATAACGAACTTCCCAGTCAAACCTACGAGGCAAAAAGATTTTGTGCTCTATTGGCATGAGTTACGAAAGGATTCATGTGTGTCCTAACGATTACATTTTATTTTTAAACGAATATGAATTACTTAAGGCGTGTCTGAAATGCAATGTCTCTCGATATAAGAAGAAAGAATCTACTCCAGCAAAAATCGTGTGGTATTGTCCTATAATACCAAGATTTAGGCGCATGTATCGCAGTGAAGAAGATTTAAAACACTTGACATGGCATGCAGATGAAAGAATTAGAGATGGAATGTTTCGAAACCTTGCAGATTCCCCACAATGGGAAAAAATTGATCACGAGTATCCTGAATTCAGGATAGAGTCAAGAAATCTAAGACTTGCGCTTTCTACTGATGGAATGAATCCACATGGTCTTCAAAGCATCTCACACAACATGTGGCCTGTGATTTTGTTGATTTATAACCTACCTCCATGGTTATGAATGAAGCTTAAGTTTATGATGTTGTCTCAATTAATTTCTAGACCCAAACAACCGGGGAATGATATCGACGTATACTTGACTCCTTTAATTGAAGATTTAAAAATTATGTGGGAGACAGGTGTGGAAGTTTAAGATAGGTATAAGAAAGAATGTTTCAATTTGAGGGCTATGTTGTTCGACACAATTAATGATTTTCCAACATATGGTAATTTATCAGGATATAGCATTAAAGGTCAGTGTGCATGTCCTATATGTGAAGAGAGTACAAATTGGATGCGGTTGAAACATTGTAAGAACAATGTGTTTCTTGAACATCGTAGATTTTTATCTTGTAGTCATCAGTATCGTGGATGAAGAAATGCATTCAATGGAAAATCAGAGGAAGGTAAAGCTCCTTTAGCACCGACTGGATATCGAATACTTGAAAAAGTACAAGGTTTGACCAATAAATTTGGCAAACCTTTTGCAGGAGAGCTGGTCAAAACTGGGTGGAAGAAAAAGTCAATTTTCATTGAATTTCCATATTGAAAGTCATTGTATATAAGACATTTCCTTGATGTGATGCATATTGAAAAAAATGTATTTGATAGTGTTATTGGTATGTTACTCAATGTTCCAGGAAAGTCTAAAGATGGCATCAACGCAAGATTGGACTTGGTCGATATGGGAATAAGAAATGAATTGGGTCCCGTAAAGAAAGGAAATCGCACATATCTACCTCCAGTCGCTCATACTCTATCTAGAAAGGAAAAAATTGTTTTATGTAAATTTCTACACGAAGTTAAAGTTCCAGAAGGATACTCTTCAAACATTAAAAATTTGGTTTGTATGAAAGACCTCAAGTTAAAAGGTTTGAAGACCCATGATTGTCATATTCTAATAGAGCATTTGCTACCAATAGGTATACGTTCCATTTTACCTGAAAAAGTTCGACTAGCATTAACTAGATTATGTTTCTTCTTCAGGGAAATTTGTAGTAAAGTGATCGACCCTCAGAAATTACCGACATTGCAGAGGGAAATTGTTGTTACTTTGTGTGAGCTTGAAATGTATTTCTCACCCTCATTTTTTGATATAATGGTTCACCTTACTGTTCATCTGGTTAAGGAGACACAACTATGTGGGCCAACTTATATGAGATGGATGTATCTGATAGAACGATATATGAAAATATTAAAAGGGTACGTAAAAAGTAGAAGTCGAGAAGGTTGTATTGCTGAACGGTACATTGTTGAAGAGGCTGCTGAATTTTGTACTGAATTTTTTACCAATGTTAAATCCATAGGGCTTCCCATGTCTCGTCATTCGGGAAGAATATCAGGAGAAGGGATAATTGGAAGGAGACTACTGACTATATCAAGGACAGAATGGGAGCAGGCACAATTGTATGTTCTGCACAATGATGATGAGGTTCAACCGTATGTTACAATACACATGGATCAGTTATCTCGTTTGAACATGAATAGGAATCAAAATTGGATAACTCGAGAGCACAATCGAAGTTTTATAACATGGTTAAAAAATCACATAAAGTCGAAGTTTGATATAGACCCCGGATCAATTTCACAGAGATTGAGGTGGCTAGCAAATGGTCCGAGCTTACATGTCTTTTCTTACATTGGTTATGTTATTAACGGCTACACATTTTATACCAAAGAACAAGATGATTAGACCACTATGAAAAATAGCGGAGTCACTCTCGTAGCTGAAGCGATGCATGTCTCAAGTGCAAAAGACAAAAACCCAATATATGCAAAACTATCATATTTTGGGGTTATCGAGCGCATATGGGAGTTAGACTACATAATGTTTCGTGTAACCATATTTGGTTGCAAGTGGGTCGATAATAATAATGGCGTTCGGATTGATGAGTCAGGGTTCTTACTTGTCGATTTTAATAGGGTGGGATGCAAAGACGAGCCATTTATTTTAGCATCGCAAGTTCAACAAGTGTTTTATGTCACTGATCCTTCTGATGATAAATGGTTTGTTGTCCTATTGACCAATAAAATAAGTGATGATAACAATAATGATTAAGATGTTGGTAATGATATTTTATTTGCAACATCACAACAACCACATGAAATTGATTCAACTGATGATGGTTTATATCTTAGAGATGATCATGATGAGGGAATTTGGATTAATCCATCGTTTCGTATTGTAAATGGACAAACATATGTGAATCCCACCAGGAAAAGAAGAAGGGCATCTTAATGTACATGTTTAATTGTTTTATATAAGCCATGTAATCTGAACTGTGTCAATGTAAATTTAATTGTTTGAACATTTCTTTTATATAAGCAGCCATGTATTTGATTTTCTGATTAATTTATTTTCTGATTATATTTAGCTTGATTTGAGTGTTTTATACTAAGTTCATGTAATTTAATATAAACTAGTAATTTACATGAACTGAAATGAATATAAATTAGTAATTTATATGAATTGAACTGAACTGAACTGAAAAAGAGTCTTAAATATAAAAATAAAACAAGGAGGCCTTTTACAGCGCTTATTTGAAAAAGCGTTGTAAAATACCCTTTTAAAAATAAACAAAGGAGGCCTTTTAGAGCGCTTATTTGAAAAAGCGTTGTAAAATGCTTTAAAAAAACATTCATATAACATAGTAAAACAAGGAGGCCTTTTACATCGCTTATTTGAAAAAGCGTTGTAAAAGGCTTTAAAAAAAACATTCATAGAACATAGTAAAACAAGGAGGCCTTTTACAGCGCTTATTTGAAAAAGCGCTGTAAAAGACCCGTTTAAAAATAAACAAAGGAGGCCTTTTAGAGCGCTTATATGAAAAAGCGCTGTAAAAGGATTTAAAAAAAACATTCATATAACATAGTAAAACAAGGAGGTCTTTTACAGCGCTTTTCCAAATAAGCGCTGTAAAAGAGCCTTTTTAAAATAACATAAGGAGGTCTTTTAAAGCGCTTTTCCAATAAGCGCTGTAAAAGGCTTTTAAAAAAACATTCATATATTATTAGAAAACAAGGAGGTCTTTTACAGCGCTTATTTGAAAAAGCGTTGTAAAAGAGTCTTTTTAAAAATTAAATAAAGAGGCCTTTTAGAGCGCTTTTCTAACAAGCGCTGTAAAAGACTTATAAAAAAGCGCTGTAAAAGGGTTTTATATATAACAGTAAACCGCTTCAGTTTCCTCTTCATTACGTAAACTTCACTATCATCTCAACCTTCATCGTTCTTTTCTTCCTTTGCAAACCCTATCATCTCTTCCATTACGAACCTTATTTCCACGATCATCTCCTTCATTTCGAACCTTATTTCCATCCACAATCATCTCTCCCATTGCACACAATATCTTTTCATTGAAATACGTAACCCTCATTACATATTTCTTCAAACCATATTTCTGCGGACCATATTTCTGCAAACCCTCTATTCTTCGCATTTCGTATTTCTTCAAACCCTCATTATTCAGGTATTGATGTTATTAATTTTTTGTAATCACTAAAATGCATGTTGAGCTTGTTTAAGATATACTGATATTGATATGTACTTAGAATACTGCATGTTGAGCTTGTTGAAGTTATACTAAACTGCATGTTGAACTTGTTGTCGATAAATGGATACCACCAAAGATTTAGAATGTCAAAATGAAGAAGTTGTCAACACTAAGACTTACGAAAATGAAGTCAAACGTGGTGCAACTATAATGCAAAAGGTCATTAAAGCAAGGAGCAATGGCATTAAATTTGAGGTATACTATACTCTGTTTGCTGTTTATTTTTTATCTTTTTTTAATAGCATGTACTTACTATATGAGTTTATTAGGTTGGCTGGAATGAGAGTGGTCAGCCAATTGACCCCAACAGCTCCATGTTTGTAAGTTACATTGGGGTTGTTGTTCGTCAAAATATCCCAATTACGATTGATGATTAGAGAGATAAGGCGTTGAAGGATGCCAAAGATATACTATGGAATGACATTCAAGTAACTTTTTTGATCCACTCTTTTGTCATTTATAATTTTTTTTATTGAAATACTTTACTTACTCAAAATATATCTTTCATTTGCTTGCAGACTTCTTTTGTTCTTGATGAGGGAAGAAAGAGTTATGTATTGAGAGTTGCTGAAGCTCCAAGAATATATAAACATTATATATCAAATGATGAATGGAGTGCATTTGTATCCAAACGTTCGGACCCCGCGTTTGTCGTAAGTGATTAATTTATTAGCATTTGTGTTTTATTTTTCATATTCGTAGCGTATTTTAATTTATTAACATTATATTTGTATTTTACACGATTGTTATTTTTTTTATATAGAATATTAGTAAGGAAAATCGCGAAAGGGCAAGAAATCCGACGCACCCATACAAAAAATCACGTATGGGATATGCACGTCTTGAGCAAAAACTTGTAAGTAATTAAACATCACTTTTATATAATGAAGTAATTTGTATTATAAACTATAGTTTCTAACTAATATTTTATTTATGATCTTAACGAATAGCGACAAGACACCCAATCCGATCAACCCTTGGGTTGTCATATATTGTGGAAGGAAGCTCGTGTAAATAAAGACATAGTGGTTGACAATGAAAATGTCCAAAAAGTAATAGAACTTTGTGTAAGTATATTATCACTTTAATATTTTTTAATATTGTATTTTATCACTTGAATACTTTTTAATATTGTATTTTAAAAATGATACTGAACTTATCTTTTTAATCCTACATGTATTTTAGGAGACTATCGAACAAAGTTCTGAAAATAAAGAGGGCAAACAAAGCTAGTTGCAGGGACATTCTCGGTAAAGTGTTTAATGTTCCTGAGTATTCCGGTCGGGTTAGGGGGAAAGGATTTGGCGTAACTCCTAAAAGCTATTTTTCCCAAGAGAAGCGCCAAAATCCATCCAATGAGGAAGTATTAGAGAAGCTCAAACTCCTTACAGAGCAAGTGGCACTTTTGGTGAAGACGAACAAAGACAAGCAACTCATGGGTCAGCTCCAACATGAAATACAAATGGAGAGTGAAAACGCGAGTTGCAACATCGGTCTCAAAAGTCTTCCTGAAGTAATTAATTACTTACTTATGTATTAAATATACATATATATTAACCATACTTATGTTTTAACCATTGATTTAGGGTGTCACTCCATGCATGCTATACTTATCCTCCCCTACTCATCGGAAGGTTGGAAAGGGAAAATTATACAATACTTCAGGAGAAGTATTGCACAACACACGGATCCCTGTGGGCCATGTCAAAGTATCACCAATTATTGCTTTGGAACCAACTGCACTGTTGCCGATATCGGACAACGATGGAGATATGCAGTTTTTAGGCGAAGCAATTGGTAGTTATGTGGCATGGCCCACACATCTTGTTGCCCTCGATATGGTATATTTAATTAATTGAAATATATGTTTAATTGATATGTATATTTAATTGCTGATTTTTTTCCGCTCCTAACTTTAATTTCACATTTATATTTAGATGCTGAAAAAGCCTAAAGGGAATGATAAAAAGATTCCCATAAACGAATCAATTACATCGCCCAAAAAGGTTTGTCACATTTATTCCCTAATGTTTGTCATTTTTTTCAGATTCAATAAACTAACATTTAACCTCATTTTTCCAGATTCAATCAAATAAATCACCCGCACAGCAAAATAAAGCCGGCAAACCTCAAAAATTGGAGGGTAATAGAGCTGGCAAACTACAAAAGCTGGAGGGTAATAAAGCTGCCAAAGTTGCAGCTAGAAAACTGGATCGGGGACAATCAGTCGCTGTTGCTGCTCCTCCTAAAATAAGTCGGCCATGCCTTGCTAAATACGGGGCTTGTCTTGACATCGAAGTAAAAAGGAATATGGGCAGCAACGACAATTCGCGCATCATAATATATATATTGGGTGCACATTTTACAGCGTTTACTGGAAAAGGCGTTGTAAAAGGCGCACCCAATACATGAATTATAGGTGCATAATTTTCAGCGCTTTTTTGAAAAGCGCTGTAAAATATGCATAATAATGCATATAATGTGTGCGCATTTTACAGCGCTTTTTTGAAAAAGCGCTGTAAAATGTGCATAACAGGCGTGCATTATATCTACATGTTTTATAACGCTTTTTTGTTTTAAAAAAGCGTTGTTGTATCTTTTACAGCGCTCGATTCCACAGCGCTTTTTTTTTTTTTTGAAAAAGCGCTGTAAAATGCTATTTTTCGCGTAGTGACTTAGTATCTCAATTTTGTTCAGTCAATTAAAAAAATTTAAATAATAACAAGTTATAATAATATGTTTTTTTGTATTTACAATCATATTTTCATTGATGCTTTAATAAAATGTCTAATTTATATTATAAAAATATAAAACTAAATCAAAAGTAATAATAACATACAAACAAATAAAAATAATGTTTTTTGGTAGAAATAGTACAAGTCTCACTCTATATTTTAGGCTTCCATGTTTCCCTCATTTTGAATCTTCATTGGCTTTGAACTTCATCAAAAAGTAGAAGTCTCGTCTTTACTAACTTTGCACTCCATAAAAAAGTAAAGTCTCATTTTCACTAACGTTGCACTCCACCAAAAAGTAGAAGTCCCATTTTCACTTATCACTCTATATTTTCTATAAAAAAAAATGGAAAACTAGATCTTAATTCATCTATTGGAAACAAATGTTCATCCTTGTAGCCTGTAAATTGAAAATAAAAAATTCAAATCGGAGGAGTTTCGATTTTCCTAGAAAATCATAATAGAGGGAAAAAAAAGTTCTTCTTTATTTCTATAATCAACAAAGAAAACCACCATCTTCTTCATCAAATCACTTGATAACCATAAACAAATCTAAACTCTTTTTAATAACAGAACCAACAAAAATCAAATGAAAAACCTGAATAAAGATGTAGGGGTTAAAGGAAGCATGTGCCACACAGCCACCTCCGTCAACTTCAACCTCCAGCGAACCACCACTAAGATCCACCCACCGCGGTCAACTTTGACCCCCTGACGAACCACCACCGCGGGCAACTCCTCTTTTATGAACATTTTCTTTGGTATTTGTTCTCTCTCACTCTTAACTACGAAACTCACTTTTCTCTCCATTGAATTTGTTTCCCGTGCTCACCCCCGCTTTTCTTTTCTATTATGTTTCTGATTTTAGGGTTACTTTGTTTTGTTTTATATTTTCTTTTCTTTTTCTTTTCAATTATATATTAAATTTAGATTTTAGATTCCAAGCCCAATTTTATTTTTACTCCATGACTATAATATTAATTGTTTAACACACATCAAACTTTATTAAGTTTTTTAACAAATATTAACTTTTAAATAGTTCTAAAATTTATTTTTATAGATAAATAAATCTAAAATCAACTTTTAAATTTGATTAGTTAGATTTGATGTATTTTTAATTTTTGAGTATTTAAGATACAAGTTGTACCATTTGATGGCTTTAATAAAAATATTCTTAAATGGATTAATTGGATAGAATATCGTTTTACTTCTTGAATTTTTGAGACATGGATTGTACAACTTGATAATCTTAAACTTATTTCTTTTTTAAATAATTATTCAAATCAAACAAATTCTTTTTTACGTCAAAACAATTTTTTTATCAACAACAAAACACAATTTCTTTAAAAGCAATCAACTCGTCTGTATTTTCTACCCAAGAACTACGTAGTTTTGATTTCTCTATCGCATCGAGAGATACGTAGGAGTAACATCATACTTGCAACACCCCGATTTTTAACAGCGAGAGTGTATTTTTTTTTTTTCAAAACAGATTCATAATAACAAAGAAATAAATAAGAAAATACTTTTGGATAAATATTTAAGTCGTACACAATGACAAATAAGTCAACAGAATTTACAAGCAACGGAATAGTTTTTGAAATACGAACCCAAAGTATTTACACATCAAAAAGTGGTACATGGACCCATCAAATAAAATGTCAAGGTGACAATATTGGTATAGGTACAGTCTTCCAAATTAAAATAGTTACAACAAAAAAGAAAGACATCTAGTCCCTATACGTCCACCTAATCTGATCATACTACAAAAACTGTACAACCCGAGTGGTCTCCACGTGCCTCGCAAGATCCTCTAACATAGCTCCAGTCAGGTGTGTCCAATTACATTCCCATCCACAGGGTACTAACCGGTAGGATGGCCCTAGTTCTCATTTGAGGGCAAAGCCCAGATTTCCACAATAGTTGTAAAGAGTCACCAACCGAAATTAACAATTGACACATAACATTTAAGTTTTTAAATGCACAAAATAACCTTTCAACTTAGCATGCACCTTAAAAGGGTTTCCATATGTCAAACATTCATAAACAAGGTTGAAAAATGAAGTTTTTAACAAAACAGCACTGTTGTATTCGAATACAGCATCTCTGTATTCGAATACAAGGTTGTTTCAGCATTCAGCAGCAAAAATAGCATGTATGTATTCTAATACAGCCTTTTGTATTCGACTACACAGCAAGTCAGTAGCAAAACAACATGTCTGTATTCGAATACAGCCTTTTGTATTCGACTACACAGTAAGTCAGTGGCAAAAACAACATGTTTCTCTGTATTCGAATACAAGGTTGTTTCAGCATTCAGCAGCAAAAATAGCATGTATGTATTCTAATACAGCCTTTTGTATTCGACTACACAGCAAGTCAGTAGCAAAACAACATGTCTGTATTCGAATACAGCCTTTTGTATTCGACTACACAGTAAGTCAGTGGCAAAAACAACATGTTTGTATTCGAATACAACCTTCTGTATTCGAATACACATCAACAGCAGCAGAAAATAGCAAAATTCAGCATTTTCAGCTTTTTAAAGGGTTTCGAAATCAATCAACATTTACACACAAATCCAAAAAATCACACTTAGCAATTATAGCACAATCAACATGACAACTTGAGTTTCGAAATGGCTTTGAAATCAATCACACTTACACACAAATCCAAAACATCCACACTTGGCAATTATAACACAATCATCATGACAACTTGAGTTCAAACACTCAATCATAATCTTGAATCAAACACGACTCGCGTGCCAAGCACCCTAATGCGATGGACTCGGAATTCAAATCAAACTCTCCGAGAGTAGAACATCGTAATTATACAGTCTCTCACAGACCAGCACTTATTACCAAGGTGCCACCTATTACAGGCCCGCACGATTTATTAATATTTAGCCTATCACAAGTCTTACACCTCAATTCCAAACAAAACCCTCTATGAGAGGCATAAATCCTAAACGTACAGTTTCTCACGAACGAACACGAGTGCAGTCTCTCATGGACAAACACGGGTGCAGTCTCTCCCGAACAACCACGATTTTCAAGGGTGTAGTCTCTCACAGACAAACACCAGTGCAGTCTCTCATGGACAAACACAATTTACTAGGGTGTAGTCTCTCACGAACAAACACCAGTGCAGTCTCTCACGGACAAACACAATTTACTAGGGTGTAGTCTCTCACGGACAAACATCAGTGTAGTCTCTCAAGGACAAACACAATTTACGAGGGTGTAGTCTCTCACGGACAAACACCAGTGCAGTCTCTCACGGACAAACACAATTTACTAGGGTGTAGTCTCTCACAGACAAACACCAGTGCAGTCTCTCACGGACAAACACGTTTTACTAGGGTGTAGTCTCTCACGGGCAACAATCATTAAGTAAATGCAGATATTAAAAGATTCCCCA
This sequence comes from Cicer pinnatifidum, assembly GCA_037974775.1. NCBI lineage: Eukaryota > Viridiplantae > Streptophyta > Magnoliopsida > Fabales > Fabaceae > Cicer > Cicer pinnatifidum. The sequence continues at coordinate 46,085,209 of JBBPBR010000003.1, forward strand.
TTTTTAATACCCATTTAACTCTAACAATTCGGACGACAAACATTAAGTAAATGCATATATTAAAAGATTCCCCATTTTTAATACCCATTTAACTCTAACAATTCGGACGACAACCATTAAGTAAATACAGATATTAAGAGATTCCCCATTCTTAATACTCATTTAACTCTAACGATTTTCACCACAAACAATAAGTAAACAGAGATATTAAAAGATTCCCCATTTTTAATACTCGTTTAACTCTAATGATTTTCACGACAAACATTAAGTAAACAAAGATATTAAAAGATTCCCCATTTTTAATACTCGTTTAACTCTAATGATTTTCAAATTCCACACAAAACATACTCAGACATATTCTCAAATTCAATCCACAATTCACACCAAATCACATCAATTCATTTTTCCAAAAAATCCACACAAACACATCTCAAAATTTATAAGTATTAGTTATGAACACGTCAAACACGGCAACCACAAATCATCACAACCCACCACTCAAACATATAAAATTTCATTTCCTCAAAACCACACATAAATGAGTTAAATTCATTTTCCATAAAACACTCATCAATATCACCAAAAACCCAACTCTAAAATTTCACCCACAAAAGCATTAAATTCATTTTCCCAGAATCTACACTTCAAACACAACAAATTCATTCTCAACACAACTACAAATAAGTCCCTAAATGCAAACTAAAAGTTTGGAATGAGCCCTTACCTTAACGTTAGCTTTAATGGGCGATTACGGTACCGCGAGTAATTCCGATAAAATCTCCGCTCGCGACGTCGCTTCCAAAGTTAGTTCACTAGCACCATAGCGTAGAGGTGAGCAACTTTCCCTTCTATCTCTTCGCGAAACGAAGCTTAGATCTAGACGAAACATGGAGGTTTGCGTTTAACGGTTTTGAAAACCCCTAACACCGTTTTTCTTCATTTTTGAATCAAAGAGGAAGAATGAAGCTGAGAAATTCTTTGTTTTCTCACCCACCAAGCCTTGGGTTTCTTTTCTTGAAGCAAAAGAAGGAAAAAGAAAATGGAAGAAGGAAGAAGAAAGGTCCGTGATAGGGAGGGAAACGTGTTTTAGTTCCTTTATTTCCTTCTCTATCTCCTTTTCAACATATATATAAATATATTACTTATACTAATAATAATAATAATAATAATAATAATAATAATAATAATAATAATATACATATATATGTTACTTATAATATATATACATATATATTATAATTAAAACTAAATCCACAAATATCTAATAACTCTTACACACATCACCTCACTCACATCTCAAACTATTTGATAAAAATATACACTCTTATTGCAACTCAATTGACTGATAAAATTTTCAGCAACCAGAGATATTTTTAACAAAACTTTCTGGTATTAAATCATTTGCAACATAACTAAATTATTTTCCGACAAATAATTTTAATCCAATTTCCAAAAATATATTTTTGCCATTTAACTTACTAAATACCAAAAATTGGGTTAACAGCCTAAGAAATTCACCACAATATACATTAAAATTGTATAATTTAGGATTTAAAATTAAGGGTCTTACAATACTCTTCTCAAGCATATTAATAAAAAAAAATTCCCCTCTCTTTCTTAAGTACACATTTATTTCAAACTCGCATTAAAAAAACAATTAATATTCATATTTAATAATAAGGAGAAATAAATATATTTAAGTTACAATTAATTTTGCATAATTAATTATATGTAAACATATTTTAACAAATTTCGTAGGGTGTTAATACATTTTCTATGCATAATCGACTCCCAAACTCAAAATATAGTTTCAAATACATTTTTTTATTCTTTTTATTTTAAGGATTTTCCAACGTTTTTCTTATTTTAAAATAAACTTTGGTGGAAACTCCATTGAATTCGAAAAGCACTCGAAATTTTAGGTCGCGACAGCTTGCGACTCTGTTGGGGACCCTTAGAGCGACAAACCTAACATAATTAACTGTACAAAATTTGATAACATCTATATTCATTTCTCCTTCACATTTTCTTTTTACTTTGATTAGTTATTTTCTTGTATACATTATATTTTATATATTTGTTTGAGTATTTTGCATCCTTTTATTGAATTATGCTTCTATTCACACATTACACTAATACTTTTGCACACACTTAAGTGAGACCTTAATACATAGTAAGTGCAGAATTTTCTTATATTATTTATGTATCTTTACAATAATACAAAGCAGAATAACTTCCCTAGGAGTTAGGGAAGTTATTCTCCTCATAATTGCTAATTCTAATAAGATAGGAAAGGCTAGGAATTAGCTAATACTAATCTATATTCAATGGACATAAAGTTGTCATAAAACTGTACAAAACAGAATCTGTTGATTCTCCTTAATTAGCGCCAATCTTCAACACTCCCCCTCAATCTGGGTGGTAGATATCTATCATACCCAGATTGGACCTGATAGTTTCGTATGTGTGCCTTGGAAGTGCCTTTGTTAGAATGTCTGATGTTTGTTTGTTTGATGAGATGTGGTTAACACTTATGATCTCATGATCAATTTTCTCCTTAATGAAGTGTTTGTCTATTTCCACATGTTTTGTTCTATCGTGGTGAACCGGGTTTTTTGCAATACTTATAGTTGCCTTGTTGTCACAAAGTATTCTCATAGTGTAGTTAGTAGGAATTTTGATCTCATCCAACATTCGTTTGAGCCAAATCCCTTCACAAATTCCTTGTGCCATAGCTCTGAATTCAGCTTCTGCACTACTTCTAGCGACCACAGATTGTTTCTTACTTCTCCATGTTACCAAGTTTCCCCATACAAAGGTGCAATAGCCTGTGGTGGATTTCCTGTCAAATAAACTCCCTGCCCAATTTGAGTCGGTATAAACTTCAATTCCCTGGTTGTGGCTCTTCTGGAAATAGAGCTCGCGGCCAGGTGTACCCTTTAGGTATTGAAGGATTCTATTTAGAGCCTTCATGTGAGTCTCAACTGGGTTGGACATGTAGCGACTAGCCAAGCTCACAGCAAAACCAATATCTGGTCTAGTGTGAGTTAGATAGATTAGTTTTCCAACTAAGCTTTGGTATCTATCCTTATCAGCAGGTACACTTTCTTCTTCACTTTGTTTCATGGGTTCTATCGGAGTATTGGCAACTTTGCATCCAAGCATCCCTGTTTCTTTGAGTAAATCCAAAGTGTATTTCCTTTGAGAAACACAAATACCATCCCTTGTCCGAGCAATTTCCATCCCTAGAAAGTACTTGAGTTGGCCCAAATCTTTGACTTCAAATTCTTCGGTTAAGATACTCTTGAGGTGGCTGATTTGATCATGATCATCTCCTGTAATAACAATATCATCAACATAGACAATAAATAAGGCTATTCTTCCCTCCGGAGAGTGCTTAACAAACATAGTGTAGTCTGTTTGACATTGGGCAAAGCCATCTTCCCTGACAACTCTTGTTAGTCTATCAAACCATGCTCTTGGAGATTGTTTCAAGCCATAGAGGGATTTATGGAGTTTGCATACCATGTTTGAGGTGTCATGTGATTCAAGCCTGGGAGGTATTTGCATATACACCTCCTCTTCTAGCTCACCGTTTAGGAAGGCATTCTTTATATCTAATTGGTGTAGGGGCCAATCTAGATTTACTGCCAATGATAATAGGACCCAAACTGAGTTGAGTTTTGCCACAGGTGCAAAGGTCTCTTCATAGTCCACTCCATATGATTGTGTAAATCCCTTTGCAACTAATCGGGCCTTGTACCTATTTATACTCCCATCAGCATTGTGTTTAACCGAAAAGATCCACTTGCATCCCACTGGTTTCTTCCCTTCAGGTATTGTGGTGATTTCCCATGTGCCATTTTTTACCGGTGCTTGGACTTCTTCAGTTACAACTGCTGCCCATTCAGGTTTCTGTAGAGCTTCTTGAACATTCCTTGGAATTTGTATGTTGTCAATGGCTGCTACAAATGATCTGTAGTTTTGTGATAATTTTCCATAGGAAACACAATTCTCAATAGGGTGTTGAGTGCAAGTTCTCACCCCTTTTCTTACAGCAATAGGAATATCAATATCAATAGTGTCAAGGTTCACAGGGAGTTTAGAGTTTGGGACAACGTTACCTGTAGGGATTTCATTTTCTGGAATCTGGTGAGACTCGTGGCTTTGCGGTGGAGCTGTACTAGGCTCTACTTCCTTCCTCCTTCTTCTTTCATAAGTTTTCCAACTTCCTTCGTGTGTACCTTGATTATGTTGGGTTGTTCCAATTTCATTGTTTTTCCCATTTTCTGCCTCGGCCACTGCTTCAGTTTCTGTTACAACAACCAATTCAGGTTCTGCTGTCCTTTCAGCTGGGATAAGGGCAGTTTCTGTTTGTTCAAACATCCAAGGTTAGCATTCTAAAGTTTCAATTGGATATGTGTGTACTTGCTCCCCCTGAATGCCAACTTTGGGGTAGTAGGGCTGGTTCTCAAAGAAGGTTACATCCATGGTGTGGTAGAATTTTTTGGTGATGGGTGAGTAACATCTGTACCCTTTTTGGTGAGGTGAGTAACCAAGAAAAATGCACTTGATAGATTTGGGGTCAAGTTTACTACGGTGTGGGTTGTGGTTGTGGATGAAGGATGAGCATCCAAAAATCTTTAAGAGAATGGAGGTGAGTATTTTGCTGGTTGGGAAGAAGGTTTGGAGTGTGGAGAGGGGGGTCTTGAGGTTAAGGATTCGGGAAGGCATTCTATTTATAAGGTGTGTTGCCGAAAGGACAGTTTCCCCCCAAAACTGGTTCGGGACATTTGTGGCTAACATGATTGATCTAGTTACTTCCAAAATATGTCTATTCTTTCTTTCCGCAACTCCGTTTTGTTGTGGAGTGTCCACACAAGAGCTTTGGTGAACAATGCCAACTTTTTGTAGGTAGGAACTTAGAATCGAATTGTAGTACTCACAACCATTGTCAGTTCTAAGCACTTGGATCTTGTTGTGAAATTGAGTTTGCATCATGTTGTGGAAAACCTCAAAGATCCTCCTACTTCTGATTTCTCTTTCATTAAAAATACCCAGGTAACACGAGTGTGATCGTCAATGAACGTGACAAACCATCTAGAACCAGTAACATTCTTAATGCGTGATGGTCCCCATACATCACTATGAATTAGGGCGAAAGGTTGGGATGGCTTATAGGGTTGGGGTGGGTATTGGCTACGTGTATGTTTGGACAATTGGCAAATTTCACACTGAAAATGCTTCTGATTTTTATTGAATAAAGAAGGAAATAATTTTTCCAGATACATGAAATTTGGGTGGCCTAATCGATAGTGCCATAACATTAAAGGATTGTCACTACTTGGAACACTAGCTGCTGCATATGACTGGTTCTTGAGTCCTCTTTCTAATTCTTCAGCTTGAAGTAGGTAGAGTCCAGCACACTCTTTAGCACTGCCAGTCGTCTTCCCCGACTCTAAAATCTGAAATTCACATAAGTTAGGAGAAAATTTAGTAACACATTTCAAATCTCTTGTGATTTTGCTAATGGACAGCAAGTTGCAATCAAGTTTCGGCACATATAGAACATACTCTAGTGTAATATTAGGTGACAAAATAATTGATCATGTACCCATGACCTTAGAATGTGTGCCATCTGCTATTCAGACAGTGCAGTTAAACAGATAAGGAGAATAACTAGTAAACAAATTAAAATTTCCAGTCATGTGATCTGATGCCCCTGAGTCAACAATCCATGACTTTGTTTTTCCCATGTTAGTATTTAGAGCATGTGAGACATTACCTCTCTGAGCCACTACAGCCGTACCACCTTTTTCTGTAGAAGGCATAGTTTGTTTGAAGATATTTTGTAAAGCCTCCATTTGTTCCTTGTTAAATGGAAATGAAGTAGATTTTACCTCAGCTTCTTGGTGGTTAAAAATTGTGTTGCCTCTGATGTCCCTGCTTTTGAATTGCTTGGCTTCTGGGGGTTTTCCATGTATAACCCAATAGATTTCTTGTGTATGGCCTGGTTTCTTGCAGTGATCACACCAGGGACGATTTTTCTTTTGAAATGGCCGAATTTGGTTTCTCTTGCAGCCATTGCTGAGCTCTCGGTGGGAGGTGTTGAGGTGGCATTTCCCAACATGAGTTTCCTCCTGCTCTCTTCTCTCCTTACTTCTGAAAAGGCTTCCCGAATTTTGGGAAGAGGTTTGGTTCCAAGGATCCTTCCACGGACTTCATCAAGGTCCTTGTTTAGTCCCAATAGGAACATGTAGATTTTGTCCTTCTCCACCAACTCTTTGAATTTTTTCTTATCCCCTGGACAGTCCCATGTGACTTCTTCATATAAATCTAGTTGTTGCCAATGTCTACTAAGTGTATTAAAATACTCACTAACAGAAGATTCTCCTTGTCGAATGTTGTGTAGAATGCTTCTTATCTCAAATATGGCAGAGGTATTGTCCACATTTGAATATGTTTCCTTCACAGCATCCCATATCTCCTTTTTCGAATCATAGAACATGAAATTTTCACCAATTTCGTTGGTCATGGTGTTGAGCAGCCATGACATTACTTGGCTATTCTCAAGTTTCCATTTTTGAAGGGTGGCATCTCCTTCATGGGGACATTTTGTGTCTCCTATGATGTAGCCTTCTCTCCCTTTTCCTTGAAGGAAGATCTTGACTGATCTTACCCATTGGGTATAATTTTGACCATTTAACTTATGGCCAGTGATGAGATGACTGAGCCCATCATGTGAACTGATCGGAAATGATTCAGTTTCCATCTTTGGCTGCTCGTCGGAAGGTTCACCCATTGCTGGCGGCGCTAGGGTTTTCTTAGGGATGGATCAGATCGAGCTCTGATACCATGCAGAATTTTCTTAAATTATTTCTGTATCTTTACAATAATACAAAGCAGAATTTATACAGACTAGGAGATTAAGGTTGGGCGCTAATCTAGCCTAGGAGTTAGGGAAGTTATTCTCTTTATAATTGCTAATTCTAATAAGATAGGAAAGGCTAGGAATTAGCTAATACTAATCTATATTTAATGGACATAAAGCTGTCATAAAACTGTACAAAACAGAATCTGTTGATTCTCCTTAATTAGCGCCAATCTTCAATAGTATGAGTAAAACTTAAGATTCGTCTGAAGTTGCGAAGTGTTAGCTTTCTAGATGTACATCCTGTTTGATTAGCATGAATACATCACCTAGAATTTCATTTATTTTGAGAATTATTGTCACTTCTAATAGTTTACCTATTGTTGTTGACAATATTCCAAAATGGAATCCATGGCTCTAGGGACCATATTCAAAATCATAACGCTGCCTTGGGAGAGGGTCACTAACTAAGAAAGCTCATGAATCTTTTAAAAGTAAGCAAAATCTATGTAGGTCACAATGGGATCATTTTTCTTTTCCTGATTCAAATCAACATTATCTTTTGTTGAAAAAATTAGTATTTATTTTTTGTAAAACAAAAGCATTCTTCTTTATAGGGTTCCAATTTTATCATCCTAGAGGAACTAAATAAACAACTCATTTTTCTTCAACTCTCATTTTTTTTTTTCTTTCACATTGTGTAAATACCTTCCCTTATCAACTTTTTCACATTCCATAAAAATAAAAAGGGAAAAATAAAGTGGCTATGATCAAGAAAAAATTAGTTGCATTTTCAATAGCATTAATGTGTATTTCATTGCATTACTTGTCATTTTACACCAAAACAAATGTGACATCAAATCATTCCTCATATTAGCATCATCTAAAAAAAAATCAAATTTGATGTGTGCCATGTCACATTCTTGCATTTGTCACAAAAAAATTCACTCTTGAAAAGAGTCTAAACTAAATGTTTATTTAAGTCATGATATTCATTTCCAGAGAAAAAAAATAGTCTCACATGGAAATCTAGCATTCATATTTGCATATAGTCTGTTGTGTCAATATACTATTATGATATTCTTATGCATGTGATATAATTACTGTGAGCCAACTTTTAATTCTTCGATATTTTTGTGATATACAAATTTACTGATAAATTTTCCAATAAATTAATTGCCATTTTCATCCATGCATCACATTTTAAGTTAAAAAATCAAAAATAAAGAAATCATCTTCATATGTGCAAAAGTGCATTATTTTTAATTTCGTATTGAACAAATTGATCATTTCACATAATACACTCAAAATTAGTCTCACATGAAAGTCTAAGTGACGTTAGCTTAAAGTTCACGTTGCATATGTGATTACACCATCATATAATTCTAACAATCCTAATAGTACATGAAAAATTCTTTGTAAATAGCCAAAATTCAAAATAAATAAATTAGCATGCACTGCTTATGATCCATCCTTTTGGTGGCTAAATCTACATTTCATGTTGCATTTGCACATATATAAAATAAAATAAAATAAACAATGTAGTTCGTATTTCTTCACTTTCCTTTTTATTCATTTAGCAGGTTAACATATTATTTTCATTTACATTTGAATTTGAAATCATATTAATCATTTAAAAAAAGTTATATATTTAAACAATTAGTCTCATAGTTATGAAACATTGATACACATTTGCATCATAGTCTTACATCATCATATTTTCATTCATGCAAGTTGATCATTTTTTTTCTCTCTAATGAGGAGCAAAAAATAAAAAAAAAATTAGGAAAAATGCTGCATTCATGTAAAGTTTATTTTTCATGAGTGGTGTGTGTTCTTGAAATGATGCTTATTTGCACACAAAAAATGTTGAATTAGTTACTGTTCTTTGAAAATTTAGATTTGTCAAATCAAAAATGAACTCAAAATCAATTGAGATTCTTAAGAACACAACTCATAGTCTTTTGTTTATAAAAAACATCTAAATATAATGGTCAAATTTGTTAACTTATGTGATTGACATAATTAAAAAAAAATTCAAGCAAAAAACTAATGTTACCTTTCTTTGAACCATTCATTTAATGAACATGTATGTCATGTGTTTCTACTCTTTCATGACCTGTTAATGTCTTGTTTGTACACATTCCTTCATTATTCTTTCCTTTTCGGTCTTACCTCAATCTCTCTGAAAAAATATGGTTTCACAAATTGAATTTGAAAGGGACACCTAATTGATTTCCAATAATCAAATCTCAAAAAGTAATACTTTGAAAGTTCCAAATTAGTACAAGTCCTTTTAAAAAAATTGAATAAAGAAAAAATCTCTTAGGATCAAAAACCTGTAGTAGCATCCTAAGCAAACGTTAGGGGAAAAAATTGATTAGATCTATCAGCTTTGTCCTAAAATTAATTTTTTTTTAAAATAAACAATCATGATTTGAAATAAATCTTACAATTTTCCTTTCAACATCCAAAAATAGAAACAAAAACTTATCCCTTGCTTCCCCCTTTTGAGCCAAAAAAGTGAGACTTTTTTTTTCTTATTCAAATATCCAAGAGAAATATCACTTATAAATAGGAGTTTATTTGATATCTCATCACCTTGGCATTACTTATGATATATTTATATATATATATATATATATATACAAAAAATAACTAAAATAGTCTATCAATCAAAGTTTATAGATAAAGGAGGTTAAAAAACATGAAATAAGTGCAATACAAATTTTGGATTGATACCCCATGAGGTAAGTCTTTGATCTAAAAAATCATTATCTTAATTGACCTTGGAATATTTATTTGAGTCTGATACATCATTTTTTTCTTCATAACCCTCTTAGTCGTTCACCACATTACATGTCTAAAAGGTCCATTATGATAAATAATTGATTGTTTATTATCGAAATTTTTTAATTTGGGGATAAAATTATAAATCTATTTTCAATATGCTAAAATAATCCTTAAGGACTTACACGCTCAAGATTCTTTCAAAAGAAGAAAACACTTTGATAAAATTATGAAAATCATTAACGAGATCAAATTATTTGTACATAAACAAATGATGAATATCATATTTATCAATGAGGGGAATATTTCAAATGATCGAGCAAAATTAAGGCATTCAGTATTCAATTGAGATAATACTCCTACCTTTCATTCATATTCATATATTCTATAAAACAATTGCTCATTCATTCAGCCCATTCTCTCCACACTCATTAAAACTCATGCAATACGAGATAAAATTTTCAACTTGATACTCTAAAGTTGGGAGTCGTGTTCTTGAGGGTGAAGCTTACTACTGGTGTGGGTAGAGCACTAAAAACCAAGAAGCTTACTCCTAATTTTATTAGACAATACTAGATCCTCAAATGTGTTGATCGTGTGGTTGATCAAGTTACATTACCTCCAAATTTGGCCAACATTCAAGATGTGTTTCATGTGTCACAATTGAGGAAGTACATGACAAATCATTCACATGTTATCACACCAGATGACATCTCCGTTGAAGGAAAATCTTTCTTTTGAAGTTCCTTCAATGATCATTGGTGACAGAAGTGTTGAGCACTTGAGGGGTAAAGATATTTCAATGGTCAAAGTAATTTGGATCAAATGAAGGAATTCTACCTTATCTTTTTGTAACTGTGTAGTTTTGAGGATCAAAGTGTTCACAATTATAAGGAACAACTAGTAAAGACCATAAGTAGTACAACAAGTAAAAAACATCACAATTATAAAAATGATACAATTATTGATAAATTTAATTAAAATATTTTGCATCTCATAAAATAAGAAAGATAGAAGTTAAATAAAATTATAGGAAGAGATTATCGTTAGTATTAAAAGGGACTCTATTTTTTCTTATCAAGACTTTACTTTAGAGTTTATTTTAGGCGTTAATAAATATTAGATCGGTCTTGAAAAAAGAAACTATTTTAAGGGAGTAGGTATTGTAACACCCTTTATTTTTAATTAATTGATTTGAATCCTTAGTTTTATTTATTTTAATTATTTATTTAGTTTGTTTATTTTAATTGATCAATTTGGTGCGACTATAATAAGATAATAGTTCCATGCTTATTATTTGATGATTTATTTTATATTGAGTGTTGGGTGGTTAAATTTATTTCAAGTATGTGTTGATTTATTGAATATCTTAATTATCTAATTTAAAAGAATTAAGAATTAATTATGTTAGTTTTAGGATGGGTAGTGACAAACCAATTTTGAACAAGTCTAACATTGATTGGCTTTGGACAATGCTTGAATGCCTTCAAGTATGTGTTGATTTATGATTTTTCCTTTTGAAGTTTTGAATTCATATTTGCTTGCAAACACTTTGTCAGATGACAGAATTTTCGTGTTAGGAAAAAAGTGCTTAAGATAAGGACTCTCTCCACACAAATTTGAGCTAAGCCATTGGTTAGGTGTTGTAGGACGATTGTATGTTATTTTTATCGCTTTTTTTATAATAAAAAAATATTTTTGTTCAAAAAATCACCGTAGTTAGGTAATCTCTCGGATGAAAATTCAAGGCTATACAATGGTGTATCACATTTGCAATTAACCAATGTTTTTGCTCATAGTAAATAAAAGCCACACCAATACAAAATTCAAACAACTATTCAAAACATAACCTTTTAAATATGAGGCTAAAGGGCTTCATAGTTCTCGTGTGTAGAGTAGACACGAGTTTCTCACGGTAATCGTTATTAATGATTTTATCTTTATTAAAAGATGTCATGATATGTAAAGGAGTCTAAATGTTGTTTATAAAATATCTTGACCATCATGTGAGGCTTAGATTCTTCACACATATAGTGTCATTCTTATTATGATAAGCCACATTTATTAGTGGGAATAAGTCAGATCAAACCGAACTTTACTTAAATAGGTCATGCCTACATAAAAAAATTAAAGCTTGAGCTTGTCATATTATATGTCAAAAGCTTTATTTTAAGCATTGGCATGTCCTTTTTAAAACTCTAATATGACCTCACCTATTAGTCTATTTTGTGTTAAGGCTTATAAAAATGACATTTCACCGATCTCTAAAAAGGTTAATTGATCAATAAAAATCATGAATTTTGTTGAGCTTGTACAACTATAATATCCAAAAAAAATTCACTTTTTGCAACAAACTTGATATATGTATGGAAAAAAAAACTATAAACAAAATAAAATAGTAAAATACAAATGATAAATTTATAGCATAATGATTTTGAGAGAGAAGAATATGTATGGACATCTGGAAGTGGAAACAAAAAATTAGGGTTCAAATCTTTAATAAAGAGTCTTTTTTAAAAAGAGAAAGTAAAGAGTTTTTATTGCAATGATATGATGAGTCTTTTAGTTTATTATTACTATATATATAAATATTATATTTTAATTACATATAAACGGATCGACTTACCAGATTTAATATGATTTTTTGAATTTGAGTCTGATTTATTTAAATATATTAGCATTTTAAAAAATTTGAGCCTAGCCTTTTTATTAAAGGAGTCATGTCAAGCCATAAAATTAAAAAGTACATCAATATAACCTCTAAAGTGTCATAAAACAACAATTAAGTCCCTCAACTGAACAAATAAATTGATTAGCACATATAAACCAGTAAACCATTTAAATTGATACACCGCCAACAATTTTTTTATATCCATGCATGATTAAAGCTATTTCTAGTGCATAAAGATAATGTAAACAAATAAACCAATTAAACTTTGCTTAAACCAATAGGAAAAATGAAGAAAAATTAATAAATAAATAAATCAGCAAGTGTTATGTAAACTAGAAGAGTTTATTAAACTAGTAAACCAAAATTAATTACTCATATGTTGGAAACACAAAAGAAGGTTTTAAATAGAAAAGTGAGATATGAAGATGAATGTTGACCTCAACAAAAATAATAGTAAGAATAATTGGTGTACTAGTTTTGTTTGTTGTATATGGTTATTGATTGACTCCTTTAGTTGCTCAGTTAAATGGTTTGTTATAATACTTTATGGATTATATTAATTTATTTTCATAGTTGTTGACAATATTTTGAATTGCACACTACATCACATTAATGTTTTAAATTTTATACTGCATCATATTATGCAACCATATTATTTTAGTTGTGGTGGTATATAGATAGCAAGAACCACAACATCTATAATCACGGTAGTCTTATCCATGATTGTAAACATTTTTCAATTAGACAATTAAAAAATAATTGATTGATGAACATCCAAATGACAAAATTAATAGATAAAATAAGTAGATGGATTGAGGAACAACTTAACAACTCTAGAGATAGTGATAGTTTGAAAATCAAATTAATAGGTTATTTTATAAAATTTTGTTTAAAATTATTCCAACCAGATTTGAACTCATTTTCATGAACAATTCATAACCACTCGATTTAGTTATGCAACGATTCATTTTAATATAAAAGATAATTTCATAATGATTCCTTCGAGACAACAGTTTTTTTATGTAAAAAGAGGGAAAATAAAAAGATAATTTAGTAATATATAAAAATTGAAAATAAAAAATTAGTCATGTATTATTATTGTTCCATACGGGGAGCCGTAATGAAAAGAGAACCAAAGAGGAAGTAATTGAGCAGTAAGAGAAGAAGCGGCTAAGCAGAGTAAGAAGAAGAAATGATAATGAGTTGTGTTGGTTTCGCACCAACTCTATCATCATCATCGTTCTGTTCTGAGGCTAAGTTGCGGCAACACCAACACCAACTTCAACCATCTTCGCTTTCCTTTTCATCTTCATTTCCCTCTCTTCCCATCTCAACAACCACTCTCTCTCCCTCAACAACAAACCCTCCCAATCCCAACGTACGTAGGCACTTTCCCTTTCTTTCTCTTTACTTATAATTATAGTTGTTGTTGTTGCGTTTACTTCTCCAATTCGATTTTTACTTATGGAATTATTCTTCTTCTCTTCAACAGTTATAAATAGCACAATTTATCTTCTTTTTCTTTTTTTTTTACTTCTCACATTGTTAGGGTTTATTAATTTTGAAAATTAAAAGAGATTCTAGATTTACCTTTGTGGTCATACTGTATTAGATGATTCAATGAATGTATTCGGTTAAAAGTTTGAAAATTAAGGAATTGCATCATGAGAGAAATTGATGGAAGTAATTTTGATTAATTTTATTGAGATAGTTCTTTATATTCATTGTTTGATATATATGTAGGAAAAAAGAAGTCAGTAACGCACTCTTTTCAGCATACTTTATTTTATTTGTTGAAATTTACATGCGTCATAACTCATTCAAGATAGTGGAATCTATTTGAATTTCAACTAATAGAAGAAAATTCGGGTGCTCCTTGTATGTAGGATAACTAACTAATTAACTTGTTTGTCTCATAACAGATGCTAGAATGATAACATGTTTATACCTAATAATAATAACAACTGGTATCTATACTCAGCAAATGATAAGAGCAGGAGGGGAAAGCGGGAATGATCATATGCGAACTAACTAACTTGGATAGGAAGTTTGTTAGGAGAGTTTCTCTTTGGCAGTGTTGTCATATAGCCGCTATAGCGGCACCATAGCGCTATAACATATTGGAATTTGAACAAATCGATGTTGCTTTCCAATACGCTATTTAGTACAAAGTGTTGTCAAATAACCGCTATTGCGGCGCTATTGTACTCTAGGGTAGTGGAATTTGAACAAACCGCTATTTTCAGGATGTGCAATTGAACTGCTCCCTGGTAGGAATCTTGTTCATTTCTGTTTCATCATTGTAGGATACTGGATTTGGGTTGTAGCCCAATTGATGTATTGAATATGGGTAATTGGGTAGTAGTGATGTGGCAGTAGATGTGTCATTCTATAGGAGGTGGAAGGTTATAAGAGGGGGAGGAGAGAGGAGTAAGGATAGAGAGGTGTTGGGAAGTTTGTTTGGTGAGTTTCTCTGTGGTAGGAATGATGAAATATGGACATTTTGGATGTTGACACTTGACATGAATTATAAATACTATGGCCCAATTTGGGTAAAGCTTATAGGAGTTCGTCAACTGAAATGAGTATTTATTTTTTAATTCTTGGAAAAACATTTGAAGTTTGTTGTTATTTAAAGAAGATAAAGTGCTTTTGAAAAATAGCTGATTTCAACTTATGTCAATGAGGGAGATGTTTGTTAGAATACTCCTATGATTATTGCAAGATCAAATATTCAATTATTTCTTGTCTATTATCACTTCTGTAAAAGTTTATTTAAACTATATCTTTGTAGAAAACTGTTCCATTACTAAATAATGCTTGCTTCTCTTGTGCTGACTTGAATGAAGAAAGTAATTCAGTTTATCATCTGTAGGGTTCTTTCATTCGAGCTGCTTGGACCCGAAGATCTCGAGGTGAAGCTGAAAAGAGACCCAGCAGGAAATCATGGAAACGGAGAACTGATATGTACATGAGACCATTTTTACTAGATGTTTTCTTTTCAAAAAGATTCGTTCACGCAAAAGTGACACACCGAGGAACAAGCAAAGTGATATGTGTTGCTACCACAAACGCCAAGGATCTTCGAAACTCTCTTCCTTCCTTGACTGATCCTGAAGCTTGTAGAGTAGTTGGAAGGCTTATTGCAGAGCGATCAAAGGAAGCTGATATATATGCAATGGCATACGAACCCAGAAAGAATGAAAGGATTGAAGGTAGACTAGGAATCATTCTTGATACTGTTAAAGAAAACGGGATTGTTTTCGTTTGAGCCCATCCTTATCAACTTGGGTTGTTTTTGGTGTAGCCTACTTGTATGGGTTGTTATGTTATTACAAATTTTATTGAAATGTTTATGCATCTTCTTGGCATTAATTTGCTCGTTGATGAATTATATTCCTGTGGTTTTATGTTGAGTTTTCTTGGTGGCACATTTGAGAAGGTCAAATTTCCTCATTTTCAAGCTTTATCAGTCCTCCAAGATATCCATTTTACCCATTTTTGTGAACGAAACAAAAGAGAAAAACTACAATTGAATAGTTAAAACAAATGTATTTTGCATTTTGTTGGAGAAAAATGGATGAGTGTTAAGGTAACAGGAGAAAAAGTTTTAACAAAAATCTCTTATTTGGTTCAAAACTTTGGAGGAAGAGGAAAAATTCTCACTTTCAAAATTATTTCTCCCGTTGGAGAGCATAAGACCTAATTATGATGGGTTAGCAAAAATGAAAAACCAATTTTAAGAAAAATTCAACTAATGTCCAGTAAGGAAAATCCATATGATTATTCAGGTACATTTTGATATATTAATGCTAGAGAACTCAGATGATATAGTTTTTTTTAACTTAAAATTAATTAAAAATAAAAGGGAAATACAATTTGAGAGACATAAACTTAATCCAAGAAAAAAAGTGCAAAAAATGTTTCTTAAATTATGTATATTTTTTTTATTAAATAAAAATTATATAATATAAATTTTTTTTATATATTTTTTTTTCTTAAATATTGCCTCCTTAAAAGGCTATCACTAGCATTTAAAAAGGTTTAATTTAGTTT
>JBBPBR010000003.1:46101739-46112711 GCA_037974775.1 Cicer pinnatifidum
AAATTTTAACATTCAGTTGCAATAATTAGTACGAAATAGTTTGGTAGTTTTAAGTAGAAGTTTAAAATTTAATCTCAGTAACTAACAACATTTAACTTACTAATATTTTGTCAATAGTAAATGTAACTTCATTGTCCAATTACAAATTGGATTTCAAATGCAAAAATCATTTAAAATTTTCCATATTGTTTAATAAGTTTTCCATTATCTCACAATATTATTTTTTAGGAGTTTCTTCTCCAATATTCTCAAAAAATTTTGAATTGTATTCAGATTAATTAATCTAACTGTTTAATTTAGAGACTTTTAATAATTAAATGTTTAGATTTACCATCTAAACAATAATTCGGAGGCCTAAGAAAACCTTAAAAAGAGAAAATAATAAATTCTTTTAATTAGTGAAGATACTTCCTTATTTATTTGAAAATTATTTGAATAAAATAGTTGGGATGTAAGACGGTATATACCGGGTATAAATAATATTGAAAATTGAGTTATTATTATTTGTAGAGCGATAATATATATGATGAATTAATAAGAACCACAAAAAGTGAAATATGAATGAATGAGGTAACAATAACATACATTAACATCATCACAGTCCCGCGAGAATGAAAGTAATCACTTCATAGATACAAAAAGAAGAAGAAGAAGAAATTAACAAGTTTCATGAATAATAATCACATTCTATCTATTCTGTAACTAATTGTTACTTCTTATCATGCGCACTCTATCATTACCATCACCATGTCTTTCTTCTTCTTCTTCTTCTTCTTCTTGTTATCTTCACACCAACAACACTACGTTCCGCTTTCGCTTCTATTATCCCAATTCTTCTTCTCACAAATGCTTTCACTTGGTAACACCACATTCCTCTCTCAAACAAACCAAAAAACAACCCACTAAAATCAACAATACTACCCCATCTGCCTTAACCCGTTTATTTACTCCCAAAGGGGAAGATAATAATAATAATAACAATAATAAAGACAAGAAGAATAAGAAGCAGGAAATTGAAGAAACAGAAGAATCTGATAATGATGATGGTACTGCTTTGAAGGGTACCCTTTTGGCTGGTGTTTTGCTTCTTGGTTTTGTTGGGGGTTTTGCTTCTCTTGGTTATTTCTATAGAGAACCCATTAATTCTTTCTTGAATCAATTCTCTGGCTTCATTGAAGGTTCTTTTTCTTCTTATTTCATTTAATTTAATTTCTGTCTTCTACTTCTAGGATTATGTTATTTATGCTATGTTGCATGTCCCTTTTTTTCTGTACGCTAGAATAAATCTTCAATTGCCTCCTAAGTATAGCTAAATTGGTAGCTGTGAGGGTATTGATATGCAGAAGTTAGGGTTCGAACTGGGATTTCCCACTTCTCCATGCTTAAGTGTGAATCTAGTCACTAGGCTGCTTAACCAAAAATAAAAAGAATAAATCTTCAATTTGGTCTTCAAATATCACTCTAGGCTCTTATTTGGTCATGAATTATAGAAATATAATAAATAGTTCTTAAATTATTCTAATTCAATTAAATTAGGGCCCATTTGAATTAGTTTATTTGAGGTTATCTATTGGCATAAGCAATTGTGAGTCTGTGTTGGGGGAGTTTATAGAAGTAGCTTATCATATGTCTATACGCGGTTTTCAGCTAATTTTCATATGCTATTTAGGATAGCTTATGAAAATAGTTTATAGGTTAAATACAAACAATTTGACTTTATTTTGCCTTGTTTTATAAAAATAACTTATGTGTAAGAGCTTATGCTATAAACGCTTATGTTATAAACTGTTTGTTTATCTAAACAGGGCCTTAGTCGTCTCTTACTTTCAAAATAAGAGAGAGGAAGTGATAGTTGAGGGCTAATCGACAGATTGAGAATAGTTTAACCTTTAAAGACTGTTTATTACATCTCCATAGTTCAGATCAAATAAGAGATATGGTGATAGTTTAGGGATCAAATTGTTGAAGGCTTACTCCTTTACACTAAGGTTACATTTGGAAGAGTTTATCTGAGTTTATCTTACTATGTAAGTAAGTACTTAGGCAGACACACTTAGGGTCTGTTTGGATAACAACTTATTTAAGTGTTTATATGATAAACACTTATCATATAAGTTGTTTCTCTAGATAAAAAGAAAATATGGTGAAATTGTCTTCATAAACTATTCTTGAAAGCTTATCAAAATTAGTTCAAGACAACTTATAGACATGTGGTAAATTGTTTTCGTAGGCTCTTCTAAACACCCTGTCAAGTGCTTAGGTTAGTAGGTAAGTCCAAATAAGCTGTTTGTAAGTCAATCCAAATGCAATCTTATTCAAAAGTTTGAAAGAATTTACATAAATGAATGTCTAACAGGCTGTGTCTGAATTTAATGAGTATCGTGATGGCTGAAACTGTTAAGTTGTCTTGCCCAAAACAGACAATGCAAGGGAATTTATGAAAATGGTGAAAGAGTACTCACAATATGAAATTACTGACAAGTCTACTGTGGGGAATTGAATAAGTGAGCTGATGTTCACAAACTTTTAGTTTATTTTCACAAGCTCCTAGAGACAGTTGTTGTGTTTTGTAGTCATATGCATCTTATGCAAGCGTACTTATCAAAGCATTTGGAAGAACTAATACAAATGAATTACGATATGTTTACAAATTTAGTTTATTTTTGTAAGTTCTTAGGGATAGCTGGTGTGTGTTGCGGTCGTATGCAAAGTTTACTCTTATTATCTCTTCGAATGCAGAAACTACTCATACACAACTTTTAATTTATAAATACTTAATTAAGTTGTTATCCACATGTCATCTAATCCTATCTATCTGTTCTCTTTTGATAAGCAGGTTATGGTTCAGCTGGATATGCTTTGTTTGTAGCAGTTTATGCTGGATTGGAGGTATCACTGCATATATCACTTTTTTATATTTTCAATACTAATTCGCTCATAGTATTTCTACTATGTGATATATCTTCATACAACTAAGGTAGCATTTGATGGACAAGGACGAATGCTTGTCTTTGGTGTGTGTTATAATTAGAACCAAACATGAAATAAAGTGAAACTATGGTACACTTTGGTTCCTTTTAAGAAGGTAGAATCAACGGAAAACATAGAAGAATAGGTTGTTCTGTGTTGTTCTATCACTGTACCAAATACTTCTACATATTTGTTAATCACCATATTTGCATTTTCTTCCTCTCCCCTCTCTCTCTCTCGAGCAAAAGCTTTTTTTTGCTGCTATAGATTTGTTATGTTTCAATCTAACATTGGTTTATTTAATGTTGTTCCAGATCCTTGCAATTCCTGCCATTCCCTTAACCATGTCAGCTGGACTTCTTTTTGGATCGGTTACCGGCACTATCATAGTCTCTATCAGTGGAACAGTGAGTCAATTTTTCCTCAATTCTTTTTTGTAGTTGAGATCCAGAATATGCAAAATTCATGTATAGTTTGAGATCAATTGACTGCATTAACTATAAATCTCTTCTATTGATATTTATAAAGGTTAATGTATAGTATATTTTTTCAAAATACAATTAATAATCAACTATTTGGTCAGATACTTGTCAATATTTAAGACATCTAAAATTTGGTATGCAAGAGTCAACAAGTACTTATAAGTGATTGGTTGGACATTTAACTTCATATTTTATTTAAATTTATTAATGGAGTGAAGTATAATTTTTTTGTTTCTTGTTAATAGATATTAAATGTGAATATATTGTTGAATCTATTATATTAAGGCATTGTAATTTGTAGGTGGCAGCTAGTGTTGCTTTTCTTATAGCAAGATATTTTGCTCGTGAGCGTATTCTAAAACTAGTGGAAGGAAACAAAAAGTTTCTTGCTATTGACAAAGCAATTGGAGAAAATGGCTTCAAGGTTGTGACCCTGCTTCGTTTGAGCCCTTTGCTGCCATTTTCTTTGGGGAATTATTTATATGGATTGACATCTGTTAAGTTTATTCCGTATGTATTGGGAAGGTATGGTACTTATTGCTGATCAATACTAATTTCCATTGTCTTTTTGAATCTTGATCTGGTTTTAAATTGCGGTTTCTGTCGCGGTTACGGTTATACAGCAAATCTTTATATTGCGGGAAAATGAAGAAAAGTGTGGTTGATACGGCCTAAATAGCGATTGCAATGCCGTTGCGGAGACTTTAAAATCTGCAATATTGCAGCTGCATACCAGAATTTAAAAATGTTGCTTTTAAAAAGAGCATTTTTCTTTTAAAAATAAGTTTTGTATTATATATATAAATAATGCCAACAGTAGAATTTGGTGTTTGGTCTCTACCATCATTCTAAATTTGCATTAAATTATGACTATACTCTAATGAAATGCAGTTAAGAATGGAACTGGGAATATTTGTGTTAAGCTGGATATCTAATTGGAATTGTCCCAGTTTATTTTCAACTTCGGTTGAAAATGTATCCGATTTAAAATGTATAATTGTCATGCAGTTGGTTGGGGATGCTTCCAGGAACATGGGCTTATGTTAGTGCTGGTGCTTTCGGAAGAGCAATAATCGTGAGTTTCTACTTTGCTTTCCCTCAAAAAAAATTTGTATGCTTGATATGTTTGCTATTCAATCATTATTAGAATTTTTGGCCCTCCATTAGCTTCATACATTTCTTCCTTTCTTTACCAAATATTTCTATTTGATACAATTTGAATATTGTAAGATATATTTTTTGTGGGATGTCCCCAAAGCCAAACTGTTTTCTCTAGGCCTACTTGCTGGGTCAGGCTAATTCTTCTAGGACTGCCAATGGTGCCAGACCTTTTATATGAATGAAAGCAAAAGCTGCTGGAAGAACATTACAGTGAGATGTTCTTTATAGGGCTGCTATAGGTAGGGTAAAAAAGATAAGGGACTTAGACAAAGTGAAATGTATTGAGGAAGAGGACGATAAAATTTTGGTTAAGGAACACGATATTAAAGAGAGATGGAAGAATTATTATTTTCACGAACTATTTAATGACACCCCTATTTAATAGGCCATCCCTTAATGCAGCAGAGAATTTCTTCCCCTAATAGTCAAATTTTTTGTGCTATAGGTTAGAGATTTTGGCCGCAGATGCTTTGTCAAGATGCAGGGACAAAGGAAAATTTAGAGCTCTTATCTCTTATCCTACTTGGTTGTATGGGGCTGGTCTGATTTTAGAAGCCCAAAATGATTTTAGAGATTTTAAAGTTACAAAACATCAGCTCGGATTTGTCATGCAGCAAGGTGTATTGCTATATAAAGGACACGTTCTCTCTAGACATTCCCCATTTATCTCTTTGTTTCTCTAAGAGTTCCGTTCAATCCCTATAGGGGGTTATTTGGTGTTACCGCACACACATAGATAGCTGGTTGTGAACGTTTATTGGGTAGGCATGGAGAAAACAGTATGAAGTTTTGTGCGGACTTGTGATGTGTGCCAGAGGCAGAAGTATGTTGTCACAAGAGAATGGGATGAAGTCATTGCTCAACTCAAGCTCCAATTAACTAAGGCCTGAACTAAAATGAAGCGGTATGCAGATAAGACAAGACATGCAGTAAATTTCCAAGGTTGCAGATTGGGTTTCTCTCAAATTGAGGTCTCATAGGCATCAGTCTGTTTCCAAAAGGATTAGCCCAAAATCAGCTGCCCTTTTTCAATGGCCCTTTCCAAACTTTGGCCAGAGTTGGAGATGTGGTGTACAAGCTTCAGCTACCAACGGAAACGAGAATCCGCCCAGTTTTGCATGTGTCCCAACTTAAAAGAGCCGTAGGAAACTACCAAGTGCAGGCAGGCAGAGTTGCAACGTGGGGCTGGAAGTTCGACCTGAATATGATGCTGAGTCTGAATCAGTGATGGAGCAGAGAAGCATTACAAGGATGGAACTATGGTACCGAAAAGCTTGATCAAATGGAAAGGCAGATCGGTTCAAAATGTAACATGGGAGGAAGATGCTATCATTCGTAGTTGATTCCCTGAGTTCAAGTTAATTCTATAGGGGGTGGTCTATTGTTAGGGATCTTGAAGTGGAGATGCGTCAGCTAGTGACAATAGTGGATATCGGCCCAAGTGGCATTGGCATGATTAGAATATTATAACTGCTACAGGTTTAGAATATTATAACTTTAACTCATTATAATATCTATCAAATACAAACATAATAATGTGTACAGGTTCAAACAATTTCACTTTATTTAATAATTGGTATATGTATGTCAATACTTAAATTTACAATAATAACAGACTTCATTAATGATGCAAACACGTGTAACCCATGCTGCGCGGTACTTTACTAGTGGGGAATAATGAGAGAGGGGAGGAATATCATAAAATTCTGTTATAGGGCTATAGACTATTCTATCATATTGTTATTTCCTCTTATTTACCTGTAATCAATTAGCAGTCGCCATCGTTTTCATTGTTTCAAATAAAATTCAGTACTATACGCTATTTTTTTCTTTGAACCCATTAGATAAGGCTCGGTTGATGTCGATCAATATGACTACGTAGAAACTTCATTGGTTGCCTCTTTAATGTAACTGCTGCTTCTCCATTTCAGCAAGACGAATCTGAACTTAGTGCACTTGGAGGAAACAATCAGCTACTGACACTTGGGCTGGGACTGTTGGCCACTGCATTAGCTGCTACATATGTCACACGACTTGCAAAGGTATTATTATCCTGTTATCCATATCCGAATTAAAAGAACATGTATTTAGTTTTATAATATTTAATACGGTATACCAAACAAACATCAAAATTTAAACTGTGCATCGAGATCAGCATAAAACCATGTAGAACATCAAATCGTAGAATTGGATAGAAGTCTATATGTGATGGGTCAATGGTCATACACAGTCCTACCTATGTTGGGTGATTAATGAAACAAGTTTGCTAAGTAGAATTTGCTGATGATGTGACATGATATTATAATCATAACTTTCTCTTTTTACCCTTAATCTTTCTTCATTTCTTCAAAATGTATGTGTGTTACCAGTTCAAAGTCCTCAGGACAATGCAATGTTGCCTTCATAGTCCTGATGTTGGTAGGTTCATACCTGGGCAAGGCCAAGTTTCCCCTTACATTCGGATTTCCTACATTCACGCAATCATGTTGTCGTTGATATGTATTTTCATCATGATTGAACAAGTCACGCTCCGACTTTGTGTTTTGGACCTGTTTTCAAAGTCGGAATGCGGGTCATCCAATCTTGATCTGATGATCTAGACCGCGTCACTATGTCAAATGTGTGATTTCGTGACTGTTGGGAATCTATTCCCACAATCACTAGTAACTCATCAACACTTCTTGATCTCTGGAGTTTTTATTTGTTTTATATTATACATGTAAGCTGTTGCATTACTGTCTCTATCATCAATCACTAGTAGCTCATCAACACTTATCGTTATAATGCAGGATGCTATCAAAGACATCGACTAGACTGAGTAGAGAGTTCAGGCAACCCAGGTGCATTTGCAAATGAATGCAGGTCCATATGACTAGATTGGAGAACTGATATCTGAGTAAATAAATATTAAAAAAAAGAATTTACATGAAAGAGAACCAAGGAAAATGGTAGACCCAGCATTCCCCTTGTAAATTACAATATTCTTATTGATGAGAATTTGGTAGGATAATTTTATTTCATTTGCGTTGCTTCCGTTAAACTGAAACAATATTATTGGAATTCAAGGAATTGGTTAAATGAATAACATATAACATAGGTGACGTATATATTTAGTATCTTTAGGGTATGTTTGGGAGAAGAAGAGAAGGGAGGGTTTATTTATGCTATAAAACATTTCTTAAAGTAAGTTAAATAGAATTGAGATGTTATATGGTTATTTAATATGTTATTCTTTCAATTTTTAAAAAATCTCAAATATAGTGTAAAATATAGACTTAGTTTTCCAATGTTTTACCCTCCAAAACCCAATTCTCAAGCATACTCTAATTTTGTTTGCGAGTTTCGACGGGAACGGAGGGGAGAACTTCAAATAAAGGAAGGAAGAAATGGAAGGAATGGAATTTTGGGAGGAGAGGATTTTGAGGGATTTGTTTTTATTCATAATACAAAATCCTCTTATCTTGACAGAACTCAAAAATTATATTGATGCAGGATTTTGGAGGGTTTGAGGACTTAGATAAACTCTTCATATCATTTTTATGTTGTTATAATACTTTATAAATTAAAAATATATTTAATTGTAAGAATTCTTTTACTATTCTCTACAAAATCACTCTTAAAATAGTAGTGTTAGCAACACTCTCCTTATTTGCTGCTAGCACTACTCTTAAAAATTGTAAAAAGAAATTCTCTATTTTTATATTTTTTTTCTCCCTCCAAAATCCTTTATTATGCAACCCTACACTCTCAAACAAAGTCTAAGGGTTTGTCTAGGAGTTGGATTTGGGAAGAAAAAGGAGGAAAGGTTTACTTTTCTTTTTTATACTAAGGACACAACAAAATAATTTTAAAATTAAATGAAGTGTGATCGAAGTATTGTATAATTATTTCTGATATTGTTATTTTAAAATTTTTAAAATATCAAATATATTTTAAAATATAGAGTTAACCTTCTAAAGTTTTCTTCTCTAAAATTCGACTTTCAAAGACACCCTAAAGGTTTGTAAGAGAGTCTTGAAAGGCAGGGGAGGGGAAGGTTTTTGAAAAGAAAATTTTACCCTATACCCCCTCCTTTATTCATATACCCCTAAAATTTAAAATAAAAGACTAAAATACCCTCATGTATATTAAAAGTGACCGTTTTTTGGAAGCATGTCAAGCTAATGTAGTAATAGTGACAGTGTACTTGTGTACTTTCTTCGATGGTTCTAGTTCATCAATTTGGATATCAATCTGAAAGTGTGTTTATGCATGTGGGCTTTCAATCTTTGTCTTTTTGTAATGCCCATTAAGTTTGGACAGCCCATGTGAACTTTTCATTCTGAACATGCATTTGGTGAACATGCATTTAGAGAAAAGGATGAGGAAAAATAATAAGGGTTTGAATATTATTGATAATAGTTTAATTCTGACTTGATTATAAAAGACTCAATATTAATTTCTATTTATAGATAAACATAAACTGAATCCTAAATCAGGATATAACTCAAGATACTATAATATAATATAAAATATATTATAAGATATTTTCTAATATTCTAACATTCTCCCTCAAGCTAAAGCTTACAAAAGCTAAAGCTTGTTACAAGAAAACAATATTTTGATCCACAAAATAAAATAAAATAAAATGAAAAGGCAACTCAGGGATGCAGTTGAAGTCAGAGAGAATTGTTATAAATATAGTCTAGCCAGATAGCTGGAATGATCATCAGCATGAGAGAATGGCAAAAAATTGAACAAAGCAACATCCGTTCTTCTAAAAAGGGAGGCTTATGTGTCTATGATATAAAAGCTTTTAATTTTGCTTTTTTGGGTAAGTGGTGCTAGAAATTAAAGATATATCTAGAGTGGCTCTGACGTAAGGTGTTGCTTAATAAATATGATGAGGATTTTGGTAGGGTAGGAAGGAGTTTATTGTGTAGGTCTAGGTGATGGAAGGATATCTATGGTACCCAAGAGGGTGGATAAGATTTGTCCAAAGATTGGTTTGATAATAATTTGTTTAGAATTGTATGGGATGTGAGAAATACTTTATTTTGAAAGGATCGTTTGGTGATGAGGGGGAGTTCTGAAAGAGAGGTTTGGTAGGTTATTTAATTTACCTTTACAATAGAAGGACTATGTTAGTGTTATGGTTGGCTTGATGCATAGTGAGGGTGTTTAGGGATGAAGGTGGAAAAGACATTTGTTTGCATGGGAGGAAGGGTTAATGGAGGAATGTAAGACTCTTTTGACTAACGTTCATTTGCAAGTTAATACAATTGATACTTGGTCTTATAACAATGTTTGAGGAAGGGTGTATTTGGTAAAGGATGCTTATATGGTCTTGTGAGAATATGTGTTTGATGGTCTAGTGTCACCATATTTTCGCGAGTTAGCTTAACATTCGTTCATTTCATTGAAGGTTTCTCTTTATGCTTGGAAATTGTTTTAGAACAGGTTGCCTATAAAAGATAAATTATTCCATTGAAGAATTATTTTACATGAAGGACAACAATGTATGGTAAGGTGTGGTGAGCTTGAATCATTTCATCATTTATTTTTTGACTGTCTTCGATTTAGTTTTGTGTGGTATGATATTTTGGATTGATTAAGTCTATCTAATGTGTTTTCAAACAATGAAATCATTCATGCTAATAATTTTAATGGTCTTTTTCTGTATGGTGGAGTAATGTGTCAAAAAGTAAACTTAGCTTGATTGGTGACAATTTGAAAATCAATAAATGAGATTGTTTTTCGTCAAAATAGGCTTAATGTGAATCTCGTCCTTGAAAATATTAAAGTTTTATCACAGGGATGGATAAAGATGCATGTCAAAGATTTTCATTATGAGTACCATTAATGGTGTAACCAACTTTTGAGGTGTATAAGTCTTGAGTATGGTTAAACACCTTATTACAATTGATTATTTTTAGATTTGTTGGGGTTTTGCTTTGGTTTTCGCTTGTTTTTTGTAATTTCTTTATTTTAGACAAATCTTTTTCTTATAATAATAGTAATATTTTTTTTTAATAATATTTTGGTTTATGAAAAAAAAAAAAATATCTACAGCGACTTTATGTATTAAATTTGATATAAAATTGACAATAATTTATATGATTAATGCATTTTAATTTTTTTATGAGAAGTTTAAATACATAATTAATAACATTTTGTGAATGTTAATAAATATAACAAAATATCACAACTCATTAATTATTTAGTGAACATAATTGTCTATGATTTTGAACACCACACAATTTAATGAATAATTAATAAATTGGGATACATTTTTACATTCATTAAAGGTAATCAATTAAATTAAGATATCCCTCTAAATTGTTGTCTGTCAAACTTATTTATAAAAATATAATTTCTCT
>JBBPBR010000003.1:46113030-46149921 GCA_037974775.1 Cicer pinnatifidum
TTTTATTCCTTAACAAATGACACTTATAAACACGTTTTTGTTAAATTATTATTAATAATTATTAACGTATTCTAATAATCATAACAAAATGAGAAGCTAATTGATCAGAAGTAATATAAATATTATTAATTAAATAATATAATTAAAAAAAATAATTAAAAATTAAAAGTGACCTTTTTTAACAGAGATATTCTTTTAGAGAAATCACAATTATACTTATTTTGTTATTTGATTTATATATACTTTTTAGTGTAAAAGAGTTATTATATATCTAATAAATAGTTGTTAATGTCTTAGTAATCTAAATATTTTTACACCAATATTGATTGTATCACAATTAAACAATATATCTTTTTTGGGTAAAAAACGACAATTACTATTGTGTAACCAGGCACTAAGAAAATACTATTTAACATTCGCAAAGCGCCAAAATTGGTATCATATACTGTATTTATTGTATGTATATATGTATACGTACTAGTATGTAGTATCACTCTTCATCTCCCGGGGGTTTAGGGTTTTATAGACTCATCGTTTTGCAGAGTTTATTATTGACTACCAAGGAGCAAAGAAACTCTTCCTCGAAAACCATGGCTTTTTGGGGTAACTCACTTTTTTCTACATTCTTCTATTACGATCAAATCCCTAAAACCTAACAAACATTCATTCATTCACTGATACTGATTCTGATTCTGATTGCAGGTGTTGAAATCAAACCTGGAAAGCCTTTTTCTCACCAATTCGATGCTTCCAAAGGCCGTCTCCACATTTCAATGGTAACAAACAACCTTCTTATTATTAATATGTCGTTGTTGTTGTTGTTTTGCTTAATCTCAATGCATGTTTGAATTGCCATTGCATGTGCACTTTGATTTTATTCAAGTTTGTAAAGTATGATAGCTTTTTTGCAATTGTGATTCTGCTAAACTCGTTGTCAAATCTAAACTTGCATTATATTTTTTACTACTCACAAAATTAGAGGCCCGTTTGTTATGGATTTTAGAAAAAAGTGATTTTGGTATTCCATAATTTAGAGATCATCTTTTAGAGATTTTAAGAAAATGAGAAGCTGTTTTGTGTTTGTCTGTAGCTGTATAGATCATCTGTTTTTTTTAAAATCAGTTATAAAATATGATTTTTTTGAGAACTACTAAAAACAGCTTCTCATTTGAAGTGGTTTTTGAATTTTTCAGATTATCAATATTTTCTAAAGCTGTAACAAACGGATGCAAACTTTCAAAAGGGATTATTTTTTCTTAAAAATGATTATTTTAGGGGAAAAAAGCTGAAACAAATGCACCCTACATTGTTAATGATAGCAGTTATAAACTCTCATTTTCAGGCCACTTTGGGACTTGGCAGTGCAATTACAAAAAGCACACTGCAATGTAATGTGGGAAACAAAAGCCCTATTTATCTTTGCTCTCTTTATCCCGGAAAAACAGAGTCTTTGCAATTGAATTTGGAGCTTGAAGAAGATGGTAAAGTTGTTTTCTCCGTCATTGGCCCTCGGAGTATTCATCTATGTGGTTATTATCTGGCCCGTGGTCGCTATTCCAATACTATTGATGAATCGTATCCTTAAATTTTTGTCTGATTTCCTGTTTTTCTTGAACCTTTTTTGTTTCTGGTTTATTGGTTAGCATGCATTTTTAACGAATTGAAATTATTCAGGAGAATGGTAACTTGTTGCATTTAATTAAACCTAAGTTTTGATTACCTTGAAATTTATAAGAGTTTTTCAATTATTTTAACTTAGCTAGGTATTTGGTTTTGAACTTAGGTTAACGGTAGTTTATATGTGCTTATGAAGAAGTTAATCGAAGGAGCTTCTGAAAGTATTGAGTTGTGTGAATTTGATTAAGTCCAAGTTTGTATTATCTTGTAATTTATGAGAGTTTTTCAGTTGTTTTAATCTAGATAAGTATTTGGTTCTGAGCTTAGGTAAATGTTCGTTTATAAATGTCCTTACGAAGAAGTTAATTGAAAGAGGTTCTGAAAATATAGAGCTAGGTGCATGATTTGATTTTATTTATGCGCGGAAGTCTCTTAGTCATTGGAAAATTATTTTTGATTGTAATACTTTTGCTAGTGTTTATTGAAAAATTCATCCAAACTAGCTCTAAGAAGTTCACATAAAATTATTTGATGGTTGAGTTCAAATCTTTACTAGATTATTATGTGTCTATTGAAAGATAAACGACATCTGTACATTCAATTGTCCTTTTTCTTTTTGGGTTTCTTTTCTTGTTTTCCTTCACTACAATGGAAAGGGAATCATATGGAGAAGATATAGCTGATACAGAGACAGAGAGATCTGATCACAGTGATGAAGATGACTACGATGATAGTTTTATTGATGATGACGGTGATCCAGCAGTTTTCCCACCATCTCCTATTTCCAATGAAGGCACGCTCAAATATTTATGTTAATCCCTCAACATGTAAATTTTGAGTTTGTCCCCATTTCAACCCTTGATGATGTCTTTTATCATTTGTTTGTTTTGATTGTGATGACTGCAGAGGAAGCTTCTTATGATAGTGGACGAAAAAGTGCGAAAGGCAGCCGAAGACGGCTGAAGAAGAAGTACCAGATGGTAGAGTCGGATGATGATGACTGTCTTGAAGAAAAGAAAATTGTCAATGACAGTATGCAAGCCCAATCTCAGGAAATTGTTAACGAAGATAGTCTACCAATTTCATCTGTTTGCAAGAATAAAGCTTCTGGAAAGATCTTTGATCAGGAGATGGATGATAATGTTGACAGAGAAGCAATTGATGCTGGCAACAAAGATGGTGATGACTGTGGGAATAGTGTTGTTGAAACAAAATTGACTACTGACAATGCTGTTCTAGATAGTGAGACTCATAGGTAGTCCTTCTCAATTCAATATCATTGTTCAAATACATGCTTGCTTTTCTCAGCTTTAGGTCTTCCCTTTTAGTGAGAATTTTTTAATTATTCTTGCCTTTGTTCATATAATATGTTTGTACTGAAGCAGGGCAGCTGAACCTTCCGATCACTTGGTAGATCCTTGCACTGTTCTGGATGTTGGGGAAATTAAAAAGTCAAAAAAGAAAAAGAAGGGAAAGGAAAAAGAAACAAAGAGCTCTTGTAATGGCCATTCCACTGAACTAGGTAGTGCTGTGCAAGATGAGCCAAACATGAACATGACCCAGGGGGATCTTCTGGTTGGAAATGAAGAGCATCAGAAGCAATCTGATGACAAGTGAGTGTTTGTCTTGAGTTCTCGTTATACTTATAAGAAACTGTTATTGCTCAGTAATATTTGTTTTTCACCGGCAAAAATGTCAAATAGATTTAGAAAAGTAGACCAAGTTATATATTTATACGAAGGTCATGAGATTTTGAAATAATGAATTTAATGTTCTTCATTACAGCAGAAGTATTCAGAGTGCTTGATTTAATGATGTGGGACAGGTTGCTATTTATATCCAGGCTGATGCCCTTTTTCTCATACTTCCTCTTTTTAAACTAATTCATGAAATGAAATTTCTATTTTAGGAAGCATTTCTTATTATCAAAATCAATTAACAAGTTTGACTTCCGTAAACAAAGTCATATGTTCAAAACTTAATTCTGGTAACTAAGTGTTCTTTGGAATGTCAAGCATGTTCTTTATTATTTTTCATTTGCTAAACTCCATTCAGAAATGTTAAAGCTGGTGGGCTTTGGTTGTTTATAAAGTGAAACAACAATGCATGTGTCCATTTCAATTTGAAATGACCCATTTACAGTCTATTTGCAACCCCGGGTTGATTCACATCTCCGACTGGCTTATATGAATCTACGACCCCACTTGGCTTTTGGCTCTTGGCAACGCCTCCTCAAATTAATGAGTGAGTGAGGAAAGTCACTGGTGAGATGGTGACATGTCTGGCTCATAGTGGTGGTGACTTTTTACTTTGATGGGCCATGCTTTCTTTATATTTTGCACCCTTGTTCTGCATCTGTTTTCAAAGACAATGTTCTTGAAAGGAGAACTATCAATGCCTTTTCAAACTTCCTTTTGTTACTTGCAAAAGTTTCTGGTTTGGTTGTTGATCATTTTTAACTTTGATATGAAGCAGGAAAACTGAAACCACAGATAAAATACTACCTTCCTCACAGGTTGGTCAAGGACAGGATGAAAAACCGAAGAGAAAAAGGAAGGAACGGCCAAAGGAGGAGACATTTGTTACTGCTGATGGTGTTTGTATAAGCAATCTTGTTAACCCGTCTCAGGGAACTGAAGACGCAATTAATGAGTGAGTTCTTTTAACCAACTAATATTAGAATAACTCTACAATGCGTTGTATTTGATATGGAGAAGTTGGCTAAATACTCTTGTCAAAATAAAAAGACTTAATTGCAATTTTAGTCATTTTATTTTTACCAATTCACGAAATAGGTCTCGTCCCTCATTCTGATTTTTAACTAAAAATGACAATGTGACATGCTTTAAATAACATAGCATATGATACGATGATGTAGAATAATTAACCCCCATAAAATTGCCATAAAACTCTATATATCATGAAATCGTTTGTCACTTCATTTAAAATATGTCAAATCATCATTTTTTTAGTTTAAAAATCTGAAGGAGGGACCAAAGTTGTCAACTTTAAAATAGGGGAATCAATTCCGTGAATCATTGAAAATAGAGGGATCAAAATTGCAATTAAGTCAAATAAAAAAAGTTGACAAAATACTCTTTATGCTCTGGACATATGCAACAGAACTCACAAAACTAGCAGTATTGATGATGCAATAGACGCCTAGGCTGTCCTTCTAGTATAAGTTATTAACAAAATATTGGCCATGCATATTTCAGTGGAAACTATTGTGTGAAATTACCTTCTGTAATGTCTTCTCTTGAATTTACTTGCCAATCTGATATGTATTTTGTGATTCATAAAATTGTGCTATTCAAATAACTTCTATAAAAAGTCTGTCATTTCACAATTGAATATATGATGAAATCCCTCAAATGCTAAAAGAAGTAAAGCTTAGGAAGAAATCACTCTCCTTACAATGAATTTCTGCAGTTAATCTCTATGAAGATGTCTAGTTCAGAATTGTACATTCCTCAAAACTTCATATTCGCTTTCATTTTCCTTGCGATTCAACATTAAAATTGCGTTATTGCAAATTAGCAGGGATGTTAAGATTTCAGACAATGTTGCATTGCCTTCCACTGAAACGGATTCTCAAAAGAGAACAAAGAGGAAAAAGAAAGAACATATAAACAAAGCTTCACATCCTGAAAGTGACAATGGAAACGATGAAGGTACCATTCAAGATAACAAAGCAAACAAAGAGACAGCAGAGTCCGATAGTAAAGTTTCTGAAAAGAAAGAGCAAGATCAGAAGCTAACAATTGAAAAGTAAGTGCACTTTTATTTTGTTTATGCTTTTGATATGAAATAATCCCGAAAAACTAGCATGCCCTTTATTACTAAATTTGAATTGGTGGAAAGATAAATTTTACTAAGCAGCAGCCTCTTACTAAACTAGGGAAGGGAGCATTAAACAGGTTTAATAATTTCTACAACAATCTGGCTAAGTAAATGCAAACTTGAACTGGTTCAAGCTTTTATGCTTTGTTAAAATAGCTAGAAAGTATTCTTATTCCTTGAAGTAAGCAGCAGCTATCAAATAAAATCCCTATACCAAGTTTTTTTTATAATTAAATGTACATGAATCAATTAGTATATCTTCTTATTATTTATTAACATCAAAGTTTTTTCCTACTAGATGGGTCAGCTCCATTGACCGAATGACATCATGTTAGGACTTACATTAGTAGAGTCAGTTAATAATAATAGTTAATTAATGAGTTAGTTAGTTGAGGTTGTTATAAGACTTTTATATAAATAGGGAGGTTAGAGAGTTAGGGAGGGATCTTTGAATATTTGTAATTGTGAATAGAGTATTCTCTATTGTGAAGGGGAAACCCTTGGAGGAGAGATTTCTATCCTAGTTCTCATTCTCAATAAAAGTGTTCTTTCTTAGGAATCCAATTCTTGGGTTCCTAACAATGGATCCGAACTGCCGGATCTTTGAGTGTCAGTGGTGCTGGAAATGGAGGATTGGCTGGCCAAGAAGGTGTTGCTGTCAAATTTTTCAGGTACGATCCAGTTGGGTGGGTTGCAATGGCTGAAAGGTTCTTTGAAGAGCATGAAATTCATGGGTTCGATAGAGTGCAGTGAGATGAAACAAGAAATGCACGACACTGATTCAGCCCATGTGTCTTAAATAACTAGAAATGTTGATGCAGCCACAGAATCAATGAAAACAGTAACAAAGGTAGTACAGAGGCAGAATGCAACCCAAAGAAAAGGTTGCACAAATCCTTTTCTTGGTGGCCATGATGAGGTGAAGGAAGCAGGGAAGAATGACAATGGAAAAGGAGAAATTGGAGGTGGAAAACAAGCAAGAACAGGAAAGAAAACAAACCTGAACAGGAAAGAAGAACCAGCAGACGTGAATCGGAACAATGTTGAAAATCGGTCCACAACGGAAATGCAAAAGAGAGTTTCTTGCATGTTATTTATGCTTCCGCCACCAAAACCACCAGATGGTGGTACTTGCACAGTAGCTATGGGGATCCCAATGGAAAAGTTGAAGGAGTGTAGTTCTGTCTCACACCTTCAAGGTTGAAATTTTGAGGAATGGGTCATGGGAGGCAGCGGTAGCGCCAATATTCACTATGTGACGGAGGGCATCGAAACAGAGGTGTCAATGGTCGTGTAGAGCTGACAACTACGAAGAACAGGTGGGTCTTGAGAAAGTGGGACAACCCACCGCTGCCACCTAAACTGCCAGATGTTGAAATGCTTGTGGTGGCGAGAGCGACCCATAGAGCTCAAAGCTTGATAGCACTCCCACCCAGCCAAGGAGCCGCCGGAGTTGTGGGATATAGATTTCTCCTTGCGAAAGAATCATCGATATTGAAGGTTGAAGGTCGCATTGCTTGACTGTCCGAATTCAATCAAAGTCTTAGCGCTCCAAGCAATTTGCAGCGGCGAGTGGTTCGTTTTCCATGTCCCCTTGAGAAGCTAGAAAGACATCCTGGTTGTGTGTTGTGCTGCCATAGGAAATTTGATTCTGGAGAAGGAGGAAAAAGAATGGCAGATTGGAATCCTGAGGGACAAAGTCATTCACTAAACTATTGCTACAGTGGTGATGCAGCAGCGTTTGAAGAAACAGAACTTGAAGGATTAGAAGAATTCATCACAACCATATTTCTATTGGGTCTCAAAGATGAAGTTGGTAGACTTTTTGAAGAAAGGGAAGTAGATCCCATGCTCGTTCGACTCAATAATGCTATTAAAAGCTTTTCTTGGTACAAAGATTCAGGATGAGGGTATAGTTACTCATGGCTCAAGTTGGGAAAAAGAGATAAAATCTGAAGCAATTATGAGTCAGATGGACTTAGCCCAGATATCCAAAGCTTCCATTCAAAAGGTTGTTGATTATGTTGCAAGCATCCTTGTTTCTACAATAGTGGGTATGTCATTGAGGACACTACTGAGTTGATATCATGTTGGGACACTTGGAGCTTACCCAAAAATTATGATGAATGGGTCTTTGTCCTTCCATAAGTGGCATCCAGGTGACAGCATTCAAGAAGAGAATATGCCACTATTTACTAGAAATGTGAGCAAGCTACTAATGGGAAGCCAATGCATATTACCACCTACTATTACCTTCATGAGGATTTTTGTGGATTGCAACAACCTTGAGGACAAGGTTGTTTTGAGGAGGGGAGAATTGTTAGGACTTACATCAGTAGAGTTAGTTAATAATAATAGTTAGTCGAGGTTGTTATAAGGCTTTTGTATAAATAGGGAGGTTAGAGAGTTAGGGAGGGATATTTGAATATTTGTAATTGTTCTCTCCTAGTTCTCAATAAAAGTGTTCTTTATTAGGAATACAATTCTTCGGTTCCTAAAAAATCATGATATGATGCCTTGTCATAAGTTAAATTCAAAGATAGATCATTCAACTCTAAGTCTTTATAGCCTAGTCTACATCAGGTCTATGCCAAACTATATAGTTTTTTAAATAGTCAAGGCCAATGCTTTTTTAAAGCCTATTTATATACCTGCCTTAATCATAATGTGATTTAAATATACTGCCCTACATCAATTTTTGACTTATTATGAAATCCCTTACCCTTCATGAAAAACTTTATGTACCTGCCTTAATCATAATGTATGGGTTTTTTATAAAATTCACTCTTCTTTCTGTACTTAATATATTGTTCTATGACTAATACTTTTCCATCATTATCCTTAATGGATATTACTTGTTTAAGCCTTGTTTTATTCCCTACCTTTAGCAAGTTTCTAGATACCTTGTTTCCATTTTTTTGTCGGCCTATCACTTTCTTTGTTTCATATTAGCAAGTAATAGTAGTATTTGTTAGAATGTAAAATAAATAATATAAATGATACAATCTCATGACATCCCTCTAGAGTTTGTTTTAGATTTCAGACCTCGAAATGTCAACACATGAATTCCAAAGCAATTTTTTATCGAAGTATCTCATGGCATGGCATAGAATCAATATTGGAGGTGTTTGAAATCTAATATAAACAGGCTACAAATATTCTGAAAGCTACTTACTATTATTCAGTTTTTAACTTTTTTATTCTTAGAGATTGAAAGGGTAGACATAGAGACCAAAACACCATTAAAGAGGGGGTGCCTCTCTAATTTGAACGGCTTGGTAAAAAAGGGCATACATTTATCTTTGTTGTGATTTGGCAAAATGATAGAAGAATTGCTTTTCTATATACAGAATAACCAGCAAATTGATTGTTATAGTTTGGTCATTGGTGTGGAACACATTTAAGTAGAAAAGCCTTAGATCCTTGCTCAGTAGTATCAATCTATTTGTTTTTCTTATTTAGGTGAATGGGTGCCGATAAACTTATCACTAATGCCATTTCCATTATGTAAGTTGTCTGCTTAGAGCACTTTTGATTTGTAGCTTATTATTCAAGCATTCAGGCAAATTTTTTATCCTTATGAACTACTCCATTTTTATTCTATTATTCTTCACATGCAACGGCAATGACAATGAGCCTGAGACATAGCATGTTATGCCCTAAGCTACAGAATTTGTAAGATGAAGAAAAGACAACACAAAACTCTTACTCCAAGGGAACTATTTCCCTTACAAAGATGAAAAATCAGTTTATTATTTTGAATGCATCAGAACACCCCTCCAACTAGAATACTTTCTATTTGTATCTTAAGTCTCAACTAGACCCTCTGTTACAGTCATTACTTCCATTTAACTGTTTAAACTACTCCCTGTGTTCCCTAAAATATTAGTCGTTGAAGGTAGTGATCGAATAACCAAGAAACTCATTAGCTAATGCAATTATTACGTAAATTGTTAGCCTTCTTCCTATTTTACTCTCATCATACCACTCACAGTTACCAATAAATCTCTCTTCTTGCTATGCAAACTTTTCATTTTGCATTCTATATTTTTTTGTTCAAAGTATTCTATTTTTGCAAGTGACATATTCTTTGTACTTCATATATTTTGTTCTTTATATTATTTTTTGTTGTAAGTTACATATTATACGTTCACATTTTTGTTCCCATTTCTTGAATCTATATGGAGTAGTAATTCTCTTAATTGTAATCACATTTACACTCATCATAAAGTCTACACTTATATTCTCTCCACCACCACTCACAGTTACCATTAAATCTCTCTTCTTGCTATGCAAACCTCTCATTTTGTATTCTATATTTTTTGTTCCCACTATTCTATTTTTGCAAGTTACATATTCTTTGTACTTTCTCCATATATTTTGTACTTTCTCCATCTATTTTTGTAAGTTACATATTATGTTCCTCATTGTATATGTTCCCATTTAGTGCATATATATGGAGTAGTAATTCTCTTAATTGTAGTCACATTCTCTTTTGATATATGTTTCATGTTGTGAGTTAAAAGTTTCTAGTCCAATACATTTACTTTTTTGAAGTAAATTAACTTTTTTTAGGAATAGATGTTTCATAATTAATTCATCTTTGAATTTATTATTTATTTAATATCCAGTTTCATAAAAATTGTGTAAAATAAATGGTGGGGTAAGGGTATAATTGGCAAAAGTAGTTAATGTAACCTTGAACTTTAAAAACGACAGATAAAATAGTAACAAAAATTTCTTAAAACCAACATTTATAAAAGAACAGAGGTAGTTCCTTTCTGCTTCCCCCTAGTCTACACATTTAATATCCTACTCTCTTGGTCCTTAACATACTACAACTTGTTTTGTGCAATAATCTTTGTTAATAATTCTGGTGCAGCAGTGTGGACAATGGTGTTCATGACAATCCTGATGGAAATCAATCTGAAGTTAAGAAAGTTAAGAAAAAGAGGAAGAAGAGTAAAAGTCAGGGCAATGAAGATGTAAATTCTGACGTGCCTGTATCTATTGAGGAAACTACTGAGATGATGATCGTGGATGGAAATAATATTAATATGGAGGGTTCAGAGCCTTCCCAAGTTAGAACATTGGAAAATGGACTAGTTGTTCAAGAGCTAGAGATGGGGACAGAAAATGGGAAAATTGCTGCATTAGGGAAAAAGGTAGTTCTGTTAAATGATTTAAAATATTTTATTGACTAGTGATTACCAGTATGAAAACAAACATTAATTCCAGATTTGATTTAATTTAAATAAATGGCCTTTGGTTGCAGATCAGCATCAATTACACTGGCAAGTTGAAGGAAAATGGAGTGGTAGTTGATTCAAATGCTGGCAAAGCTCCTTTCAAATTTCGCCTTGGTAACTTTAATAATGCTATTTACCAGAACAGAACCTTTTATTACCTGGATATTATTTGATCAAGAATACTCTTGTGTTCTTATACTTGCATCACCTTTTGCAGGCAAAGGAGAAGTTATTGAAGGTTGGGATATTGGCCTTGAAGGTAGTCATTTAAACATTTTTCCTTGTTATTTTCTCTAATTGAGGTTTTGTTTTTATTAAAACTAAAATATAATCTTTCTCTATATACTCTATATCGAGATACGCACTCCAACATGCATTTAATTTTATACTTTCATGGTTCTCAGGCATGCGAGTTGGAGAAAAGAGAAGACTTGTAATTCCACCATCAATGACGTATGTGATTGAATTCATATGATGTTAAATTTATATAATTTTCTTCAGACTAGTTTATGTTTTGGAATCACTATAACCTTCTCGAATATGTGCATATATCAGGTCTAAGAATGATGGAGACAATGCTGACATACCACCAAATTCATGGTTGGTTTATGACTTTGAACTGGTTAAAGTTCATTGATTACTCCAACCATCCAACTGCTTGTGGCTGGGATAAGTTATGGAGTCAGGAGGCAATACAGTTGGGCCATCAAAAACCAGATTCAAATGTATCATAACAGTTTTTTTGTTGAATCTCTGGTGATTTAGCCCCTATTGACTAGTTTTTGCTATAGAATATAGTTGCTTTACTCCTGCAACCAAATCCAAAGTTTTGTTTATTTCAGATACTACGTTAAAGACCAAAAACAATGTGAATTGACGTTGGAAATAATTATGGTGTTTAAGATACATCTGTTTTTGTTTGTCACCAAATACAAAGCCGAAGTGGGTTACATTTGATCACAAAAACATCGACAGCTTATGTCTTAGTTGACAAATCTGTTCCAAGTTCTTTGTTTCCTATATTGATGTCTATCGGATTGTAATAATAAATTGATAAGAGTTAATCTCTGGTTTTTAAACAATAAATCCACGGTTTGTGAATTGGATTTTGTGTATTCTCTTTAATGAAGTGTACTTTATATCTAAGTAACACCCTTTCACCTTGCTTTCCCCGAAAATGCTCCAAATGTTCAGGTTTTTACTCCCTTTCCTTCTCAATGTTTGAGCTTCACAAGGTATTTAGTTATCAATACTAAGGTTATCATGCAAAGCAAATAAAACCACTTCACAAACCCTCATGCATGTAGGATATAAGAAAGGTTTTTGAAGTTTTTTTTTAGGCCATGATTTAAGAAAGGTTTTTGTAGAGTCTAAGAGGAAGATAAGATTACCCAAGGAGCTTATTTTTTAATAGGAGTTAAATTTTGAAGCTGACATGTTGAAAGGGGAAACCTTATATGATAATAGCCTTGTGAAGAAAAATAGAGGAATTTTTTTTCATCCACACCCAACTTCATGCATGTTAACTCCACTATAATTAAGGAACAAAAGTCTGCTTAATTAAGGAACAAAAGCTGCATGGCATGCTAGGAAGCTATCCAACTCTTTAGTAGAGACACATTTTACACGTATCTCACTTCAGCTATACGCCCTTTCTTTATATGCACTCGGATAACATTGAGGAAACAACCAACAAGGCATAACACAGTTTTGTCTCACTTTTTTTATTTTTTTTAATTTGATTGTTTTTGGTCTTAAAACATTGTCATCACTCTATTCTTTCTTTTTTCTTTTCTTATGCGTAAACAAAATTTAATAGGAGTAATTATTAAGGATTATATGGATCTAAATTTTCTGCTGCAAGAACGTGTGCAATACTCTCTATATCTCCATTTTTTTTTTTAGTTTTCTCTATCTCATAATTTTTTTTCCCTCGTTGTTCCTCTCATCTAACATAAAGCCTTGTTGTAGATACATTATTGTAGTAGGGGATCCAATTTGCGGATTATACATGACATCATTACATACTATGACACATTTTTTTGACAAATGACCCGTGGTATTTTAATTTACATTCACACTCATAAAATAACATAGATTAATGTTAATAATTGATTAATAAAATACGGTATATGAAAAATGGCTAATAAAGG
The DNA here is from genome assembly GCA_037974775.1 of Cicer pinnatifidum. Lineage (NCBI taxonomy): Eukaryota > Viridiplantae > Streptophyta > Magnoliopsida > Fabales > Fabaceae > Cicer > Cicer pinnatifidum. The sequence continues at coordinate 46,125,893 of JBBPBR010000003.1, forward strand.
GCAAAAGAGGAGAGGGGTGTATGAGTAATAAGGGATGTCGAAATACAAATCCTCTTAGCCACATCCAAATTCAACAAATAAAAGCCCAAACCCAGAAACACATTGTCGTTTGTTTAGTCCATTGTTGCGTTTTGCGCGAGTTCGTGCGATTGGCGAAAAAGGCATGGGAATGAGAATTGGAACATAGGAAGAACAAAAAAAAACATGTTTTTGTGCTTTGCAGTGTGCTAATTGTTCATTCATTCATGGGGGTCACAAGAGAAGAAGCTCCAACATCACAAGGAAATCCCATTTCTAACAATAATCCAAATTCAGTTCCAAATCCAAATCCAAATTCAGTTCCAAATCCAAATCCAAATTCAGTTCCAAATCCAAATCCAAATTCAGTTCCAAATCCAAACCCTAACCCTAATCGGCCTCGTACAACGAAAGGTAAGTCATGCAAGGGATGTGCATACTACTCATCTGTTCATAAAGCCAAATCCAAAAACCCTACATGCTATGGTCTCTCAAGAACGCTACAGCAAGGTCTCTCTCTCTCTCTCTCTCTATTTTCTTGGGGTTCGATTTTCCTGAAAAATGACATAAAAGTTGAAGCCGAAACCTTATTTATTGAATATGCTGTTTGTATTGACTTTTGAAATTTTGTGGTTGGAAAAAAGTGTTGATGCACAATTTGTATTTTTCCGCGTTGTATATCTGAGGGAGAAAACTTAATTGAAAAACAATCAATTGGGGGTGATATATAGGGATTTGAAGGACGTGAGTTGAATTGGAACTTCTAAGGATTCTGAAAAATCTAGGTGCTTCAATGTTGATTTTTTGGTAATAACTCGAGAAAGATTGAATGTGTAGAATAGCCTTGCCATTGACATATTATTTTTTGGCTTCATCATAGCTTATTGTTTCATATAGTAAATGTCCAATTTGATCTCTGAAATTATACAACCTAGTCTCTCACAGTATCAACCTAGTCCCTCATATATTATTGATACTTTAAAATGATAATTGGAATTATTAAATGATAATCCAATTCATTCCTCTATTTTGATCTGCTACGAAATACATCCTTAATATTATTCACTTAGTTTCAAGTACATCAACAGCACTATCAACTTAATATCATTATTATAGTCAATGCAAATACTAACAGAGGGGCAAACCTTATTAATATTGTATATTCTAAGTAGTCCTGGTGCTTCAGATTGAAGTCGTTTCTAATGTTCACACCAACACTATACCGATGCATGTGGTTAAGTTAAATCACTTTCAATTTTAGTGTCGTGTTCAGTGTCCGTGTTTGTGTGAGCGCTGCATTATTTATAATTTTGGGGCCATTTGGAATATTGATAAATATTGACGACTAGGTTTGACCAAATTGGATATTTACTCTTATTCCAAATGTTGATGTGCTATTGGTCTTACCGACATTTCTAAGTATTTGTTATAAAACACAAATTCACAGCTACTGCAGGCTACCGTGCCTTCATTTTAAGATGTGATTGCATTCCTTGTTTTTAAGTTTGTTTGAAATTGGGGGCAGCGACTTTCAGTTGAACCTAAAGCTGGATTAAAAATTTTCTGTCCTTGATAGTTAGCTTGTATTTGAAATCATTAAAAAATGAATGTGGGGTAGTTGCGCTCATAATAATCCTTTCCACTGTGAGAATAATAAAAAATAATTTCAGCTGAAATAAGGGGCCTGGGAAATGGGAAGAGTGAGACTACCCTTCATAAAGATAATGAAGAGAGTCTGGGCTTTTGAAAAAGCGTGAGAGTCAGAAAAATGTAAAGAACGAAGAGGGAACATGTGTCAGGAGCTATTGGTAATAGATAAAACTAGGCTAAACTAGTCCATTTTAAATAATGAAGACTTCAACAAAAATAAATCTAGCCAAATTTGTAAGGATGTCTAATGCACAATTAACTTTTCATATCAATATGCAATCTATGTTAACTCTCCAAAGAATGAATTTCTTTTATGAAGTACCTCATTTTGGTTTTAACTTTTAAAATTTCTTATGCCAAACAAATAGTTAATGCTTTTGGAATAAACCAGAATTATTAGTCCAAAAAAATTTACATGTGATTTGTGGTGTTGCTATCTTCAGTATGCTCCTTTAAGAAAATTTGTTGTGTTGTCCTTTGTTTTTAATAACTTTTGTACAAAGCGTATATATGCGATCAGGTACTTCATAATCTTCTTTTGACAAAAGGTACTTTGTAATCTTGACACCTGTTGTTTGGATATTGGATGCATAGTGTTTTGTCATGGTTGTACAAATACTTTTTACTTATTTCTGTTTTTTGACCTTGTATTTTTACTACGTTTATTTTATGTTGTTTATTTAATTTTCAATTTGTTAATTTTAGTCATTCAGTTCACTAATTACATCTGTTAGAATATTAGAAAATATCTTATAATATCTTTTATATTATATTAGAGTATCTTGAGTTATTTTCTATGATCAATTTATAATCATAGAGAATCTTAGAATATCTCTTATTATTATTATGATTTATTCCTAATTTAGGATTTAGTCTATGTTTCTCTATAAATAGAGATTAGTATTGAGTCTATTGTAATCAAATTCAGCATTAAGCTATTATCAATAATATTCAAACCCTTATTATTTTCTCTCCTCCTTTTCTCTAAAATCCCACAATTTCAACATGGTATCTAGAGCCTATTTCGATCCTCCTTGAACAATTTTGCCGTTGTTCCGCTTCTAAGTTCCCAACAATTAGGGAATATAATCATAGTTTCTCTTTTCCAACATTCCATCATTCGGTAAGTTTTTTTTTCGATAAATTGTGTCCCAATTCCGATTTTTGTAGCTTTTCGTTTATTTTTCAACAGATCAGTCACATCACTATTCATCGCGCGGTACTGTTCACCAAAAATTAAAAAAAAAAAAAAAAAAAAATTTCTCTGTCGTATCCCTTATCTGTTTCGATCACCGGTGGGTATATCCTTAGTCTATTTAAACACATAAACTCTCTGGTCGAAACCCTAAAAACCTTTTTTTTCACACATTGAAACCCTAATTTTCGACCTGTCAACTTTTGCCTCCAGAAACACACAACACTTATTCTCTTCTAGTAGGATTTAAACTCAACTTTCTTCTTCAAGTTATTTTGTGATTTTAAGCTTAAGGACTAATGGGTAAAGAGAAAGTTCACATCAACATTGTGGTCATTGGCCATGTGGACTCTGGGAAGTCAACCACCACAGGTCACTTGATCTACAACATTGTGGTCACTACTAGTGCTGTTTTGATGAGAGATGCAGATGGTAGGTCAAAGTGTTTTGTTTTTGTCAATTTTGAAAATCCAGACAATGCTGCTAATGTTGTGGAGGCATTGAATGGGTGTCCTGATTCTGATTCTAAGAATAGTGGGTATCTTGATTCTAGGAATAGTGGTTGCACAGATTGTGGTGTCCTTGGGAAGTGCACCGTGGGATCAGATTTTTGGTGGAGGAAACTTTCCAGCCCTTGTTGTGGCAGCTGTTGTAGCCCTTATGAGTGGGCTCTTAGCTGACAGGTTTGAAAGATTTGCAATTCAATCGATGGGATTCTTCTTGGTGCACGATTATTCTCTCTTCGATGGTTCCAGATATGCCCTTACTCTCCAATTTTGTTCAACGAAAATATGTGTCATTGTTCAAACAGCCGTTATCTCTCCTGTTTTGGACGCATTTTCTTACTTTGATGATCGATCATGGCTTCGTTTCGTTAGAGTTGCGCTGCTTCTTCTTTGGTGTTTGTCATGCAATTTAGTTCTTACTAATAGATTCCAACAGTGGCTTTTATTCCCACCGACGATCATTCCGGTGGTGTCCCTTTTCCCACAGATGAATCATATTAGTAATGACTTCTTCTTCCATTGATGGTTATTTTGACGATATCTTTTATTTTCATGACTCACACTTTAGCATGTCAATTTGTCCCAGATGCACTGGCCCTATCTTTGTCCCAGATGTACTGGCCTTGCCTTTCTCTCCTTGAAGCATGCCTCTCTCTCCTTGAAGCAAATTCAAGTTTAAATATTTTGAGTCTCTGATATTATTGGTTTGAAGCTTCCAAATGCGGTTTTTTAGAAGGACGGACCTTGCTTTGTTCAACTGCTTGCCATGAATTTCTCTCATGCTGATGATCATTCCGGCTATCTGGCTAGGCTGTATTTATAGCAATTTTCTCCGACTTCACCTGCATCCCTGAGTTGCCTTTCCATCTTTTTTAACTATTTTACGGAACAAAACATTGTTTTCTTGTAACAAGCTAAAACTTAGTAAGCTTTAGCTTGAGGGGGAGTGTTAGAATATTAGAAAATATCTTATAATATCTTTTATATTATATTAGAGTATCTTGAGTTATTTTCTATGATCAATTTATAATCATAGAGAATCTTAGAATATCTCTTATTATTATTATGATTTATTCCTAATTTAGGATTTAGTCTATGTTTCTCTATAAATAGAGATTAGTATTGAGTCTATTGTAATCAAATTCAGCATTAAGCTATTATCAATAATATTCAAACCCTTATTATTTTCTCTCCTCCTTTTCTCTAAAATCCCACAATTTCAACAACATCCATTGTTGTCCTCATGGTGAACCTTCATCCAGATTACATTTCTATTTTACTATTACTACATTATTTTTTGTGACAGATATTGCTTACTAAATTTTTGTTTCTTTTCTATTGTTTTTTTTCTTTCTATTATTTGCTTTATTATGAGAGTTTAATCATTGTTTCGTATATGCCTTTAATGTTTTTAATTTTGATATTGATGTTCTTATGATTTATGACCAGTCCCCCCCTATGTCGTGAGCGAAAGTGAGCTGGAAGCTTCTAAAGAGGGCCGCAGCCTTAAAAATTTCAAGTATGCTTGTATTGGATACTCTATCTACTTAGACAACAAAGATTCCCCACCTGACTCACAGGAGAAGACAGCAAAATTGCCCTTTTGCGTTGGTCTTGAGGTTTTATATCTAAGCATCCTTTCCCTTGTAGTCTATGCTTATGAAAAACTAGGTTTATCTTGTTTTAAAGGTTTTGTTGGCAGTTGGGACATATTTTTGTGAATTTATAGATTTTATATCAGGAGCAAGCATCAATTTATCATGAGGACCTAATATTAAATTTGAGGCTAATTACAGAAAATAAAATTAAAATATCAAGGGTGAGGGTTAGCGGGGAGGTTTTGCCTAAGTAAGAACTTCAATTGTCTTCTGATAAAATGTGGTTCAAGTTTCTGACAGTACTGCACGTGTTTCAGGTGGTCTCGGAGGTGAATTCTTCTACTTCACCTGTTGGCCATGTTCCTACTCATGCTCGTAAAACTGAAGGTATTAAATTTGTCTTTTTACTTTTGTGTACAGTCGCATAGGTTATTTCCTCATTAACTAACGGTATCACAGTAGTAGATTTAAAAGCCTCAACGTATTTGGATAATTATCCTCTGGAAATGTATCCCTAGATGTGAATGTGTTAACATGGGAATTGTTCATGCACAGTCATAGAAGTAGTAGTGCATCTTATATGTTGAATGCTTTTCTAACATTCCCAAATTGTTCTTTATTGTGTGCGTTAAATGGCCTAGATAATGTTTACTATCAAGATAGCAAGAAAATGCCAAATAACTATCTATATTGTCTTTAAAAAAATGGAAATGAATTATTTATGTTAGCATCTGTTAAGAACCAAGATTCAAATATAGCAACAATGTAACAATAAAAGGAATTGGGAGAGAATTATCTATTTATTGAATTGAAATTGAGGGATTTACAGAAGAGTGAACTGTTATTGCCACAAGGCAAGCCCCTACAGAGAGCGGATACTACATTCTAACAAACTGATAGATTTTCTAAAACGCTTCTACACTACCCCCATCCCCTTCTACATTCTAATTTTGTTTCAATGATTTTCTACAACACTTGCTTTGTAAGCAATTTTCTGTGCCTATAGTACCAGTGAACTTTTCCACATTTCGAAATGAGGCAACTCATATCATCATGAAAATTTTACTGCATACACAACACTATCCTATTTACAACTGTATAGTGTAATTCTTTCTTCTGTATCTATGAATGTCTTTCCATATAATCGTTATTAATTTTCTTCTATACTATGTATGTCTTCTATATCACATAACTTAAGCCAACATAAACACATTCGCATTAAACAAATGACAGATTCTGCATGAATCTCATGCCAAATATTTTTGTATATAGAAAATTACACTGTTTATGGTTTTTGAAACAATTATAGCCGAGAGGTTGGTATTTCGTTGGAGATTTTATTTTGTGGGTGAATCAGTTTCTTCTCTTTTTTATTTGTACTTCTTTCCAAGCCTTTTAATTTTATTGTTTTTGGTCTTTGGTCTTTGTCTGTCCAGAACGTGAACAAGCAATTCCTCAACCTCGATTCGCTAAACCTCCAAATACCACAGCAGAAGAATTCTTAAACAGGCAAGCAAAAGTTTTCAGTTGGAGTAATTGGGTGCCTTTCATAAACACATTTGTTAAGGATGTAATCTGAAACTAGTGATTCTAACGCCTGGAATATTCTAAATTGCAGGTTTCAAAAAAATGCAGGCCTAGTGGCATCCGGTGTTGTAAAAAACTTGAACAGAATGGGTCACTATGTAAAGGAGACCCTAGATGACATTCTATATAGGCGACCCAAGTGAAGCTGGCCATTGTAATTTCTTTGCAAGAAATAATTTTAATTTTACACATTGGTCATTTTTTGAATTTATTGTTTGCATTCTGACATTATGACATTATGTGGCACTTTTTTTTTTGTGACACTTGATAGTTACTAGTGTTTTAAATGTATATTTTCTGAACAATCATACAAATAAATTTACATGATCATCCCAAAATTTATAATGATTCCTGTTCATTTGTTTGTTCTACAACTTCTGGTCCTGATAGGTAACTCATAGTTATTGAGTGAGTTAATTTGGGAGTTAATTATTAGAAATAAGGTATGTTCCCGTAAATTAGAGGAGAAATTTAAAGTGGGTATTTTTTATTTGGAAAGGGAATTAGAGTGCATGGGAGAGCACAGTATCTGAAATCCAATAGTGTGTTCAGAATAGAGCTTCGGTCCCTATAATAAGTCTAATATGATGTTATACCATGCAATTATTATTTTTTTTTAGATTTCATTTACTTTTAGTCTTTGGTCATTTCAAAATTGATGTGGCAAATAAATGACTTGACTATCATATTTTTATTGTGTAATTTAATGCAATAATTTATTATTGTAAGTGAAAATAAAAATAAAACAAGAACATGAGGGTTCTTTCCCTTACATGGCATTATGTTCGTTGATCCCGGAATCCTAGCGTGGTATATTGTCGCGGTTCGACCCCCTTACAAAGGTTTTTTTGACTTTATTTATTTATTATTTCATTAAGGGTATATGGGTCTCTTTACACCCCTTTGGAAGAATATTCTATTATATCTCAAGGCGACGAGGTCGTTGGTGCAAGTTTTGAGATTGATTGATAACGAGAAAAAACCGACAATGTGTTACATATATGAGGCAATGGATATGGTGATAGTCTATTGCAACTGTGTTCAATGGAAATGAGAGTAAGTACTATGAAATTTATGCAATTATAGTGCCAACTTCATTAGAACATTTTTTTTAACTCCCATCACTTCTATAGTGAACCAAATGTTGACAAAGATCCGAAAGTGACCGATGAGCTTTATGCTTGCATTCTAACGCTTTCTAAAGATTCAAATGATAATGATAAAAATCTAAAGGGGATTGCTCACTATAGGAAAACACATGGAATGTTTGGCATACCTTCTACAATTAGAATGAGGTCCAAGGTGTCCCCTACTAAGTTAAAAGTACAATGTTTTATTAATTTAAAATTGCATACTTGATACTTGTATGTAAATAGTGTGATTAATTATTCATCGCATTACAACTGAGTGGTAGACCATGTATGGAGATCATATTCCACATTTGCAAGTTGTTGCAATCTAAGTGTTAGTGAGCGCAATTGGAATACATTTGAGCAAGTAAGCAATGTAAATGGATTTTCTTATATAATTGGATGTAGTGAATTTTGAATTAATTATTTTATTTTAAAATTCTAATATAAGTTCATTCTAAGAAGAGAAGTAAACTTGAGTACCAAAGGATACATTACTTAATATATCTGATCCTATTCTCCTCAATAATATTTGTGAGTGTTACGATTGACTTGAAAAAGAAAAAGAAGTGAATGAAAACAATGTATTTATAAATGATTTGGTCTTAGGAGAATATGGCTTGACTTGGGAACTTGTTGGGATGTAGCTGGGGTTAATGAACCAACAAGAATTACTAGGCATCAATCAAGACTCGTTGCAACTGTGGCTAATGGAGATTAGGAGGTGGAAGAACAAGAGTTTGGATCAAGTGATAAACAAGATAATGTTGATGTGGTTGAAATTTCAAGTGAAAATGATGAATATAATTTAACATGATTTTGATTCTTTTTAATTTGAGTATTCTCCAATAAAACTTGATTACTTTTAGAACTTAATTTTGTTTACTATTAAAAATGGATTATGTTGAGGTAAAAACTTTTTTGATATATGTTTTAATGACAACAAACCTTATGAAATATATGTTAAAGTTTTATGAATTGTGATCTACTGATGATTGCACTTTAGTTTTATTTAAGGAACATGAATCACATAAGTGGACAAACAAGAAATCATTCACATCAATAAGTGCATAAGTATCTATTGAATTATGAAAGAATCAAAGTAGCGTATTTCATGGAGATATTAGAATACAATATTCCAAATAGATTTATGAATCCATGAGAATCAAATGCATTTAGAACATTATGAACCAAAGAATAAGGAGAATGACCAAAATGATCATTTGATACCTTAGGAAATATGTCCAATGATATATTATAGATTCAAACATATATAAAAATAAATAAAGAAGTCAAAGAACATCTTTATCAAAGAATAGAAAAAGGAATATATCATATACTATATCAATCATTTAAGAAAATGACTATTGCATCTTCATGAAGAAAGTGTCCAATACATTCATATCTATACTAAAATATATCAAGGATACTTGATGGACATGATACAACACGTGTAACACCAAGAGAAATTATAGAAAGAATTGCTTCAACAAAATATTTATCCTTTCATATAAAAGACAACATTTTCAATTGTTATAAAATAATATGCTCATGATGAGCAAGTTCATTGCACTCATAAATATTCATATTAGTTCAACATAATGACCAAAATCAGCTTTGAAAAAGAAATAATTTCAAGATTGAGTCATTTGTTTACAGAATGATTGAAGAACATTCATCAGAATGATCTGGTTGTTCTATTAAAGAATAATTGACAATAAAGATCTTTTTGGAAGGAAAACATGCAGTAAATTAGTTGGCATTTTGCATATGGGCTTTCCAACATTTAATGAACAATTTAAAGTCAAGATTTGAAGGCCTACGTGCATAAACAAATATGCATAATGTTCTGCATATTGATCTTCAAAATGATACCCAGATTGATCTACAAATTGATGACATAATGATTGCAAAACATTATGATTCATTCTGGTTGTCTTAAATAAAATAAAATAAAAGAGACAAATGAATCAGTTTTGGGATCACTAAAAGTCTATTCTTGATTGATATGATTCGCACATGGGTCACCCAAAAGTACACTACAAAGTACTGTTTGACATGACTTGCTACATATGTCTCAATTCAGGGAATTTTTGCAACTGTCATATGACATATCACCAAACATTCTGGTTTTACTCCATTCTCCAGCAAGGCAAGAACGTTTTGGGTTATTCAAGAACGTAGTAGACATAATTACATTACACAAAGAGATTTATTCAAAAGATTTTTTTCACCTTAGAAAATGTGTCTAACGACTGTATTTAGTTTAAACTGAATCTTCAAAGCCTCTTATCATCTATAAATTGAATATTAAGGAAAAAGTATAATTTGCAATCTACCAACACTTGTTTAAATAATCACAAGTCAAAAAACTCTTCAATCAAACTTCAGCTCTCTTCCTATATCTGTGGATCATCGTTGACTGAGTTTGTCTTTATTTATCTCAAACCAAGAGTTGAGAATCATTAGATCCCAAATATTTTTTATCATACACATTGAAATTAACTCAAGGTTATCTTTTATGTTAGATTGAGTGTGCTTGTAGAAATCATTTCTAGAATGAAAGGTGACTGTGAAAATTCTTTCAAGGTTGAAAGGTGAATGTAAAAATCATTTCTAGGTGGAAAGATGAATATTGTAATTGATCAAGGTGTGATCAAGAGAAAATGTGTGAAAGAGAACTTCTGGTTCTGAAACACAGTGAAAATTTCACGACTGTGATGATTGAACCAACCCTAGTTGGATGGACCGATATAATTTTTGTGTGTGATCTTTCTATCCCTTATCTTTAATTATTTTCATCGATAAATTACACTCCACTATTATTTATTTTTATTTACAACTTCTTAATTTCATATAAATTGTCAAGAACGTTCTAGCCAGCTAAGAGATTACTAACCAACTTTTGATTATCAAGTTTAATCTTGAGTTAAGCATCAATTAAAGTGTAGAAATTAAATTTTAAAAAGGTCACGATTCAAACTTCTGTTTCTTGTGACTATTCATTCCACTTCAGATTACTATTATGATTACTATTAAAACTTAATATTAATTACTATTAAAATTTGATTTTGATATTGGATTTTTTTATGAATTATGATTACCTTTTATTTTTGTATATTTTGCTAATGACTTACGACCATTTCTCATAAATCAAAACCAATCAAACTGTCGCATAACATTGAATAAGTCTGTTTTGTTTCCAATCTTCAAAATTCTTTCTTCATTGCTATTTATGTAACTACACTAAGTTACTACTTCCGTCCATAGATATAAGATTCTTGAAATTTTAATTCGTATCTTTTGACAAGACTCATTTTAATTTTTTAACTGTAATAATTATTTCTTATTTATGTATCGTAATTATTTACATTTTTTTTTGCAACCTATAATAACTACTACAATAAAAACATAAATAAATCTTCTCTTGACGATAAACTTGTAACACAACTTAAATTTTTAATAAATTTAATACTACAATCAGTTTTCTTAAATTCCATAATTTTGTCAAATTAATTTTATATATGTAAAGATAAAGATAGTAGTTTTGTAACTTACTCATTGTTCAATGCGAGGGTTAGCATGGTCCAAAACATAATTTAGCCCATCATGGGATAAAGCAGAAGTGTTGATACATACTATAAGCAAATGGCTTCAGGATTCAGATTACAATTTTCTTTTTGATGTAATTAAAATTATAAATCATGAATAAATTTAATGACGTATAAACTACTTTATCTCTTTCGTAGATATTGAATTGGATTCTGTAAATTTTTTATGAACCAAAATCAGTCTTACGGTCATTAATAAATATTACATTAAAATTACAAGTGACATTAATTTCTATATAAAAATACTTTTAAAGGTACCTCCAGGGCCGTATAAACTTGAAGGGTTGCTGGCCCCGCTGAATTTGTTTTACAAATTTGTAAGAGTGGGTAATAGTATGAAATGTAATATTTATTCCCTTTGAGACATAATTATATCTTTATATGGACTATCCACTAACACAATGTTGGGCCATCCAATAAGATACAATATATAAACTTTTAAACCTTGCGGAAAAATACCAACGACGGTTTTAGAGATTAAATTATTTCATTGTAAAGCATTAAATTCTTAAATCCATCAACTTCTTTTTATTATGTTTTTTTCTGTGCAACTTTTCTTACTTTCTAAGTATTTTATTTTATTTTATTTTTCTCTATACATAAAATAATTAGTATACTAATGGTTTATTATTTTGATACCTTAGTGTCGGCTAAACCGAAGCTACTTAGCGTCAGAGTCAGGGCCGACACTAAAAATGGCAGCTAAAGTGCAATTTTCTAGTGACGATTGTTTAAAAACCCTCATTGGATAAGAATAAGTTTAGGGAGGACGAAAATGACCTAAATGTTAATCCAATGACACAAATGAACTTATTGGATGCACATGATCGATAAAAAACCCTAATTGGACATGAATAAGCATAGGGAGGACAAAAATGACCTAAATGTTCATCAAATGACACAAATACACCTATTGGATGCACAAGATTGGTTAAAAACCCTAATTGCCCAAGAATAAGTCTAGGGAGGGCTAAAATGACCTAAATGTTCATCCAATTACACAAATGAACATATTGGATGCACAAGATTGATTAAAAACCCTAATTGGACAAGAATAATCATAGCGAGGACAAAAATGACCTAAATGCTCATCCAATGACACAAACACACCTATTGGATGCACAAGATTAGTTAAAAACCGTAATTGGATGAGAATAAGTCTAAGGAGGACGAAAATGACCTAAATGTTAATCCAATGACACAAACACACCTATTGGTGCACAAGATTGGTTAAAAACCCTAATTGCCCAAGAATAAGTCTAGGGAGGACGAAAATAACATAAATGTTAATTGAATGACACAAATGAACTCATTGGATGCACAAGATTGGTTAAAACCCTAATTGGACAAAAATAAGACTAGGGAGGGCGAAAACGACCTAAATGTTCATCCAATGACACAAACACACCTATTGGATGCACAAGATTGGTTAAAAACTCTAATTGGACAAGAATAAGCCTAGGGATGATGAAAATGACCTAAATGTTCATCCAATGACACACACAAAACTTATTAGATACAAAAGATTGGTTAAATACCCTAATTGGACAAGAATAAGACTAAGGATGACAAAAATGACCTAAATATTCATCCATTGACACAAACACACCTATTGGATGCACAAGATTGGTTAATAACCCGAATTGGACAAGAATAAGTCTAGGGAGAATGAAAATGACCTAAATATTTATCCAATGACACAAACACACCTATTGGAGGCATAAGATTGGTTAAAAACCCTAATTGGACAAGATTAAACATAGGGGTGACGAAAATGACCTAAATGTTAATCCAATGACAAAAATGAATTTATTGGATGCACAAGATTGCTTAAAAACCCTAATTGGACAAGAATAAGACTGATGAGGAAGAAAATGACCTAAATGTTAATCCAATGACACAAATGAACTTATTGGATGCACAAGATTGCTAAAAAACCCTAATTGGACAAGCATAAGACTAGGGAGGACGAAAATGACCTAAATATTCAGCCAATGACACAAACACACCTATTGGATGCACAAGATTGCTTAAAAACCGTAATTGGACAAGAATAAGACTAGTGAGGACGAAAATGACCTAAATGTTAATCCAATGACACAAATGAACTTATTGGATGCACAAGATTGCTTAAAAACCCTAATTGGACTAGAAAAAGCCTAGGGAGGATGAAAATGACTTAAATGCTCATCCATTGATAGAAACTGACCTAGGGAAGATGACACTGACCTAAATGTTCATCCAAAGATAGAAACACACTTTTTAGATGCATTAGATTGGTTAAAAACCCTAATTAGACAAGAATAATTCTAGGGAGGACGAAAATGACCTAAATGTTCACCCAATGACACAAACACACCTATTGGATGCACAAGATTGTTTAAAAACCCTAATTGGAGTAGAATAAGCCTAGAGAGGAGAAAAATGACCAAAATGTTAATCCAATGACAACAACAAAGCAATTGGATGCACAACATTGGTTAAAAACCCTAATTCGACGAGAATAAGCCTAAGGAGGACGAAAATGACCTATATGATTATCCAATGACAAAAACACACGTATTGGTGCATAGGATTAGTTAAAAACCCAAATTGCCCAACAATAAGTCCAGGGAGGATGAAAATAACCTAAATGTTAATCCAATCACAAAAATGAACTTATTGGATGCACAACAATGCTTAAAAACCTTAATTGGACAAGAATAAGCCTAGGGGGGACGAAAATGACATAAATGCGCATCCAATGACACAAACACACTTATTGGATGCACAAGATTGGTTAAAATTCCTAATTGGACAAGAATAATGCTAGCGAGGACGAAAATGACCTAAATGTTCTTCCAATGACACAAACACACCCATTGGATGCACAAGATTGGTTAAAAACTCTAATTGGACAAGGATAAGCCTAGGGAGGACGAAAATGACCTAAATGTTAATCCAATGACACAAACACACCTATTGGGTACACGAGATTAGTTAAAAACCCTAATTTCCCAAGAATAAGTCAAGGGAGGACGAAAATGACATAAATGTTAATCCAATGACACAAATGAACTTATTGGATGCACAAGATTGCTTAAAAACCTTAATTGGACTAGAAAAAGCCTATGGAGGATGAAAATGAACTAAATGCTCATCCAATGACACATACACACCTATTGGATGCACAAGATTGGTTAGAAACCCTAATTGGATGAGAATAAGCCTAGGGATGATGAAAACGACCTAAATGTTAATCCAATGATACAAACACAATTATTGGATTCACAAGATTGATTAAAAACCCAAATTGGACAAGAATAATCCTAGGGAGGACGAAAATGGCATAAATGTTAATCCAACGATACAAATGAACTTATTGGAAGCACACAATTGCTTTCAAACCCTAATTGGATAAGGGTAAGTCTAAGGAGGACGGAAATGACCAAAATGTTAATCCAATGACACTAACACACCTATTGGATTCACATGATTGGTTAAAAACCCTAATTGGACAAGAATAAGTCTATGGTTGATGAAAATGACCTAAATGTTTATTCAATGACACAAACACACCTACTTGAGGCATAAGATTGGTTAACAACCCTAATTGGACAAGAATAAGGCTATGGAGAACGAAAATGACCTAAATGTTAATCCAATGACACAAATGAACTTATTGCATATAGAAGCGCCAAAAACCTTCCAACGAGGAAGTATTAGAGAAGCTCAGAATCCTATCAGAGCAAGTGGCACTCTTGGTGAATACGAATAAAGACAAGCAACTTCCGGATCAGCTCCAACATGAAATACAAATGGAGAGTGAAACCGGGAGTTGCAACGTCGGTTTGAAAAGTATTCCCGAGGTAATTAATTACTTACTTGCTTATGTAATTACTTATGCATTAAACAATATTATATATTAACTGTACTTATGTTTTAACTATTGATTTAGGGTGTCACTTCATGTTTCCTATACTTGTCCTCGCCCACTCATAGGAAGGTGGGAAAAGGAAAATTATACAATACTTTGGGAGAAGTATTGCACAATACTCCGATCCCTGCGGGCCATGTCAAAGTATCGCCTACTGTTGCTTTCGAACCAACTGTACCGTTGCCGATACCGGACAACGACGGAGATATGCAGACATTGGGCGAAGCTATTGGTTGTTACGTGGCATGGCCCACAAACCTTATTGCCCTTGTTAAAAGACCTCCCAGAAACAAATAAGTTACGTCTCCCGAAAAGGTTTGTCACATTTATTACATAAGGTTTGTCAATTTTTCCAGATTCAATAAACTAACATTTAACCTCATTTTTGTAGGTCCAAATAAATAAACCACCCGCACATCCAAAAAAAGGCAGCAAACCTCAAAAATTGGAGGTTAATAGAGCTGCCAAATTACAAAGGCCGGAAGGCAATAAAGCTGCCAAACATGCAGCAATAAAAAAACTGGATCGGGGTAAATCAGTCGCTGCTGCTGCTGCTCCTAAAATAAGTCAGCCATGCCTTGATAAATACGGGGCGTGTCTTGACATCCAAGTAAAAAAGAACATGGGCAGCAGCGACGATTCGCGCATGGTACACATGAATAAAGATATATTCGGAGATGATTATGAGGAATTTCTCGGAAAGGAGCACATATACGAACTTCTCGAACATAAGGAGCTCAGTGCTACTGTAATGAGCTTGTACATAAGGTAAAAAATACTTTTAATTGCATTTATTGGTAATTAATTAAATGTATTGGTAATTAATCTAGTTTAAAATTTTCATTGAAGGTTTTTGTATGAGAAGGTCGTGTGCCCGGGGAAATTATCAAATAAATACTCATTCTTGTCTCCGCATAAGACGTCCATGTGGAAACTCGATCCAGAAAATGTAAAGAAATACATTGTAAATATGTTTTTAGGAAATATAGAAAAGGATAAATTGTTCTTCGCACCATATAATTCAGGGTACATAATTTTATCTTTTTTAATTGATGAGAATTTAATTTATTAGTTGTGTGTAAACAAAATTGCTTAACCAATTTTTTTTTGTTGTAGGGCACATTGGGTGCTATTTGCAATCAATGCGGTCTATGAAGTTATATACTATTTGGATCCCTTGCATGGCAATTACAACAATCATTCTGAAATAAAGACTATGTTCGACACGTAAGTAATATTCATTTATTTCTTATATATATATATATATATATATATATATATATATATATATATATATATATATAAATAATGTGTTTGTTCATGCTATAATAATCACATTTATTCATTCGATAGTGCCTTACAAGTTTTTCGATCTCAAAGAGGTGCGACAGTGTCGAAGCAAAAGTCTAATAACATTACATGGATCCCAATAAAGTGCCCTCGTCAAACAAACAACATCGACTGTGGGTACTACGTATTGAGATTAGGGATGGGAATAGGCTAGGCCGTTCGTAGGGGCCTATGGCCTGGCCTATTTATGGCCTGGCCTGGCCTAGCCTATTTAATAAAAAGGCTAGGCTCAGGCTGTTTTTAAAGCCTATTTATGTAAATAGGCCAGGCTCAGGCTTATAAAAAAGCCTATTAAGCCTGACAGACCGGCCTATATATATTTTACTGTTCATTTTTTTCTTCTAATTTCCATTGCACTCACTCCAACAAACAGGTATGTAAGCAACATATTTTTTTTTTATAAAAATCAATACTATTTATATGTTACTTTTATATTTTATAAAAATCAATATTATTTCTTTGTTATCTTTATATATATTATTAGTATATAAACTTTGAAACCCTAATTATTTATTATTATTGAATATGAGTTTGTTTGAGACTATTTGTTTAGAGGTAATTTTTTGAGTTGTTTGAGAGTATTTGTTTAGAGGTAATATTTCTAGTTGTTTGAGAGATAATAATAAGTGCGTTTGTTTCAATAAAAAATTTATTCTTTTAAATCAAAAATCATTTTTTAGGGTTTAATAATCTGAGTTTGTTTGAGAGTATTTGTTTGAGAGATAATAATTAGTGCGTTTTGTTTGAATAAAAAATTTATTCTTTTAAACCAAAAATCATTTTTTTAGGGTTTAAAGGGTGTTTGTTTTATATTTTTAAAAATCATTTTGTTAGAAAAATTATTTTTTATTTATTATATATATATATATATATATATCGGTATGAGTAGAGAAGATTTTTAACGCTTTCATAATTGCATTGCGCCATAATTTATATATTAGTAGGCCACAGAACTTCTTGATCTGGAAGAAATTGTCTGCCTACCACCCGTAAGCATCTTTACCTTATTTTCGTTAATTTGTCCAATCCAACCCCTCCGGTCTGGCACCTCTTTATATATATATATTATTAGTGAATATAATTTTGTTTGAGAGATAATAATGGGTGCGTTTGATTCAATAAATTTTTTTTTAGGGTTTAAAGGGTGTTTGTTTCATATTTTAAAAAAATTATTATTTTTTATTTAATATATATATATATATATATATATATATATATATATATATATATATATGTAAATTGGTATGGGTAGAGCATCAAGGTATAGATAATTGTTTATTTGTTACATTTATATATATATTATTACTGAATATGGTTTTGTTTGAGAGGTAATAATTTGAGTTTGTTTGAGAGCATTTGTTTGAGAGATAATAATGTGTGCGTTTGATTTAATAAAAATTTTATTCTTTTAAACAAAAAATCATTTTTCCGGGTTTAAAGAGTGTTTGTTTCATAATTTTAAAAAATTATTTTGAGAGGTATATATGTATTTTTTAATTTATCATTTTTATTTTGTTCAGGAAATGTCTTCTCCCTTAGATTCAACTCAAGTAGAAGTTAACACACAGCCAAATGAAAATAACATCGCTCTAGAAAACAAAAGTCCAATTGTTGGGAAAAAGAGGAAAAAAACATCAGCTGTTTGGAATGATTTTGATGTGGTTGAAATCTCTAAAGGTGTGAAGAAAGCTGTTTGCAAATATTGTAAACTAAAAATGTCTACTGGAGGATCAGGAGCTAGCACTAGTCATTTGAAAAGACACGCTAGAAGTTGCAATCAAAAGAAGTTGCAGACGGCTGCTGAAACAAGACAAGTCATCATTCCATTTCAGCCATCAAAGTCAAGTAACCCTTTTATTAGTACCGGTGTTAGATACTCTAATGAAAAGATGAGGGAAATAATTGCAACTGCTATCATGGTTCACGAATATCCTTTTAGTGTTGTAGAGGACGATATTTGGATGTGGGGCTTTCAATATGCAAACCCAGATTTTCATAAAGTTACTCATAAAACAGCAAGAAATGATTGTTTGGCAATATTTGATATGGAGAAGAAAATTTTGAAGAAATCTTTAGAAAGTGTGAGCAAAATTAGTTTAACTACAGATATGTGGAAATCTAGCCATCAAGTAGTTGAATATATGGTTATCACAGGACATTTTATTGATGCAGGATGGAATCTTCAAAAAAGAGTTTTGAGTTTTGTGAAAGTACCCCCTCCAAGGCGTGGTATTGATGTGGCTGATGCTATATATAAATGTTTGAAAACTTGGGGGATTGAAAATAAAGTTTTTTCCGTATCTGTTGATAATGCTTCTTACAATGATTCATGCTTAAGATGTCTCAAAGATAATTTATCTCTAAGTAGTAAGTTAATCCTTGGTGGCTCTTTGTTTCATGTTCGATGTTGTGCACACATATTGAATTTGTTAGTGCAAGACGGTCTTAGTAAAATTAAGGATACCATTTTCAATATCCGTGAAAGTGTCAAATATATTAACCACAATGATGCAAGACTAAAGGCATTTTGTGACGTGGTTGAGCAGAAGCGCTTAAAAGAAAGGAAACTCATCATTGATTGTCCAACAAGATGGAATTCAACTTTTAATATGTTGTCAACTGCCTTGAAATTTAAGATTGCTTTTGCAGCCTACAAAGAAAGAGAGCCTCATTATCATCACGCCCCTTCACTTGAAGAATGGAACAAAGTTGAGAAAGTTTGTAAACTGTTAGAAGTATTTAATGGTGCAACTCATGTGATCTCAGGTAGTTTATCAAATGTTAATTTTTGTATTTTATTAGGCCACTTTTTTATTATTTAAATTGTTTAATATCACTACTATTTTAAATGTAGGTAGTGAGTATCCGACTGCAAATTTGTATTTAGCAGAAGTTTGGAAGGTTAAACAAATACTTGATAAGACTGATGAAGACGATGATCTTTTTATGAAAGAAATGGTAGGTCCAATGAAAATAAAGTTTGACAAATACTGGGGGGAGTGTAATATGTTGATGGCTATTGCTAGTGTTTTGGATCCTAGGTGCAAATTTCATATGGTACGTATATGTTTTCCCATGATATATAAATCTAAAGAAGTTGTTGATGAGAATATAAAGAAGGTCAGAAGTTTATTGGAAGAATTATATGATGAGTATCTAGCTTTATCTTTGGAAGAGTCTCCGTCTCCGATTGTTAATTTGGATAGTAATAATTTATCATCGTCCCAAGAGAATGCTGCAATTGTTACTGGATTTGACGAAATTCTGAGCATTTTGCGTGAAAATGAAATTGTGTCTCCAATAAAATCAGAATTACAAGATTATCTTGATGAAGGTATTTACGTTCCTAATACTAAATGTTTTTGTGCTTTGGACTGGTGGAGGAACAATAGCATGAAATATAAGATTTTGTCTAAGATGGCTGCTGATGTACTAGCTATTCCAATCTCAACTGTGGCATCTGAGTCCACATTTAGTGCAGGAGGTAGAGTTATTGATGAATTTCGCTCTAAATTAAACGAAGAATCTGTTGAAGCTCTAATTTGTGGCGGAGATTGGTTTCGTCATAAGTATAATGTGAAGAAAAAATCAAAGGTTAATATTTTTTATCAAGTAGTATTTATTGATTTTTTTAATAATTTACTCATTTATTTATTTATTACTTTTTAGCTTAGTGTCTAACATATATGTATTTTTTCTTTTGTTTTTGAAGGTTGATAAACAAGAGATACAAATCACCTTGAAGATTTGATATCATATTTTTGTCATTCATTGGGATTTTTGTCATTCGTTGGGATTTGAATGTGTTTTGTTGGTTGATATGCGTAACTGTTTATGGGGTTCATTTTGTTTTATTTGTAATTTTTGAAGGACTTTATAGAGTTTGTTAATTATGAATTCATTTTGTTTTTTGTTTTATTGGAAGGTTGTTGTATTACAAACTTGTTAGTAATTATTTTATTATATTTGATTATAATTTTATTAGTTTTTCTTGTATATAAAGGCCTAATTTAGCCTATTTAAAAAAAATGTAAAATATAACATATAAATATTTTAACGTGAATAAGACTTTTAAATAGGCTTACAGGCCAGGCCAAAATAGGTCGTAGGCCAGGCTCAGGCCGAAAAAAAAGCCTATGATAGGCCGTAGGCCAGGCTTAGGCCTAAAAAATTCATCGTAGGCCAGGCTCAGGCCTTTCAAAGCCTGGCCTGGCCTGGCCTATTCCCACCCCTAATTGAGATTCATGAAGGAGATTGTTGATAAGAATAAAACTACTATCCCAAAAACGGTACGGTATTTTGATTATATGATTTTCATATATAAATTATCTATATATTTGATACTAACTTAATATAATACGTTCAATTTTTATATTGCATTACTTTGACAGTTCCAGTCCATCATATTCTGAGCAAGATCTGATGGAATTAAAGGAAGAATGGTGTCAGTATGTGCTTGAAATGAAAATTATTTGATTTTCTAGGAAATAGCATGCTGCTGGGCAAGGGATCTGAATATTATATGGTAGCTAGTGCATATTCTGTATATTTTTTTAGTTATTATATGTATATGATCATAGGACAATATATAAACATGCATATGAATATGTTGTAAATTAGGTTCAATGTATATGTAGTTACTTATGTTGTAAATTACTGTGTTACAGGGTAATATATATGTATCATATTGTGTGAACTGCTTATTGTAAATTACTGTGTTACAGGGTAATATACTGATTATGTGTTACAGGGTAATATTGTGTGAACTGCTTATTGTATCATGTTGTAAATTACTGATTCTGGGTGTGTTGTGTTGTGTGAATTGGTTCAAAATAATTTTGGATAAAAAGATAGAAGACAGCGCTTTATAAAAAAAATTCCATAAAAAGCTAAAAAGCGTTTTTCAAATATATACAGGGCTTTAAAAAAAAATGCACATTTTACAGCGTTTTTTTGAAAAAGCGCTGTAAAAGGTACACCAAAATATGAATTATGGGTCTTTTAGAGCGCTTTCTCTGAAAAAGCGCTGTAAAAGGTACACCAAAATATGAATACTAGGTGTGGATTTTACAACGCTTTTTTCAAAAAAGCGCTGTAAAAGGTACACCAAAATATAAATACTAGGTGTGAATTTTACAGCGCTACCCTAAACCCTAAACCCTAAAATCCACACCTAATATACAAATTTATACGCACATTTTACAGCACTTGTTGAAATAAGCGCTGTAAAATGTAGATAATACGCGCGCGTTATATTTACATGATTTATAGCGCTTTTTTAGAAGCGCTGTTGTATCTTTTACAGCGCCCGATTCTGTAGCGTTTTTTTTTTTTTTTGAAAAAGCGATGTAAAAGGCTTAAAAAAAGCGCTGTAAAATGCTATTTTTAGCGTAGTGACTTTTTATACCAAAATGTAATTTTTTTTATTATTTCACTTTTTGTTTTCTCATCTATACAGGTATGATATATCTTTGATGTATCAACGGGTCAGTACGTGCCACTTTTAATTTCCAATAATAATTTTTTAATTTTTTATAATTATTTTATTTAATTATTACTATGTGCAAAATTGTATTCAATATTTATCACTTTGTATTCACAGTAATAATAAACACCAATGTTATAGACAAAAAAAAATGATAAACACCAATATTTAATAAAGGTAATTTATTAAAAATACTAGTATTATTTTCTTTTTTTTTCTCATATATTTTTTGAACTCTTTGTAAAATGATGAAAAACACTATAGTACGAATGGAGTAAATAATAAATAAATTGATGTCCATATCCATCCTAGTTGATAGAAATTTCATTAATTACCCTCACAATAATTATTGTACTTTTATAACTAATTTCAGCTTATGTATGTGGGGAAGGAGAAGGGCTCATATTAGAAAAACCATATCAATTAGGCCATTCCTTAAATGGAGTGAATGGGTTAAATATCGATGAAGAAGAGAAAGTGGTGCAAGACAAATTGAGTGAGCTACAGCAGCTAGGAGCAACAGAGAAAGAAATTAAAATGGTCATGAAAAACTTGGGTCTTAGCAGGTTTGCAAAATATTATTACACTTATTAGTTTATTTAATAATGTATACACTTATAGTATAAAATATAGTTTGACTATATATATAAATATTATAACAACAATCCTTAGTACAAGGCTAAGAATAAAAAAAAAAGAACATCAAAATGTCACACGTTAAAGTACACCACACACCTTATACAACCGAGAGATAACAAACCATACTAAAACTCAAATAAAAAATTACATAATAGATAGCCCCATACTAATCAAAAGATGGGTACACCAAAAATAAAAATCATAAGAAAAATTTCGATCATGAGCTTTTAATCCACTCCCACGACACTAATTTTAGCTTCTCAAAAAGTGAAGCATTGAAGACACTAATTAAAAGTAATATTATTTTGTAATTTCCATAAAGACCATGATAAGAGACTTAGACACCACATTTCAACCAAAAACTTTAAGGCATTAGGTGTATGGGTCATTCTCCTTATATATCCATTAGAGCCTCTATTCCTGGTCGATGTGGGACTAAAGACTCATAATTGAATACCCAACAATCTCCCCCTCAATTATGAGTTGGGTATTCAATTGTGAGTCTTTAGTCCTACATTGACTAGGAATGAAATCGTATGCCACATCATTTAAAAT
Organism: Cicer pinnatifidum; assembly: GCA_037974775.1. Classification (NCBI taxonomy): domain Eukaryota; kingdom Viridiplantae; phylum Streptophyta; class Magnoliopsida; order Fabales; family Fabaceae; genus Cicer; species Cicer pinnatifidum. The sequence continues at coordinate 46,149,133 of JBBPBR010000003.1, forward strand.
ATATGAAATCTTCATATTTATGTTCAAAAATCAGAGCGAGGGACCAAAACTATCGACTTTGAAAATAAAAGAACCAATTTTATGAATTAATGTAAACAGATGGACCAAAAGTGCGATTAACAATTACATATAACACTTTCTCTGCAACATAAAAAGTACTAAGACACATAAATTTATGTTTTTATTTTATTTTAATACGTTTACTTAGAAGATTTTGCCACTTTTTCTTTAAATAAATATGTTCAAGTAAACAATCTGTGGCACATTGTCCTTTAATTTACTAGTGCATCTACAACTCTTATTATTTGTCTTTCCTTATGTGCACCCACCATGTTAGAAATAGAAATAGCTTGCTTTGATTTGTATTGAAAATAATTTTTCAATCAACATTGATAATAAATAAATTAGTAATAAATTTGCAACAAAAAATGCATTACACAAACAACGAATATGAGGGCATTATTATAGAGTCAATTATGAGATTTTGGGAGCCGAATTCAAAATTAAATGAAGTCACAATCGTTAGAATTGTTATCTTTGTGTATTTTTATTTGTAAAAACATTTATAATATATTTATTATAATCGATATTCTTTGAAAAGTCATTTGCCCTAGAAATCAATGCAAGATAATAGTATTTTCAAATTCGGATTCTCTGTATTTTTCCATATAAAATTTTACTAGTTCTCAATAAATTGAATGTTTTATACAATTCAATTAAAATAAGAATAAAAAAACTATTATTACTATAATGGAAGAATGGGGCAAATGAAACGAAAAAATATTGAAC
>JBBPBR010000003.1:46152073-46181442 GCA_037974775.1 Cicer pinnatifidum
TTATTAGCATTGATAAATAACTAATAATATTATAAAATAATTTATAAATTTATTATAAAATAATTTAAAAATTTATTATAAAATAATTTATAAATTTATTATAAAATAATTTGATAATAATATATTTCATCATTATTATCAAATTGTAAAATAATTTATAAATTTATTGTAAATAATTATAAAATAATTTTCAAATAATATTATCATATAGATTTTATAGGAAATGTAGAGTTGATTAATGCAGAAAAAAAACCGTATTGAGTAGTAATGTAAATTTAATGTGAAAGATTTAATTAAATTTAATGAATAATAATATGACGTTATAAAATAATAATGTAGAATTAATTTAAAAATTTTGAGTAAAAGTTAAGAAATAATATTTAAATAGGAGATATAATATAAAATAGTGAATGATGTATATAATTTAGAGAAAAACAATTTAGAAACTGAGTAGAAGCTCTATGGAGACGTACACGTAAGTTTTTCAGCCTACGTGGCAAATGTTTGCATACGTGGAGAAAATAGTGTGAGGTGGCAGTGGAGTCTTCTGTTTTAAATATATAAAATGTAAATAATTATAAAATAATTTTCAAATAATATTATCATATAGATTTTATAGGAAATGTAGAGTTGATTAATGCAGAAAAAAAACCGTATTGAGTAGTAATGTAGATTTAATGTGAAAGATTTAATCAAATTTAATGAATAATAATATGACGTTATAAAATAATAATATAGAATTAATTTAAAAATTTTGAGTAAAAGTTAAGAAATAATATTTAAATAGGAGATATAATATAAAATAGTGAATGATGTATATAATTTAGAGAAAAACAATTTAGAAACTGAGTAGAAGCTCTATGGAGACGTACACGTAAGCTTTTCAGCCTACGTGGCAAATGTTTGCATACGTGGAGAAAATAGTGTGAGGTGAAGTCTTCTGTTTTAAATATATAATAGATTCTAAAACAATTGATGATACATATCCAAAATATAAATTAATGTTACGTTTACAATTTAAGTTTAAGACAATTACTTAATTAGTATAAATTTAAACAAAATACGCGTTTCTAAAAATTCAACTCGTCAATATGACATCAAATGATTTATCGTTTGAAGGGTATAGAGATAAAGAAATGTTAAAGATAAAGTGAAAAAAATTAGAGTGTGGGTAGACTTAAATAGAATGAATGCACTATTTGATCAAATTGGCCTATCATGTACAAATTTGATGGTGGTCCATATTAAATGTCATCAATCAAAAGTATTTTAATTACAGTTCAATTGGCATATGCAATAGAATTTTTTTTCACTTCTCTCTATTTAATGTGTGTGAAACTAATCATTATATTATTTGAAGAAAAAATTATTATTTTAAAAAAATATAACAATTATTATAGGTTTACTACTCCCAACATCTATATGTTCAATATATTTTTCTCAGAATATATTTGATTTAATTGGTAAAACCAAATATGACATGTAATATGATGTGTATAAATATATCAGAGCAAAGTTATATGGATGGCCAAATACATATGTATTCACAAAAGCAATGGGAGAAATGCTTGTGGGGCAATTGAAAGAAAATTTGTCTATTGTTGTTGTTCGTCCTGCCATTGTTACTAGTACATTCAAAGAACCTTTTCCTGGTTGGGCAGAAGGTATAAGGTAAATCTTCCTCTTACATTTAAATTTGTGTTTTAAATTGAAATAATTTGGTCCATCAATAATTATTGTTCAAAATTTGGTCTTTAATAATTATTGTTTCTATCTGTGCTTGTTAATTACAGGACCATTGACAGTTTAGCTTTGACTTATGGAAAAGGAAAATTAACATGCTTCATTGGAGATATTAAGGAAATTGTTGATGCGGTGAGGTTCTCCATGAAATTCATTATTAATAACTATTTATGATATATTTATCTATTAATTTTCTATTTTCAACAACTTAATTAACAGATACCAGCTGATATGGTGGTGAATACAATACTAGTAGCCATAGTGGCTCATGCAAATAATCCAAGTGATACTTTTATATATCATGTTGGTTCCTCTCTTAGAAGGCCTCTCATATATAGTGATCTTCAAGAATATGGCTTTAGATATTTCTCAGCAAAACCATGGATAAACAACCATGGAAAGCCTGTTAAGGTTGGCAGAGTTCAAGTGTTTGGTGACATGGATAGCTTCAGAAAATTTATGTTCATTCGATACTTTCTTCTATTAAAAGGTTTCTATAATCACGGATTCAAATTACTTAAATTTCATTTAATTTTTATTTTACAAAGATACATATAGTATGGTTTTAAATTACGATTTTGATCGCAATTATAGTAATCTTGCAAACCATTACATTGTGGGAAAATGAAAGAAAATGTAGATAAAGTGGCCTAAAATGCGGACTTCAATTTAAAACCATGATAAGTAATTAATTAGTCTCATGTGAAAAATTTGCATTTGATATAGGGACTTGAGCTTGTTAATACAATATTTTGCAAGTACTTCCAAGGAACATAGGTTGATCTCAAAAGGAAGATACAGAGTGTGATGCGGTTGGTGGATCTTTACAAACCTTACTTGTTCTTCAAGGGAATGTAAGTATTATTAGAATTACTATATGCTTCAAGTATTTTTAAATTGTAGTTATAATTTATGGTTCTAAATTGCAGTTTTAGTTAGTTGTGATCCTTGATTTTATAGTGATGCGGACCAATGAGATGGATGTCTCTCAAATTGTAATTGAACGTAGTTGCAAAGACGTGTAAAAACGTTGTTCGTGACAGCAATTGCAGTTGCAGATCGTAACTTAGAAGTGATTGAAATTTTTCATTTTACAATTCGATTTTCTAGAATTGAATTAGGACCAATCCAAATTATAAGATGATATATAAGTTTATCAATCTTAGATCAATTGCGTCATCCAGTATCGGGTCATAGATATGTTTCATGCATTATCATTACAAGTTAGTTTTGTAGGATTGATTAGTGTGTCGAATTCAAATAATAAGTTAAATCAATATTCTAGAGGTATAGAATTGATTTTGACATATTTGGTTGTTTTCGAGTAAAATTTATCTTGTTTCTAAAATTAATCGTAACTTAGAAGCTAAAATTTGTAGCTTTTGATTCAAAACGTGATTTTTAGACTAAAATTTCTTGTTCAACTCAACATGAATAAATCTAAACATAACATACATTACATTCAACCAACTTTTAACTACAATCAATTTTTATCACCACATAACCGGAAAAACATATATATCTTTGTATATTGGATTTTATTGTAAAGTGTATGATTGACAAAAAAAAATTTGTGGCATGCAGATTTGATGACATCAATCACTACAAGAAAAATAATTTATTTGCGGCAGTTGTAAGACACATCTGCGGCGGTTATAACCGCCTCCAAAAGATGATTGCGACGGTTCTGCAACTGTCGCAGATCCGTGCGTCGCGAGGCCTGTTTGCGACGGTTCCTAAAACCGTCGTTCCAACCGTCGGCAACATTTGCGATGGTTCCTAACCGCCTCTATCTACAGTTTGCGACGGTTCCTAACACACTCAAGCTTATTTGTTTTTAAAAAATTGCGACAGTTATCAACCGTCGCTATATGTATTTGGTGGCAGTTTGAACCGTCGCAAACCTAATAATTTAAAATAATAATTATTTTCCTATTTTTTATTAATTAAAATACAAAATATTCATAAATATCATCTACATAATTTAAATACATAATTATATAACAATTGTACCTAAATCCAATTTATACAAAATAACTTTTTTCCTATTTTTTATTAATTAAAATATAAAATATTCATAAAATATCATCCATATAATTTAAATACATAATTATATAACAACTGTACCTAAATCTAATTTATATAATTTTTTCTAAAAGAAATAACACTAATTCATACATTGAAGTTAACTGAAACAATAATAAAGTTATTTAACTATTCAAAACATTAGTGGAGTGACTAAACATACAAAATAACTCCATCAAACATAGAAGTTTATCCAAATATCTAAAAAGTTCGTAATGATGTTGTTCCACGCTCATCAGGTTGGTGGCTAGACGCAGATGAACGTCTACCTTCTATTGGCGATTCTATGTCTGTTGCCTGAAAAAAAAAAAAAGTATTTATCAACCTCAATGAATATTGATAAATATTGTCAAATACTAATTAACCGAATTTCTTATATAGCTAGAAATAAACATTACACAATCAATATTTTTAACTAAGGACAAACAGTTCTCACATGATTTTTTAAATAGGTTTGCTATGAAAACAAATTTACCTGTTTTTCTCTAGAATTTTGCATTTGCAACAAGAAAGCAATTTTCTCCTTCAACATATCAACTTCAGCATCCCTTTTCTTTAGCCTATCGATTTCAACTTGCATTTTCTCCATCTTTTCATTAGCTTCCGAGGAAGACATTGATCTTACAGAGTGAGAACTAGATGTAGTAATTTGAGACGGTGTTATTCCAAGTCCCATACAACGAACATATCCTGGATGTTCTTTTCCAAAAACATTAACAAATGCTTCATTTGGAGAAGGAGTTTTCCCAATTTCAGCTTGCAATTGTTCCTGCGCAAACAGATGAAGCAAACTAATTAAATTCCTCTTTGCAACATAAATGTCTAACTTTGCAACTCACTATTACCAACCAAATAAGAAACTTTATAGCTTTGCAACTCACTATTACCAAAACTAACAGTTGCATCTTTGATTTATAAAGTGGTCAATAAGAAATAGTTACAATCACATAACACTTCTATTATTTACACTTACAGATTTTTCCTTGGCCTCATCACTGACAAATGACCCATCAGACTTTTTATGACAAATTGAATACATTTCACCCCTACTGTATTTTCGACCATCTCTCAGTTCCTACAAGTAAACACATGTAATAAGTACTTGTTCAATTAAATATGCAATCAATAGTAGATTGAGTGAAATCCTACCAACTCATCCCTCTTCCTTGCAAGCGTCTTAGAGCCTAATGTATGAAGGATTGTTAGCTTTTCTCTATTTGCAGCATTTTTATCAGCTTTCTCCTGCAATGATAACAAATGACATCAAAAATCTAAGCAGTAGAAATAAATGACAATGTAACAAAAGAATGATTACCATTGTATCCTTCTTACGCATCTATTGGACAAAAATAGTCCAATGGTCTTGATTAATAGAACGTGGATAATTTTGTAGGTTTTCCTCCAAAGAAAGATCCCACTTATAAAATTTCTTAAACAACCTACATCGTGCATCTCGCCATTTCTTTCCAAGGCTCGTAAGGATATATTTTTTGTTGTCTCCATCGTCAACAACAAATTTTGACTAGAATAATCATTAAAAAAAGTTAGTTTACAATCAAAACAATAAATAAAGAATATTCAATTGTTTATCATTGATACCTGTATTTTATCCTTAAAAATTTCATCTTTTCTTTTCGATGGAACTAGTTTCCAATTGTCGTACATTATAGGAAAATCCTTAAACTTCCTTGCAATTTCACCCAAAAAACCGCCTAACAAACCAGCAGCTGATCCTACTGGTTGCCCAGTTGAATTCCATCTAGTTATTATTCTACAAACATTTGGAGGAGCTCCAAGCACGTCTGAGACCCTTAAGTGCGTCTTTGAAATATGTCCCGCCTCATCTAACACATAACTCAAAGAAATATGTCATATCATAATCAAGTAAAACAATTAAATTTTATAAATATAATTAGACATTAGATAACATACTAATAACTTCTACATCCCAATATGCAGAATTCCGTTTTTGAGAAATTTCTGGCTCATCTTCTACCACATCTTCAGAGTGAGAGGATGTTTCTTGGAAAATTGTTTCTTCTATAGTTGGTGGTGTTGTCAACGGATAATGATGTGGTTCTATCATTTGCGCTTCTGGCAATGTTGTTGCTTGAAAAGGTGGGGCTTGAGAAGCTGATGGATTTGTCGGTTGCACTGCAGTTGGTGGTGCTGTCATGGGAGATGGTAATGGTTCTATCGGTTGCATTTGTGGCAGTGTTGTCACTTGGGCAAGTGGCAGACTTGTCGTTTGAACTGTTGGTTGTAAACTATGTCTCCGCAAGTGCTTCATTTTGGCTACTTCAAGATCTCTAGGTAGTATAAGTCTCGAGCGGCCCTTCTTGAAACGCTACAATAATTTATTATCCATGTAAATAAATAAAAATCAACACATACGAATAAGAAACATCTTAAATTGTTAGTATTTTTAGTTATTACTAACCGGTGAGGTTTTTGAAATGGTAGAAGAATATTTGTGAAGGGATTGAGAGAGATGAGTTAGATTGAGAGCCTCCATCTTTTTTTTATTCTCTTCCATTGTTTTGCGCCGAATATCCTCGTATGATGATTCCATTTTGTTCACAAGATTGAGACTCCAAATACACTTACACTGTAAACATTGATGACAACCAAGTTAGAATGATGCAAATAGCTAAACAACATAGGATTTTCAAAGATGACTGCCTTAATTATGCATAACACAAAAACGAACATAATAACAAAAATGAGCACATTAAACACATTAATAAAAAAAGTAGTAAAAAAATAACAAAGATTAAAGAATACCATATCATAAACAACAAACTAGGATTATTAACAATCATAAATTCATATCATGATTGTTGTCATCAAAATCGTCATTAAAAGTTGAAGTTTCAGGATCATCATCTGTAGCCATTCTTGCCAATTGTATATGTGTGGTTTCATTAGAAAAAATTTGTTCCAAATTTTAAGATGGGTATGGTTCAATGGGTGCCATAATTTCATCATCTCCACCCATGTCATACAAGTCTCTTGGCTTTAAATGAATAGGTATGCTCCATCCTTTTTCCTTTTCATCATCCACATAATAAACCATTTGAGCTTATGACGCTTTAATATATGGCTCATCATCTTCATGCTCTCCAGTATGTATTAGTCTTGCAAAATTTATAGAGGTAAAACCCAACTTATCCGTCTTAATGCCTCTTGGATTTGTGGTATTCGCCCATTTGCATTTAAACATGGGTACTTTGAAGCCATCATAGAAAAGCTCAATGATATCTATCAATCTTCCATAGTAAGGCACCCCTCCAAATCTCATTTGGGCATCATTATTGCTCGAGTAACTTTGTGTGCCGAACATGCCAAAAACTCCACTATTTTGAGTTTTTAATAAATTGTCTCGTGCCAATGTTCGAAATTTGAATCCATTGACATTAAATGCAGTGAACCTTCTAACTTTATCAGAAGGACCTTGAGCAAGACTAACGAGAACATTTTTATCAGATCCACTAATGTTGTCGAGATTGTTGCAAATCTAAACACCATAAAATATACAATTAGTCACATTCTTATTAAAAACCAAAGGAACTCAATCACCAATTTTGTCATGAACACTAACACGATTGCAGAATCAATGAGGAAACTCTCTATGAACCTTCTTGTCTACCTCAGAAGCACTCCTTGCACCACTCCTCATTTGGCTTCGAATAATACTTATATGTTGCCTATTTGGTTATTTAAAATTAGATGTATAGAAAAAAAACTTATTGGTAAATAATACAAATAGAATAAAATTACTTACCTTAGATAGTAGTCAACTATGATGCAGTTTGTTAAAACGTGTCTATGAGCCTGTAACTTTTCAATTGGTGTAAGGGTGTAGTATGAAGATCCACCAACATGTTTTCCAACTCTAGGAAATAATTCGGCTACACGTGAGTCACTTTGTATCTCATTAATAGGCTCATCATCTACACGACCAAGTTGATTCCATCTAGTCTCAATGTTTTCTAGATATCTTGAACAAAATGTAAGAATCTCTTGTACAAGGTATCCTTCTGCAATAGACCCTTCTGGTCGTGCTTTATTACGTACATACGATTTAAGTTGTCCTAAGTACCTATTATTGAACCACAATAATATTAGTTAGAACAAAATTGTCAAATACTAATTATTGAAGGAACAAAATCACACATATTTTACCTTTCAATAGGATACATCCATCGATAATGAACAGGACCTCCAAGTTTAACTTCTTCAACAAGGTGAACAACCAAGTGAACCATAACAGTGAAAAATGAGGGAGGAAATATCATTTCCATGTGGAATAAAGTAAGGACAATATGACTTTGCAATTTTTCCAAATCATCAACATTCAATACTTTACTACATAATTGTCTAAAGAATGAGCAAAATTCAATCAATATAGCTGAAATATCATCAGGTAATGTTGTTCGAATGGCTAACGGTAAAAGTTGTTCCATCAATATGTGACAATCATGACTCTTCAACATTCCATTCAACTTAAAGTTTTCCATGTCAATGCATCTTGAAATGTTGCTCGAATAACCATCAGGCACAATGATATTCTTCAAATAATAAATTAAATCAATATTCTAGAGGTATAGAATTGATTTTGACATATTTGGTTGTTTTCGAGTAAAATTTATCTTGTCTCTAAAATTAATCGTAACTTAGAAGCTAAAATTTGTAGCTTTTGATTCAAAACGTGATTTTTAGACTAAAATTTCTTGTTCAACTCAACATGAATAAATCTAAACATAACATACATTACATTCAACCAACTTTTAACTACAATCAATTTTTATCACCACATAACCGGAAAAACATATATATCTTTGTATATTGCATTTTATTGTAAAGTGTATGATTGACAAAAAAAAAATTGTGGCATGCAGATTTGATGAGAAAATGCGAATGGCAGCAAAACAAGGTGGAGTGGAGACAGATTTGTTTTACTTTGATCCCAAAGTGATTAATTGGGATGATTACTTTTTGAACATCCACCTCCCTGGTTTACTTAAATACACTTGGAAATGATACCATATGAAGTGAGACACACATATGTCCAACTTTAGTTTGTTTGGTGAAACATTGTAATAATTTTATTAAGTTTAAATTTGTGTTGGAAGAATACCATTATATATAATTATGTTATTTGTTGCTTAATGACGGTCTTAGTTAATTGGGTTAACTAGCTGCCAATTATGTTTTAAAATTGGAAATTGATCGTATGTATTATCCAATATCATATATGCTACTTGTATGTTACAAATAACTAAATAATTATTAAAGAAGGAAGAAGATTTTTGAACTGGAAATAAAAACAAGCTCGCACTCTCCGGGCTGCCTAACCTATTAGCGTTTATACATTTTATTTCAATACCCAATCAAGGGAAGAACATAAAGATCCTAACCAATGAAGTGTGTTTATTGGAATGTACAAGGCTTGGCCAACCCCTCCACTAGGTTGGCTCTTGAAAGGTTATGTTCTCTTCAAAAACAATTTTGTTATTATTTTTGAACCTTGGACAAAAATTGATGATTTTCTCTGAATAATCTTAATCTTAAACTATTTTTTATTAATTAAAGATATGATATGATATGCTTCCAAGTTTATGGTGTCTTTGTACTAATCATTTGCTACCTACTTTTGTTAATAACTCTACATAACATGTGACTTTTAAGTTGACTATGTACAATATGGATTTTACTTTTTCTGAAGTTTACGTCTCTACTAGTTATATAAGTAAAATAGACATTTGGATTTATCTTTCTAATGGCCAGGGGTTTGGAACCCAAATTGGATTGACTCTTGGTCCTCTAATTCTTGTTGCACCTTTTCTTGGTGATTTCTCTTTTAAATTTATGAAGATGTGGCTTTCCCATCATGATTTGTATTAACATCATCAAAGATGATTGCCTGATTGGAATGGTTCTTATGTTTGTTTTCCTATGAATTTGTTAAACCAAAAGCTTAAGACACTGAAACTCAGGCTAAATAATTGAATTAGAGACATTTATAGGAATATTCATATTAATGTCCAATCTACAAAAGTCAAATTCATAATCAAATTCACGAGGGTGGTTGCACTGAATATTTGTTGGATCAAGAAAAATCGGCTCAGATGGAGTTAGATAAGGCTTTGAAATTTGAAGAAGATTTTTTGCTAAAGAAGGCTAAGATTAATTGTCATATTCATGGGAATAGGAACACTTCTTATTTTAATGGAATTTCTAATATTAGACATACGACAAATTGGCTAACACTTCTGATGGTGTGGCTATTGAAAATCAATTTATAAGTTACTTTGAGTCCATTTTTAATTCTAATAATAATAGTATTGATAATGGGTTTATTGAGGTTATTCATAATTTTCTTGATGCCTCGATAAGTGATATGCTTACTAATTTACCTAATTTTAATGAAGATAGATATGTTGTTTTTTCTATGAATTCAGATGGAACTCCTAGCCCATATGGTTATGGAGTTTATTTCCTTCAATAGTATTCGGATATTTTTGTGAAGGTATATATAAGAAGGTGATGCAATTTTTTAAAACTAGTTGGTTGATGCCTAACTAGAATGCAAACATTGTAGTCCTAATACCTAAAGTTCATAAAACATACAAAATGGATCAATATAGACTAATTGCTCTCACCGATTTTAAATCCAAAGTCGTCACCAAGGTTCTTGCTGAAAGACTTGAGACTATCACACCAAGTAAATATAAACTTTTATTAGTGATTTAGGATATCACATTTCTCAAAGTATATATGGGACACTTTAAGTTAAATTTCTCAAATAAAAAGTGCAATCTCAATAAAATTGATTTAACTGTAGTTTACTAATTTAATTAATAAGTAAAATAAAATTTACAATTCTCATTTCCTGTATCATATATCAGAGCGGAACTTCTTTTAAACTTGAACTTCAAGACTCAATATTAACTTGTAATAACTACGATTTTCCAAAGCAAGGCCAAGTTAGTCAAGCACAAACAACGAAAGCGGTGAGTTTTGAAAGTATGTTGATAATATAATATAAATAAGAAGAACACGTAAATAATCGTAATAGAACACATCATAACACATTATGAAATATCAAAAGTATTCAAGGAAATAATATCTTATTATAACATCAAAGCCACACAAGTAAAATTATTATCTCATTATAATATGCATCAAATCCTCTAAGGGAAAATATTATCACTATTGAAACACATCAATCACAACAAAGCAATCACAAGAAAATTTAATGTGCATGAGCTTATACTCCACTTCTTCACAATTTGGTACCTCTGAGTCACCTAGGAATTCTCCATCAAAATACTCCAAGGTCTAACAATCTTGCCTTAAGGCTTAACAGTAGATTGTCACGATCTGACCTATTTAATTGTAATTCTCTAACATCACTAGACTTTTCAAACTCTACCTATATGATGACAATATAATCTCCACATCAAATACCCCTAACATGCAATTCCTCCCCTTGTTGGCACAGGGTAGACCATTAAGAGCATCATTTCAAGCACAAGTTGGAATCACTATTTCATCAACATGAGGTTACTTCAATATTCTCATCACAAATTTATAGCATCACTATCATCAATCATATACCATCATCATCAAATAAACTTATATCTTACAATGCATTCATGTTTTATTATCACACCACATAAACTCGTATAATCAAACATTTTCACAAAAATTCATTTGAGATTCAATATCACAATAGTATCAAATACAACACATGTAACAAAATTAAATCAAACAACACCTTATAAATATTTCTATTCAATATTTTAATCTCAAAATTTCTATATTTACACATTAATTAATTTATTCGTCAAAGAGTTATTGCTGTATGTAGCAAGTTCAAATGAATCATTTGAAAATACGACTTTCAAGTTCATCTCACAACATATTATACTCATGAATCCAAACTGTTTCTCACCCTTAGCTTATTTATATGCTTTCTCAAACACAAAAATCAATGGAAATTTTCAACAATAATTGTAGATCGACAACATACGGCGACGAATCCGAAAATAAATGGCGATTTCACAAAATTGTCGAGACACGACTGATAAATTATTAAGAGCATAAAAATCTTTGTTATATAATTAATAATAGTTTTAGGAGAAAATTTGGAGTCAAAACGACAAGAAAAAACTGCATAAAAAGTTCAACCTACTCGTCAAAGCGTCGGAGGAGTCTGACGTCAATTTCACAAAAAAAACACAAATGAAAAATGCTTCTTGAAGGTTTTGAAGAGAGGAATCCAAAAATAATATCCATTTTTTTGGAAAAATGAATGTGGTTTCTAGAAAATCCCAAAAAAGTCTAGCTAAGGAACGGAAAAATAGTTGTTTACAGCTAAACGGAGCCACAATCGGCCAAATCGAGGCCAGAAAAGTTCAACAGTGGATTTTACATGAGAAGCCAAGGTTTTCATGCATTTTAGTCGCTAAATGAGAATTAAGAAACTCAATCTCAATCTAAAAAAATACGAACAAAATCAAGAAGTTATAATTGAAGAAAATTTTTGACCAAGTGGAAAAGAATATATCGTTAAGATTTGAAGAAGATTTGATCAAGATTTTTCTACAACAATCTAAAGAATTTACAAACTCAATCTGAAAACAAAATACGAACAAAATCAATCTGAAGAATTTACAAACTCAATCTAAACAAAATATGAATATAATCAATCTGAAGAATTTACAAACACAATTTAAACAAAATACGAACATAATTAATCTAGAAGATATAAAGAATTGGATTCATAAATAAAGAATTGGCTAAAAAAAATATTATAAAAAAACATATTGTTCAGAATTATTTTTGAATAAGATCATTATTGACCAAACTAAAGGAATGAAAATACAATTCAGAATTAAACAAGGATTAAATTGGAGCCTTAATTTTATCTATAAATAGATACTCAAGGCTGAATAAGAAGATTATTGAATAAGAAGATCATTTTTTAAGTGTTTTCTTAGAGTGTTATACTCATTGTTATAATCAGCTTGTTATAAGCAACTACTCAAGTTCCAAACATTTGTATTCAAACCCAATAGTGGTGTTAGCGTGCTTTCAACAATCTAGGATAGTCAGGTTGTGTGGAGAAGACTTGGTTGGTAGAAAGTGTTTGTGTTCCTAAAAAGTCTGGCATTGTCATGTTGTTTGAGAAGACTTGGCTTATAGAATCAAGGTGGTTAGTTCATCAAACGTTTGGGGTTGTCAAATTGTTTGGGAAGACTGTTTGACGGGTCAGGTGCTTTATATTTCAAGATATTTGAATTAGTGAATTAAAGTCTTCTGAATGAGGGAATTGAATGTAGTCAAGTTAGTGGTGAACTAGGATAAATCTATGTGTTCAATTATTTATGCTTTCATTGTTTACTGCCTCTGAACCCGATTGCTTTTTATCTAACTAATTCATAAAAACCTACCAACCTTCATCAAATTAGAAAAATATTATCAACTTTGTCAAACACAATTCAACCCTCAATTGCTTATGTTTGTTTGGAAATTAGAAGACGGTGACAAATATGCTTAAGCCTCTGTGCAAAATATTTCAAATGCATTCACCTAATATGTCACTTCTGATATGTGGTACCAACTAAATTTGAAACACTACGGAGGAACGTGACACTATGACCTCATGTGGATACAATCAAGTCCTTTGTAGGCTCGCTCTACATCATACTCCTTAGATCACTATTGGTGTCTAGTCAGGGCATTAGTGTGTTTCATGGTAGTTTTTGATATTAGAGTGTTATCTAAATTACTTAGACATTCCCCACTTGAATAGCTCAAGATCCATTGTGATCGTCACCCCAAGGTCCAATCGAGTTTTGTTTCCCTGTTATGACTATGTTACTTAGCCCTCTTAAATATCATGAATGCACAAATGCACACACATTTCATTTAATCATTAGTTCATTATTTAAATCACCTTGGAGTCTTAGCCCTGACATATACATTTTTACCTTTGTCGTCCTAATTCACCCTTAAACTTGGAGGACTATCATAAACATGAGTTAGGTATCATCAAGACCATCATTTCAGCATAATAATCTCACCATCATTTTATCATATAATCACACTAATTCATGCATCATAAATCATCATTCGTCATCGCATCAACTTAAATCATCATAAGTCATCAGCATTATTTAAATAATAGCTCACATAACCTGTAAAGTTTCTAAACTTATTTTTAATTTTGAAAATCTCAAATTCACATTTAATCAATTTATTTAATTACTACACAAAGAATGTAGCCATAGCAAGTCCTGAGAACTGTGGAAATTATAGTATTATCATTTGTCTTACATATTTCGTACCCGTGAATTGATTTTAAAAAAAAGACTCCACCCTTATTTTAGCAGCTGCAAAGTAACCACTTAGTTTGAGCTATGTTATCCTCACGCAGTTTTAACCAATGAAAGAACTTTAAAAAGTAATGAATAATAATTAACATTTTGAAAACGGATTTAAAATCTTAAGACACATTTAAATTTAATGAATCGTAGATTAAGGAAGGAGAAGTGAGTTTTACTACTTGATGGAAAATGACCCTTAAGGACTTTGTGACTATCTCCAACTCCATAGTAGCTGGATTTTGTTAGAACTTACATATTTCATAAAAGAGGTTTAGAGTTTATGGTAGATCAGGTTTGTGTTTAGGATACTATTTAATAAAACACTTTCTAATGTTTAGAAAAGAATTCTAAGCAGAAGTATAACTAATTGATGGTGATATTCCTCATTCATATTCAAGAAAGAAAATTGATTGGAACTTAGGGATGTAACCGGCCAGGTCAGTTTGGTTTTTCAGCAAAAAAAAAAAAAGAAATTCCAAACCAATGAAATTTGCACATATCAGGTTGGTTTTGTTTTGTTTTTTTTCTTTTATGACTAAATGACTAAACCCGAACTAAACTAAACCAATATAGAGATCCGGAGATGGAGAGAAGATAGAGAGGAGTGGGTGGTGGCGTTACCACAAACAGTGACAGAGAAACAAATGCTCGCTGGTTGTGTGGAACAGAGAGAAACGAAGACAGACCAGACTCCAAACAAAGAGGAGTGGCGGCGGCGAACTCTAAGATTTTTACGGATGAGGAAGATAACTTTGAAGAATGAATGAATGACCGAGTGAGTAGGATTTGGCATATACGCTCCTCAAAACTTATTTCACACTGTCCGACTAGACAAACAAATTCATTTTTGTTGTATACACATTACTTTATAGTTAACAAAATAGTCAATAAACGCTCAATTAACCTCCTTAAGTAACGAGCCATGCCGAGAAAACTCCTCATCTCACTCACAGCAACACCGCTTCAACATTATAGGATTCACTGCTATACCATCCCTGTTTATGACATACACAGAATTGGACTCTAAGTCACATTTGTTAGGCACCGAAAGCAGAAACGAAGATACCCATATTTGGTACCTTAAAGTGACAATTTAAGAATGAAGAATTGAAATTGATAATAAAACTGACATTAACTAGCTTTATATAAGAGACTAAACACGAGTTGAAATATTGTACAAAAATCAAGCATTCCAAATATATGTCAAAAACTTATATCATATCCTGGGTACTTTTTCTTCCCCAATTAACCACCTCGTTAACCAACTTGGGTCATCAGCAAAGAATTTACATGATGAGGGAATGATCCCAAGGTCAGCCCCAACTTGGTCATACTCCTTTAGAGCTGCTTCCATCTCTGCTCCAACAGCGACATCATTAAGAATTTCAAATGAACTCATGCTTAAAGCCTCCGCATAGTGTTGCTCTCTCTCGTGATCATTTTGGAAAAGTTCAAAGGCAGGTCCCTGCATAAGTAGAAGACAATGATGGAAAAATACTAAAAACTGCACTTTGACAGCATAAGTTGCAATAACACAACACAAAACATCCGGTTCTGTTATCTGCTTGATGTCATTATTTATCTGTTTGTTGTTTTCTTTCTTATGTATATTTCTTGCGTGTTGGATAAACAAACAGAACATGAGGATTTAGGGTATCTATGCAGCATAGAAATTTATTTTAAATAAACTAAAAATACCTTTCTTGGGTATATGCAACATATAATAACTTCACCTAAAAGCTTAACCAGTTAGACAATGGCTATTTTCTTTTTGATCTTGGAATGGATTCAGGTATCTCCACAGCGGGTAGGCAAAGGATTAATCCCAATGATGTAGAGTATTTGTTAAGAACAAACTCCTTTCCTAGTGGATGCTAAAACATAGGTCTTAGCATGCAGAGTATACTTTTATTTTAACCCAGCACTTTGACTTTCACCAAATTAATAAACGGAAAATAACACCAACTAACCCAGCAGGTAGTTAAAGGGTTAAACTAAGGAGGTACAATCCTCTGTTTGACGCAAGCTATGATTATAGAATAGTAACTAATAATGTTTGATTCTTATTCACGTGAAAAAACATACCTGACATAACTCAGCATAATGTTTATATATATCACTGCTCTCATCTTGATCACCAAGGAGGGTTCCTCCATACCAACCGTTGGCCTCGTTTGCTGAGGTCATTGTCAAGTACCTAAAAAATTAAGGATATAACAAAAGCATCATCTGTAAAATGCTACTAAATAAAGGCACCAAAAAGGAAAAGAGTAGGTGATTATTAGCCAATCAAAGAACAACAGTATTTACTAACACAACTTTGGTTTTCTGGGATTTTCTGAAGATAGTACATCCTCGAAATGAACTTATCAACTTTTAAAGGAAACTTCATAATATAAGCAACTTTGATGTGGCTATTGCTAATTGGAAAGAATTAACAAAGTTGTCTATATAAAGTCATTTTTGAAATCTAGGTTCAAGTCTTACTCAACTTTACAAAACCGGTTTGTAAGGTGAGAGATGCACACAACTTATAAACACCATTCAGGCTATATCAGAATCTAATGTGGGACTCATTCGACACATCATTCACCCATAGGACTGGACATTAGAGTGTGAAGTTTGCTAAGACTAAACACCTACGGGTACCCAATGGATTTAGGATAGTCTCTGAAATCGTCTTAGAATTTAGGTTTTAAATCTTACTCAACCCCACCAAACCGACTTATAACTGGATAGATGCTCACTACTTATACCAATTATTCAGGCCATATTACTATCAATAGTATTAACAGCTATGTTACCTTAGGCCAAATGTAGGAAAATGACCAAATGGGACAAACATCAAATGATATTAGACGATGCATCAAATCCTTGCAAGGATAATGCATGCTCTAGATACATACCTTTGAAAAACATCCTCTTCATTCATATCATTGTCAGAGGAAAGCCAATTCAAGTTACAAAAGTCATTAGCATGAGATCCCTCAATGTTAGTTTCACTGGAAGCAACTTTTGCAGCAGAGGAACCTTCTTCATACTTTCTCTGGCCAAAAAGCCAATTTGGGCTTCTGAGCTGTATCTCACTGGATAAAAACAGCCGAACATCAGCGAATCAACAAAAATTACCTTAAGATACCAAGAGCGCAGAATATTTTTGCATCTCACAGCCAAACACTCCACTTACTATTTCCCCCCTAAAATTAGAATACACATAGGGTTGGGAGGGAAGGGGAAATTGATATTGTGACTAAAGTTTAAGTAAGGGACTTACACATATAGAAATGAAGGGTATATATACTGATTTTATCAAACTAATGATTAACTCCTTTATATTAGATTATGTTCAATGTCAATTGAGTCGAGTAAAAGGAAGAATAAACTTCCTATGAATGATGTGGAGTGTATCCAACCTTTTGCCATTTTAATGGGTTAAAATCTTAACCAAAAACATTGTAAGTTTCTCGTGATTATTATAATATAATGTTGAAAGATAATCACAAAGTAATAAAATTTCATGTGATGCATTTGCATATGAACTTTGATTAAAAAAAGTAGTAAAAGAAAAATGATGGTGCATAATAAGAATCCCAAGCATTGATAGAAAAAAATAAGTTGAAGGAACGGAAAAGAAAGCGTATGACAATACATTGTGCTGACCAATACATTTATTTTAACTAACAATAACTGGTACCAAATACAACTCATTAATGCAAGTTTAAAAAGCAATAACGAAGGGACAACATCAACTACTGTCATCATAAATCAACAAAAAGCAGACCTACAGGAACCTGGTGTTAAAATGAATGGCAGGAAAAAATTTATTATTTGAATTTGCACATAAAAAAATAAAGAGAAAAGGACAGCACCCTATAATCAGATAAATAAAAATATAAAAATCGGAAGTTGATAGTAAAAACAAATGGGAGGAGGGCATGAGTTAGTTAGACAGTTGGATGTCAGTTTCAGTTATTTACAATATGAATCTATAAAAGGACAGGTAATTCAGTACAGGGGTTTAAATAACAAGAGCGAGGTAGAAGGACTGCATTCATAAATTTAGATTTGAGCACTAAGCATAAGCTGTATTATGAAACTATGAAAGAGGAAACACTTTGTGAAGGGGAAACCTTTAGATAGAAAGTTCTCATTGGTTATTTTTAATTCAATAAGAACTAGCAACACATTATTTTTCCTTTCCTTCCTATGTTTTTCTCACGCTCCCTCTGAAAAATCTGTTTCAAGGTGTGTGAACAGAATTAAATTCATCAAACAGCCACAAAGAATAAGAGATATTACGCTGCATCAGGTGCCACCCCACTGTTTCCAGAAACACCACCTGGCTTCTGATCAGGTTCACATGAAAGTCTTACATTTTTAATTGTACTACAGGTCTTTTCAATTAACTTGTCAAATGATGTCAGCTTTATGCGTGAGAAATCGTCTCTGCAAGCTGGTACAGGGGTGAAGACCGTTCCATCTCTCCCAGAGGAGGGCTTAAGATTGAGTTCAGAACTGCAAAATTTAAAAAGATATTGAAGATCAAAATGGTAAATAAACAACATATATAAAGGATGTGATTAGCAAGATAAAATGTAACACATTATAGAAGCATTAGGGATGGAATTTGATAAATATAATTCCTTTCCAACAGAAGGGAGTTTTTTGGAAGTACAGATGAAATACAGGGTAAGAAGATCAAATGCTCCCCGCCAAGAACAGAAACATTTACCAATATCAGATTCACTTTCTCTTACTGCAAGTCTGCAATTAACTTTTGCTTCCACATACTCACTTCACACACCCATTAAAAATGCCTTCTCCTAATTATAATTGAGCCTTAGATTCAAGTTACAAGAATATGCATGTAAGACATTCCATGGCTGCACGGGTCTAATAATACTTACTTGAAAATAACAAAAATTGTGATAATTTGATGATAATACACACAAACAAGCTGTGCATAAAAAGGGAATCTCAAACTTGAGGATTAAAAATAATCAGACCTATGAATCTACTCTATCTAAGGAAACTATATCACATAAAGAAAAAACAAGGAAAGAAATCAACAAAATCATCTTCATAAGTTAGAGCATATATGTCATTTGCATCTCTTTTGTAACATATATATATGCTATCCTAGAACCTCGCAAGAACTAGGTGAAGATGTTTGCTAGTTGATCATTATAAAAAACTGAGGAACACTTTATCACAGTTTTTTTCCCATATGAAATAACAATAAATCGCAATGTTTGATCCGCTAATTAAGTATTGGACTTGAACAATTTGGTAGGAGTGATAGGATGTGGTGTTTTAGCATACGATCATTTCGAAAAGAAAAAAAAAGATAAGGATTACTAGCAATGCGATCAAAAGTATTAGAACCCAAAATATCAGATCCAAAGTCCATAATAAGAGAAAGAACAAAAATTATCAATGTGGGTAATAGTATGTTTTGGCTTTCTGGGCAACTTTAAGTTGAAGATCTCCTTATATGGTATATACTTAGTCGTGAGGAAAATAAAAACCACAGGCTCTGACAAATTAGGCAAAACCAAATAAATAAAAAATACAGCAAACTGGACCAAAGCAGTGCAAATGAAAGCCAAAATAGTGACCCTAAAGGTTGTTTGCGAAGAAGAACATCCAACTTGATATTGAAACATAAAAATGAGGAAAGGTCCAAGTAGAGCATGGATAGGAATTTTAGGTGAGATGCTGCAAATCAGATGCATCTCCGAATCTGTGGAGAAGAATCGCATCTGTAAGATCCTGAAAGCTCTATTCAAGAGGGGTTCTACAAGGAAGAACAAATCTGAGAGGGGTGAATATGATGGGATGGTTTTCTCCTGGTAAAGTTTCCAAAAACAGCAAATATTGTTGCTTGGAGAATAGATCATTCTAGGTCTTGTGAGCTGACAAACAAGACTATCTTAATTAACTATGGGCTGTAGACCAAGGATATGCCCTAACCAGAGGATTTAGGGTTACAGCTTTGCTGGATCAAAACCTTGTTCTCTGAGGCCAACATGAAACAAATGAATTTCTCATTTTTGAGTATTTGATGATACCACACTTGGGATATGAACTGTAGTGCTGTATATATAAGGGATAAGAGAATCACCGCACTTGGGGATTGAAACAAAATCAGTTATGAATCCCTGCCTGCACTTGGGGATTGAGAAAAATCACAATTATGAATCTACTCTATCCAAGGAAACTAAATCATATAAAACAGAAAATATAAGGAAATAGACACAGCACAAGTCATTAAGTAACAAGGAGGCCTCACAACTTCTCAGAAATAAGATCATCTCCAATCCCGGATACATGGAGATAATAATCTGAATCAAGCTCCCATAGAGCAGGTTTTCCTTCCTGTGGTTGGAAGTAACCTAAAAATCTGGAAATGGTACAATGTCATCAGTATTTCAGACCATTATTCAAGACAAGTTAAAAAAGGGACAGAGTATTTAAACATCCGAAACCTAACAGTATCAAATCTTAATAAAGATGAGATATAAATTCCATTTAGGAAAGGAAAGATAAAATAGGTGGAAGGAAAAATACAAGTTTATTGCGTCTTGTTTTTCACCATCTGTATAAGCATTGCTATAATAACGTTTTATGGATTTTAAAAATTCTCTAGATTGTGTTGTTGCTTTCCACTTTCCCTGCCTCTCTGGAAACACCTGTAATTCATAAAAAATACATCTATTATACCAGCAGCAAAAATGAAATGCAAATAAGAAAATTAGATAATTATCCAACAGATTACACAAATTTAGAATCATGTAAAGTATGACATACAGTATTATGAGCTGCAGAACCACCATACTGCTGGGCAAGAGCATCTCCCATACTTTGATACATATCCATTAGAGCTGCCGCAATACTACTGTCAGGATCCACTTTTGGCACATCCGTCAAACCCATTGCATGGAGCTGGCGTCCTAAAGCTTGAAGGCCATAAGCATACTGGGCGACATTTGTACGGTCCAAGCAGTCAATGCAGTTGGTACGGAGAACTCCACTCTGAAAATGAGGTGCCTCAGTATTAAAATAATTTATTTTGTGCTGATGGTTCATATCCTCTCTGTCTCGAACAGCCATAGAATTAAGCATTTCACTAATGTTCCCATTCCTTGCAAGATCCCCAGAACTAGCTGTCAGATCTCTGAGTGAAGCATCCCTGTATAAGGAGAAATTGAAATATAAATAGAAATTATTTTCTCTTAAGCAATATTTTGCACTTTTACACACAACAAAACTTCAATAAAGTTTTGCAAAATAAGAATCTCTCATACTTAACATCCTAGTTGACAAACTACCGACATGCCTTATCCCACTACACATAGTCAGGTATATGGATCAAATGATGTCGTTTGAATCTAAATTCTCAAGAATTAGAGTAAAAATATATTTTAATGAATTGAAATATGTTAACAATACATCAGTTATATAGATATATTTATATATATACTAGATTACTATAAAACTAAATCCCTATTAGTACTCATATATAATTAAATCCCTACTAGTACTCCTATACAACTGAATCCCTATACTTTAAGGGTATTTTTAATACACTCCCCCTCAAGCTGATCAATAGGTGTTCTCCATTCCCAGCTTGGATACCATTCTTTAAAAATTGTTGTTTAGCCCTTTAGTTAGAAGATTTGCAAGGTTGCCTTGGTAGGAGACATATGGAGTGCAATTTAGGCCCTATTGAGTTTTTCTTCGATGAAACGTCTGTCGACTTCAATATTTTTGGTTCTGTCATGTTGTACTGGATTATGTGTTATGCTAATAGCAAATTTATTATCACAAAAGAGTTTTATTGGTTCATTCCGCTTCATCTTCAGATCCTCCAAAATGATTTTCAACCATAGTAACTCGCATATCCCTAGTGTCAATGCCTTAAATTTTGCTTCAGCACTGGGTCTATATACAACACTTTGTTCCTTACTCTTCCAAATCACGAAATTCCCACATAGGAAAGTGCAATATCATGTGGTTGACCTTCTATTTACAATTAACCCTGCATAATCAGCATCAGTAAATGCTTCAAGACCCACATTTCCAATTCTTCTTAACAAAAATCCTCTTCCTGGAATTCCTCTCAAATATTGCACGATTCTGAGTGCACCTTGCAAGTGTACCTCCTCTAGTTGGTGCATGAATTGACTAACTAGGCTTACAGTGAATGCAACATCAAGTCTAGTATGTGACAAATATGAGTCTTCCAACTAATCTTTGGTACATTTCCTTGTCAACTGCAATGTCTTCTTCTGCATTTTCTAGCTTTAAATTTGGATCAAATGGCGTACTCTTTGGCTTGCATGTTGTCTTGTCCGTTTCTTGCAAAAGATTTGTGATGTATTTTTGTTGGAATATGAAAATGTCTTCCTTAGAGTGCGTCACTTCAATTCCCAAGAAATATTTCAATTTTCCCAAGGTTTTAATCTCAAATTCCTTGGCTAAGTGTTGTCCTAATGGTTGTTGCTCCTTTTCATCATCACCGGTCACTATAATGTCAACTAATAACGTTGTTACTCCCCCTGACTAAGAGTGCATGATAAAGAGGGTATGATCTATTTGGCTTTGTTTGAAGCTTAGACCCACCATGACTCTAGCAAACCTCCCAAACCACGCTCGTGGCGATTGTTTAAGCCCATATAGAGTCTTTTTTAGCTTACAAACAGTGTTGGCAGCAATATGTTCAATATATCCAGGGGTAAGTCCATATAATTCTCTTCTTCTAGACCTTTATGAAGAAAGGCATTTTTTACATCAAATTGGTTCAAGTTCCAATTGTAATTAGCTGCTAGAGATAATATCACCTTGACGGTATTCATTTTTGCAACCGGAGCAAATGTTTTCAAGTAATCCACTCCATACGTTTGAGTAAATCCTTTAGCTACCAATTTTTCCTTGTACCTCTCAATAGACCATCAGCCTTCTACTTTACAGTGTATACCCACTTGCATCCTACAGGTTTCTTTCCAAATTTCTTTCCATTTGGTAGAGGGACCAAATTCCAAGTATTGTTCTTGTCCAGTGCTTCCATTTCCAAGTCCATGGCTTATTTCCATTTCCTGTCAAACAATGCTTCAGATAGAGAAGTAGGTACAGTGGTAGTGTTCAAGCTTGTGAGAAAGGCTTTTTGGGAAGAGGGACCAAATTCCCAAGTACCGTTCTTGTCCAATGCTTCCATTTCCAAGTCCATGGCTTGTTTCCATTTCCTGTCAAACAATGCTTCAGATACAGAAGTAGGTATAGTGGTAGTGTTCAAGCTTGTGAGAAAGGCTTTCTGGGTAGGTAAAAATTGTTCAAAACATAAGTAGTTGAATAAAAGGTAAAGTGGTTTATTGGTACATGTCCTAGTATTCTTCCTAAGGGCCATTAGGATATGAAGGTCATCATAAGTTGGTGGTGTGTTGGATTTTAATTCCTGGGGATAGAAAGATTCATAGATTAGATTACTAGAATTTGAAGCGTCAACGGAAGTTACCTCATGTAAGGTCGAATTGGAGTCATGGATGTGAATACATTCAGGAATGACCTTTGTTCTTCTTGTATATACTAGATTCTTCTCATATCTTAAATCAGTGTCATCGTTTCCATCTTCCTCAGAATCAATTTCAGTCTCAATATTGTCATTTCCGTCTTTTTCAAAATCAATTTCAGTCTCAATTTTTGGTTCAAGAGTCAACTCAGGAAATAGAAGAGATTCATCTTCCTTGTATTCTCCCCCAAAAGATGAGTTTGACCAAAGAAACTTTCTTATTCATGGAAGGGGACATCTCGGGAGACAAAATTTTTGGGATGATGGATGATAACATTTGTAGCCCTTTTGCATTGAAGAGTACCCGATAAAGACACATTTTAAGACTCTAAGATCAAGTTTCCCTCTACTACCACTATAAATATGGACAAACGACGCACACCCAAATATTTAGGGAGTAAAATTGCTACAGGTGACACATTAGGGTAGAACGAGGACAGGGCCTCCATGGGAGTTTTGAAGGCAAGGACACTAGAAGGTAATCGATTTATGAGATACAATGCAGTTAAAATTGCCTCTCTCCAAAAAAATTTGGAAACTTTATTTTGAAATAACATCGCTCGAGTTTGATCTAACAAGTGCCCACTTTTCCTCTCAGCAGTCTCATTTTATTGGGGTGTTTTAACACATGAGGACTCACGATGCAAGCTCACACACCTCACAGTGAACACTTTCTACCTCTAATTTTTTGAAGAGGAAAGGAAACAACTGTTTTATGACTCTAAATGAAGGATAACTCAAGTGGCAGTGATACAAAATGACCTTGTCCCTATTGGTCTTTATTGATTTAGAAAGAAAAAAAAGAGTTGGTATTGTTGAGTAAATTTGAAGGAAGATTTTGATTATCCAAGTAATAAAGACCATTTTGTTCTCTAGCATTACCAAATGTCCTCCCTGAATTCTTGTCTTTAAAGACACAAGATTTGTTATAAAAAACATTACATGATAGGTCTTGTGTTAGTTTTTGTACGGAAATTAAGCTAGTGGACAATTTAGGAATACGAAAGACATTTCTTAGAGTTATGGATAAGTTTATTTGGCCATCTCCTTGACCTACTGCAGTTAGAAGGGTACCATCTGTTGTGGATATTTTCTTGATGCTAGGGCAAGGTGAATAAGTGGAGAATTGTGTAGGTAAAGATGTCATGTGGTCAATGGCTCCATAATCCAGTATCCAATATTAGCTATAGGTTGTATCTGAAGCATTAAGTCCAAATGAAAATTAAAACTTACCTAGTACCTATTGGTTTCTCCAACTTACTAAGAAGTGATCTAATCTTCTCTACTGCATCTTCATTGACTCGGGTCAGTGCACTTTTGCTTTATTTAACTGTCATATTCGTAAAATCAGCAGACAGCGGTATTAGAGACAAAAGACTGATCTATCAAACAAAACAAACTTCAAACGTCCAAAAATATCCACAAACTATAAGTGTGCTATAATGCCACAATAGAAAAGTCCAAGCAAAAATTGAGTGAGCTTCAAATGATCCACAAACAAAAGTGCTCCGATCAGAAAGTGAACCCCCAAAACGAAACGAGAAATGACCGATCTATAATATGATTGAAAACGACGGTGAACGGAGATCTAGAAGGCAGCGCGTGGGCACCATGCACCAGATATGACGTCGCAAGTGGATGGGGGCAATGACTATTTATTTATGGGAGAAACAAATTGTTAAATATAGTAAAGTAAAATATATTCATCTCGTGGGGGAAATTGTCCCTTTCTCTTGAACATGGATCCATGCATGCACACATTGCTCGAAAGGTTTTAAAAGCATTCCCTGTGACTATCAAAAATTGCACTTCACCTACTACTAGGGATTTACATTACGGGAAAAAATAAATCTCTTCTCAGCTATAGAGTTGCCACTTCGTTGGTGGGGTGCATTTCTCTCCCTTTCTCTACTTGCCAGTTGTAGACCCACTCTATCTTTCCAAATTCAAATCCATGTATCTATTTGAAGCACCCCACAATACCTTCAACGTTTTTACAGCAATAAACTTTGCAATCTTTCCCACTTCTTCTTTAAACAGTTGGAATCAGAACTTACAAATCTGTGAGTGCAACAAACCGACCAATGTGAGAGAAAGAGAGATCCACACAAGACAACACAGAATTGAGAATGAAAGATTTAGAGCACCGGGTTACCACCTTCTAATCTACCTTACACCTTAGCTGGTTTGGTCAAGCATGAAAAATATCCGTAGAAGCACCGGTAAAGAGAGTGGATAAGATGAAGAATGAGGTAGTGAAAAGGAAAAGAAAAGGTCAAGCCACTTAGAAGCATTTAGATTTAAATGGGATGCCATTAGACCTAATTCATGTTAAGACATCATGGCATTGTGTAATCTATGTAGACAACAATGGGGAAAAATTCGTCAATGTTTTTAACTTTTTGTATTGAAGTTATGATTCAACTAAAACATAAATGAAACACAAGAAAAAAATGTATTGGATAATAGATTACAATTTGAACGATGGATCCTACCTTCCTGTGCTTGTTCGGTTACTCTTGTTTGCCCTCTTTATGATATTGGGTTTGCCACTATAGTAAAAACTTGTTAAATCAAGTGCTTCACTTGCTACACCTCCTAAAACTGCCAAAACATTTGCAGACTTGCTTTGAAAACAGAAGAGCATAGTAGGGAATAGTCAGATTTAAAATAGAACTGCAGGAATAAACAAAGAGACCCCTACCGAAGGACAAAATGGTAAAGATTAATATCCTCACCTTTTTGCAAACTTGTGAAAGTCCCAGTGAATAAATCTAAGATGGTTCTCTACTGGGAAAATTTGGTTCAGATATCCAACAGCATTTGCAAATTCACGCCTCAGCATCATTTCTCGAGGCCTTTTCTCAACTGTCTGCATTTTATCATTTAAATCAGCCACAAAAATATAAAAAACAAAAATTTAATTGAAGAAATACATCAATGCGAAAAGAAAAACACTAGGAAGTTTCAAAGATGATGAATCCCCCTTAAGAAAACTAGCTAATGAGTGATAATTGCCGAAGTTTTACAAGGATTACTTTGGTTATATCTCGAGTTAATGTAGAATCTCGACAGACTCCCTACACACCCAAGATAGGACTTTTGATGCGTAAAGTTTGGATATCTATGAGTGAACTAATAACACATCTAGGTTAGGTTGTGATACCATCTCAGAATTTGGATTCGGTCTAAAACAATCCCAAAAGCTAATTGAAGGAACGAGAATTGAAAAATTCTTATGAGGGCTACTTTTTCTTCAAGAACCAGGATGCAGACAAACATTAGGTCTTCCTCCAAAGAAATTAATTTTTTATTGGGAATTACCTTAATCAAATTAAGAACAATAATGGGATTGCCATATCTCTTAGCAAGGTCTTCAAAATGAAACTTTGTTGCTTGGTATGTTGGATCATACCTCTGCACTGGAAATCAAAAGGGGGGGAGGAAAAACATCAAAAGAAAAGTGTTATAACAGCATAGAATTTAACAATTAAAAGGATAAATATTGATCCCATCTGTATTCTTACAGATTATGTCAGGCTTAGGGCTAAATCTTGATGCTTCTTGTGACCAGAACAGTGGTATTGATCCACGCATTTGCACAACTGAACTCATTTTGCCCTTGCAGGAGCCAGTTTCTTCATCGAGGACAATCTGCTCAGTCTCAACATCATTAGCAACCCTCCCCCGATCATTCACTCCCCTTTTCAGGTAACTGCAAAAATAATTCATGATGAAGAAATTAATCCAACCATTTTTATTAAAGCCACCAGATAGACACTTTGTGTAAATCAAATATCTTCACAAAATACTGATAATTCATGACAACAAAGAATATTTCATATTTCAGGACTGCTACATCTTCCAATTCAAATAACATAAAAATGCTAAATACGGAAGAAGAAAAAAAAAGCATCAAAGAATAAATGTTCGACCAAGGCTGCATAATCAATTATTGTAAGTGTTTCCCCTAATCTAGATGAAAGGCCACAGAGATAAAAATTCATTTCTGCAACCAATGTAAAATGTCAATCTACAATCCTACCTAGTAGAACACTTGAGAACAATTAAAATGAAACAGTGAGTAATACTTTGACAGCAACTAATTTGATATAGGGTAGATATCTTCCCAGCCATAATAATTAAACCTCTATGAAAGGAGGGAAAACAACATATAGAGGGTATGTATATGACAAAGAGAATGAGGAACCCAATCATCCAAATAAAAGGCTAGCATCTCATGTATTAAATAACCTGAAGTAAGGACAACAACACTCTAAACCTAGAATATGATCGTGTTGCTCCCAAGAAATAGAGTCAACATTACGAATAAAGATTCAAATCTTGAATCAAAATATTTATTTTCCAAATAATCAAATCTTTGAATCCCTAGAAAATAATCAATAAAAATATGGTCTTGTAAGTAAAAATAAGTGACATATAGAAAAAACATAATCTGAAATATAATATATGACTCTAAAATAATGCAAGATTCAAGTCATAAATAAAAATGACAAAAAAGTGGTTGGCTACACAAAGTTCAGGGGTAAGCTATGATTGATGTGATGATTAATTAGAATGAATCAGGATTCAGGATTCATGTTGTGATTCAGGTTCTAGATAGTTACGCACAGCAATTTGTATTGATTGTGTTCATTTTTGTTTTGGATTGGGATACAACCCGCATTTCGTGTAAGGGATCTATTGATAACCATTCTAGTCATTTGAGAGAGTTAGGGCTGAGAGGAACAGACCCTTGAAGAACTGTATTTCGCATTCGGAGGAACTGTTCCCCAAATTTTCAATTAAATTACTAGGTTTATCCTTTAGGCAACCCGTAATTACTAGGTTTCTGGACAAATTTGTGTACTACTAGTAGCTTTATTCTTGAGGCAATGTAAAATAGAAAATAGAGATCGCGACCATTATAATTGGGCTTGACAATTACGGTAAAGATTCAACTATCTTTTGGATGCAATTCAACTTCATTTACAGCTGAGTATGCCAAGCTTCAGGCTTTGCAATATAGTGGTTAGATATTGCATTTATCTAAATTTTGGTTTTAAATTAGAACCTAATTGTATTGAATGATCCATATAGTTGACTCGACTGAATGATTATTATGATGTTGAATTTGGCAACTAATATGCATGCAAAGGAAGTTCTCTAAACAAATAATATTATTTCAGCTTTGGCATCTTGACAATAAATAAATAGATTATAGGATTCAGAATGTACTGTGCCTTGCACTCTACCACCAAATGTATTGTAGACAAAATGTAGGATAGGACTAAGACTTACAAGGTTACCCTAAACCTGCACTACACTGAAACACTAAAATATCCTTGTGTTCCAATAAAACACAGATGCAGCTTATTTTACAATTCAACAAGGTCACTAAACAGTATTTTTCATTTCCGATGGATTTATAACTATCATCCAGCTAATCAAACACTACTACTACTAGTTGAGTAGTTACACAAACTCCATTGAAAACTGCTGCAGTTATAAGATAACAAGTTGGAAAAACTTTCAGTGTACCAGATGGTTCCACTAACCTTCAATCAGTGAGGGGG
>JBBPBR010000003.1:46198529-46210648 GCA_037974775.1 Cicer pinnatifidum
AAAAGGAATCTACTATATATAGCAATTAGAGAGGAATTGTATGTGGGAAGTCGTTACAAAATTGAGTAGATCTTTTATGTCCATTTTAATTCATTATCTCTACTTTATAAATATTAGTGTCATTTGTCTTATATGAAACTTTTTTATTTTTTTAATTTACATCAACTAACTTTTATTAATATTATCGTTATTTTTAATAATTTTTTATTAATATTGTCATCTTTCCAACAAATAATAAATATAAAAAAAAATAAATATAAAAAAAAAGTGTGGAAGAAAAATATTTAGAAGATGAAGTTTTTTCTTAAATATAATATGAATTTATTAATATGAAGCTTATCTGTAAGACTTGAGAATAGTTCCACAAAAACTGCAAATAATAGCTTTCCAATATTTACTGTTGACAGGAAGATAGCAAAATCTTGTTTGAGTCAGCATATCAGCCACTCTGGCGCTGCTTCTACACCGCGAACAAGTTCCCGCCACCGGTTTGCTCCGCCGTATTTTTGTTTTCTGATACACAAGAAAGCAAAAACAAGCCATGTGTGTCTCGAAACCAAAGATTATTATTTGTTTGTTCCTAATAACTTATAGATGTGTTTGTGTGCGAACCTATTATATAATCGGCAGAAATTTTGTCGACAATTGAATCATTTAAAACTTGTCAACAATTGAACGAGTGTTGCATTAATTAGACGGAACACACACTCTAATATATGATTTAGATATCCCACACGGTTCAAAGATACAACTCGCACACAACCCCTTTCCAAAAAAAAAAATCAATACACCTAGCACTACACTTAGATATATTAGATTTGATTCTAAAATATCGGTATCAAACTCAAAACTAATTATATTATATTATATTATATTATATTATATTATATTATATTATATTATATTATATTATATTATATTATATTATATTATATTATATTATATTATATTATATTATATTATATTATATTATATTATATTATATTATATTATATTATATTATATTATATTATATTATATTATATTATATTATATTATATTATATTATATTATATTATATTATATAATATAATTTATGACAGGACCGACACTTAAATTTAAATATAAATTACTCTTCGATCATACTATTAACACAATATACGTAATTAAAAAGGATTTTAATTTTTTTTTTTATCGCAACATAATCATATTAGAATCGCACGATGATTGTGACATATGAAAGTATAATTGTCTTTTCCTTTCTTTAATAATTTACAAGTATTACAAATGTTAATGTTCACTTACATTATAACATACTAAATGATTTAATATTTTGATAATGTTTTTACAAAGTAAGTTTCTGAATAGATAATCATTTTATTTGTATTTTATAGTATTCTATTTTTATGAGTTGACTTCTGCGATCCATAGAAGCACGATCGCATTAAATATGAGGATTTATTTTTGTTACGTTTATGGATAAATGTTTAATATCTATTTTATGAGTATTGATAATCCAAAAAATAAGATATTTGTGTGGATGAATATAGAATGATTGTCTCATAAGTATATTTTAGTTTGACATACGATTTTTGGGACACTTTTACCTATGAAAATAATTGAATGTTTGGAACCTCTTTGAAGGTTTTGAAAATCCTCCAGTGTCATCATGGTGGTTTCGGTCCCCATTACATTGTTTTGCACGAGTTCCAATTGTTGATGGAGCTCCCTCTCTCGAGATTCTATCTGATCTCACAACTCGTGCTCTCGTATTTCAAATTGCTACATGAGTTCAACTTCTCTCACAATCCCCTTTTGTTGTTGGTAGAGTTACTCTTCATGTTGGCATTGTTGTTCAATGTTTTGGCCTTGTAGCTCCCTCATAGAATTCACCATATAGGTGAAAAAGGAGTTTGCCCTTCTTTCACATCCGACTAGTTAGAAGGATTTCTAGATTTAAGTATTGCCACAAGTGAGTTAGGGTTTGGGCGCTAATGTTCACATATGCAAACAAAAAATATAGTGGTACCATATCTTAGGTGAGAATAATAAACTATTCACGAATATGCTAAAAGATTTGTAACCCTAATTGTCTTTTCCCTTTTTATAGGTAGATCTTCCTAGGGAAATGGGCCTCCTTAGTCCAGGCCAATTTTGTCCAGCCTCTGATCCTAGTGAGATTCCACTTGCTTTAGAATGATTAGGTGCACGGACACGCCACCTAGTCATCTATATGGGGGCACTGACACACCACCCTATCTTAGGGCTGAATGGACGCATAGACGTTCCACTTGGTCATCTATACAGGTGCACAATCATGCCACCTTGTCATTCGTACAAAGCAGAATTGTTTGAGTAGAGTGTCGCATCATTTTATGTGTTGGGTTGCGTCCTCTCTAAGTCTAGTGGGTTCGATCCAAACACTCTCATTTTGAGCCAATGTTTCTCCTCACTTCTTACCCCCTCCAACCCACTAATTATTAAGAGATTAAGGGATTGTAAAATGGATGGATCGAATATATATATATATATATATATATATATATATATATATATATATATATATATATATATATATATATATATAGATTAAATTGTAAATGATGGGTTGTAATAATCCATTCACATTCCTTAAAAGTTATTTTTTTAAATATCAATCTAATTAATGTATAAAAGATTAAATACATCTAATCCACACAATCTATCCATCAAATTATATAAAAATAATACTTTTTAAAGATATTTTTTTTAATGTTGGAAGTGGTGGAAAAGGGTGGTAGTCAACACTGCAGAGCTTTTAATTTTATATTTAATTTTTAAAATAATTATAATATTTTTATTTTAAATAAAAAGTGAAAAAAGTGGCTTAACTAATAATTAACTCTAAATAAATAAAAATATTTATTTCGATGCAACTCAGCTGACAATTAATTAGTTTTAAAAGTAGTTTTCATCAAGTGAAACCCTAACCAAGTCCATTTGTAATCTTCTCAAGCAAAAAAGATGAACAATCATTGAAGCAATTGGATTCCTTTTTTTACTGTGGTACAATGAAGATCCCTTTCTTCTTGAGATGTTCACGAGTCAGGTCTTTTTTGAGTGTGGTACAATGGACTTGATTTAGAGAAAATGGGAAGATAATCTTATTTACATAATAAATTGAATGAAGGGTCTTTTTGTTGTCATCTTATTCTTTCTAGTAATGTCATTGGATATATTGCAGTGATTTTCACAATTACAAAACTTTCCTATCACATAAAAAAATAACAATAAGAATAAAAATAAAAAGAAAATAAAAAAATTACTTAATCATGTAACATCAATATTTTTTATTAAAGACGTATTTTAGTGCCAGACACGTAACAAACGTCTACACGACACCGACACATTTATTTTTTCAAAATTATTATCGTCAAAGTTGCAATAAAATATGTGAGTGGAAGTTCACATTGAATATTTGTAGTGTCGTATTTAAATTGTTAGAGGTTCTAGGTATGTTCTCTCACTATAAGTTTATCTCTTGCAACTCAAATCAAAACTCTACATAGGTGAAGTTCTAATAACAAACTCCATATATTCATGTATTCTTTATGTTTGAAATATCATATCATTGAAGTGCAACAACAACATCATCATTCCAATTGCTTCAGAATTCTTGGCCTATTGCACCATTCTTAGTATGCAAAATGAAATCCAGATATCTAATTGCTTATGAAGTTCTTGGCCAATTGGAATCTATAATTCACTAATCTAGAACTCGCTATGTAAATTGTCATATAAAGTTCAAATTGTTCACATGTCTATATCAATTACGGTGTCAGACTGTCCAATAAGTCCCCAATATATAGTCAAATTAAAAAGCATGTGTTATTTTTGAATTTCAAAAAACTTTGAAAAAATAATTTATGCCACCGACATTATTATTCGGTTGAGTCACGGACTAGGTCGCTTTTTTTAAGACGTTTCGAGGCACTGCCCAAATTGTGCAAGGCAGACTATCGACCACGAAGTCCCCAGGATAAAACAACCCAGATCACTGTATCAGAGTTCTACTGCACTGTAGAAAATTGTTCTAGAATTACACCCACAATATGGTAGTCGGATGAATACAACTTGTAATATGACACTAAGATCATTCAAAAGAAATAGAAGAAGTGAGTAAGGAAAGTGAGAAGAGAGAAAAGCCTCACATACGAAGAACTTTTGGTGTATCTTTTCAACTAAGGGGAGCTATATATCTATAGAGAAAATCTGTAACTAGATAAGAGAGAAAGGTGTGATCCATCAAGCCGGATTCAATAAACGTGTGCTCTGATACTTAGTATTTGACCACATAAACAGGTGCCATGATTTGTTTGACCACCAAAACGTGTGTCACGTATTGTTTGACCACAAAACGTGCACTCATTTTTTACTTGGGTTTTTGACCAGACAATAACACACGCACATGACTAGTGATTAAGGTTTTGACCAACAAAACTGAAGCGTGAAATCGGGGGGCAAGGGGCTGACTGGATCAAATGTTGAATGTTGACTTGGTGGAGGGCAATTACATAATTAACATATCAATTAGAGATAAAAACTCAAGTATTTATTTAATTAAATAAATAATTAATTTTCATGTGCTAAACAATAATACACTACGTAGCCAAAGCCAAGTCCCGGTCTGGCCGAGCCGAGCCAAGCCAAAGAAATCTATATTTTCTCTTTGTCTAAAACATTTGACTACAAGGCGTGCCTTGTATTTATCAATAGTTCCATCGGGTTTTAGCTTCTTTTTCAAGATCCATTTATAACATATTGGTTTGCAACCAGGAGACAAGTCTACTAAATGTCAGGTCTCATTACACTCTAGAGAATCCATTTCATCATTTATAGCTTATTGTCATAAATCTACATCCAATGATGACAAAGCTTCTTTTAGATTTGTAGGATCCTCTTCTAAGTTATAGGCCATATATTCGGGTCCATAATATTTAGCAACTCTAACTCTCTTACTTCTTCGAGTTTCTTTTTCGTCTTGGTTGTTGCTTTTAGTGCTTCTTGTCACACGAACTTGACTAGGTTCGTTGCCCCCACTATTTCTTGATTTGAAAGAGAATTTATTTTCATAGAAGTCAACATCATTTGATTCTATGATTACTTTCGTATTTAGGTCGTAGAATGTAACATCTCAAATTTCATAATCAACTATTTTATTAATCAAATAGGATTTTAAAGAAATTAATCTGGTGTTAAAATTATTTTCAAATATATGTTGATTAATTTTATGACTACTTCTCCTTATATGTGTGAGTTTCTTATGGTTTGATAAATATATATATATATATATATATATATATATATATATATATTTGATTTAGTGAGTAATATAAATTATAAATATTATGTTTAGTTATTTAATTTATTTTAAAAAATATAATGGTATTTTAGCAAAAGTATTTTAGAAGCTAAGATTTTGAGTGAGTTTACATGTAAATTTGCATTAGATATTTGTGGTGATATTTTCGCGTGCGTTAAACTACATAATAAATGTGTGCATAATTATATTTTAATTATTTATTTTATAAATAATGGTCTTAAGATAGTAGTAATATTGTGATTAATTTATTTATTTCTATATATTTTCGATGATATGATAGTTTTATACGTATTTATTGGGATTTAGTAATAAATATAAATTATTTATGTTATATTTAATTATTTTATCGTTTTGAGTATTCTATAAAGATGGTAGTATTTTTACGTGATTATTTTGTAAAATAATATATTAATAATTGTGGTTAATATTGTGAATATGAGAGTTTTTGTTATTAATGTATTTTAAAATAGTAATTACTTAAATTATTTAAATTACTTTTTTTTTTATAAATATTAGTTTTGAAATATTGGTAATACGTTAGTAGTGAAATTGTGTTAAAAAAATAGTTTTGGTAATTGTTGGTTTTATTTAATAATAATAATATTTTCTCCATTCTATTCCTCGTTTAGGCCCAACACTAAGAAAAGAATACTGAAATCCTAGCCACTACTACAAACCTTATTTCAAAAACCCTTTCTAAATAAAATTCTTTAAACAGAAAGGAATACCAAAATCCTAGCCATCATCAGCATAACCTCCTTTTTTTCGGCATCAAAAGCTTAGAACTTCTTTTTCTTGTGAACCACTTTGTGGGGCTTAGAGCTTTGTACTAGGAAGAAAAGCGGCCAAGGTAATGGTTTTTCCCCCACACAAATTATTGTTAGGCGTTGGTTGCATGACATGAAATAAATAATCGTGATTACTTATGTTTTAAAAGAAATAAATGTAGACTAATGGACTAAAATAATAAAACCCTAATTTTGTTGAGATTGAATTGTAATATTTGACTTCTATGTAGTAAAGTATGAAATTTTATGCGGTATGTGATAAATTTGTAACTCTTATTATGTATATTGATTGGAGTGTAAATTTTCTTGTTATATATGTTAAAGTGTTAATTTTTATGGCCTATATGATATCAAATTTTTGTCTTTATGTGTATGTGGTGAAAGTCATAATTTTTATCATTATTTATGTATGAATATGTGATACTCATGATACGGATGTGTATATGTGTTCTTAATGATGTGTGAATAAGGTGATGATTTAAAAAAAAAATGATTTTGAATGCACATGACA
Source organism: Cicer pinnatifidum (assembly GCA_037974775.1). Taxonomy (NCBI): domain Eukaryota; kingdom Viridiplantae; phylum Streptophyta; class Magnoliopsida; order Fabales; family Fabaceae; genus Cicer; species Cicer pinnatifidum. The sequence goes on from JBBPBR010000003.1 coordinate 46,205,170, forward strand.
TAATTCTTAGTGGGTTGTGTGGGAATATATCTATCTTATACTTTATCTTCATGTCATGGCATATGCATCTTCGTGGAAGTTGCCTTAGTGGCAGGTTTTTTCCCATTGGTATGAGTGATTTTCTGTGTGGAAGTTGCCTTAGTGGCATGTTTATTTTCTCCATTGGTATGAGTGATTTTCTGTATGGAAGTTGCCTTAGAGGCTGATTTATATCCGGATCATGTGGTTTTAGGAGCATTCATCATGCATATATGTTTTGATATACAATTTACTGGTTTGCACATTTTTTCTTTTAAAGTGGAAGTTTTTACGTTTATATGTTTTGTGTTATTCTTCTATATGTCTTGCTTTTGTTTGATGTGGATGATGGGAAAAATTGACCCTTACAACAATATTTTAGGTACTAATGAGTTCGAGGAGATTCAAGAGTAGTTAATGAATATTGACGTCTGATGAACGAGGGGTAAACATGCATTTTTCTTTCAAGACGATTTTATAATAATGAAATTGTCCAATATTTTAAGTTCTTTTAATCTTTTGTCACAAGCTTTTGAAGTGTACTAGAATTCTAGAAAATATGGAAGTGGTTTCCTTCTGTTAAGAATAATTGTCTTCACATTATTTTAATTTTGAATAAATATTTTTTTAATGATATTAAATAACGTGATTGTTACTATTCATGTAAAATTAATAAATGTTAAGTATTAAAAAAAAAAGTTCATAAACTTTTCTAAGAAATAAGTTTTTTTTTTAGTAACGTTTTGGATTAAAAATTTGGGGCGTTACATAGAACCTATACGCTTTTATGTTTACTGCATATCTAATGAATACACATTAATAGGCTCTACTAGTGAGTTTAATTCGCTTGAGATCGGGGATTCTGACATAAGCCAAAAAACTCCATGTTCGAAGATAAGACAAATTAGGTACTCTATTCAAAACATAGCAAACAATCAAATAATTTTCCCCACTAGTGAGATACAACACCAGAGTTAAGCATAATAGCAATAACTAACTCATTAAGAGTTCTATTCTTTCTTTCAGCTTTACTATTCATTTTAGGGGAATATGGTGTAGTAGTTTCATGCATAATTCCTTGGGTTTTATAAAACTCATTAAATAAACTAGAATCATAAATATTCCTCTATCGCTACAAAACATCTTAATCTGTTTACTAAATTGATTTTTAATTTCAATTAAAAGTATCTTAAACATGTCAAGGGCTTTACTTTTATTTTTCATTAGATATACAAAAGCTTAATCAAAGCAATCACAATAAAAGTGATGAGATAACGCTTTCTATTTCTAGTCAACGTCCCATCTAGTTCGCATATATCAAAGTGTATTAAGTCCAAAGGTTCAAATTCTTTACCTATTGTTTTATGTGAACTCTTAGTTATTTTAGCTTGACTGCAAAAATCACATTTTTCAAAATCCTTTAAAGATAACTTTGGAATTAAACCTAGGTTACTTAAGTTTGAAGTTACGCATTTGTACATATGGTAGAGTCGAGCATGCCAAATATTAAAATCACACAACATGTAAGCAGAATGAGACATTTTACTGATTTTAACATTCAATTTAAACATGCCATCAGTGGCGTATCCCTTTCCAACAAAAATACCATTTTTAGAAATGGTGTACAAATCTGCCTCTATAGACTGAGTAATGTCTGCTTTATTGAGAAGAAACTCAGAAACCAGCTTCTTCCTTATTTCTGGAGTGTGCATGACATCCTTTAGAATTAAGGTATTTCCAGAAGTGAATATTAGTTCCACATCTCCAATAACAACAACATTAGTGGTGTGAGAATCTCCCAACAACACTTTCTTATCTCCAGCAGCAGTGTATGTTTTAAATATGGCGTGATGCGTCAGTGTCTATCCACCATCCATCTGATCTGCCAACAAGGTTGATCTCAGTTATCATAGTAATGCATTTTTCTATCAGGTTAGCTTGATTAGAAGAGCCAGGCTTTCTTCTACACTTGTGTGTTATATGACCCTCTTTTCCATAATGAAAACATAGAAAAAGGTGGGTGAGGGCCATTTCCAAGAGGTGGTTGTTGCCTTATAATTGGGACCTTTAGAGGTTTCCAATTCTTGTTGCTGGTTTTTAAATTGCGATTCTAATTTTTTAGTTGTTTTCCGTTTGGCTTCAGAACTACTCTGATGAATTTCTTTTTCTTGTTATTTTCCACAAGAAGAACTTCATCTTTCTGGTCTTGCTTTTGGGATTCCTCCTCAATTCTAAGGTGGGTTATCGGACTTTCTAGAGTTAATTCTTTTATTTTATACTTGAGAGAATTTTTAAAATCTTTCCAAATAAGGGGCAGTTTGTCAATAATAACATCAATTTGAAATTGTTCATCTAAGGACATACCTTCAAAGATAATCCCGTGAGCAATTTTTTGGATTTCATGAGATTGAGCTTCCACTGATTTGTCACCTGTCATTTGATATTTGAGGTAGCGGCTAACAACATACTTTTTTACTATAACTTCCTTAGTATCATATTTCTTCTTAAGAGCATCCCAAACTTGTTTAGTAGTTTTGTTGTCAGAACTGTAGTAATCATACAGATCATCAGCAAGTCCATTGAGAATATAATTCTTACATAAGTAATCATTATGTTCCCATTGTTTTAATTCAAGAGTTTTCGTATCCTTTTCTGTTTGATTATCTGTTTTAAAACAACAGGAATTTCATCATTCAGAACGTTGGCAAGCTTTTTCGTGGTTAGAAAAAATAACATCTTTTGTTTCCATCATTTGAAGTGACTTCCCTCAAACCAAAATGGTTTGCTGTAGTCAGAAGAAGATAACCATGTCCCAATAATTTCGTTGGTAGACATGGTAGTATTGAAACATCTTAAAATTGTTATTTTTGAATTTCAAAAATTGAAAAAACAATTTATGCCACCAACAATAATATTGGGTTGAGTCGCGGACTAGGTCGCCCTCTTTAAGGCGTTTCGAGGCATTGCTCAAATTGTACAAGGCAAACTATCAACCACGAAATCCCCAAGGTAAAATAACCCAAATCACTGTATCGGAGTTCTACTACACTGTAGAAAACCGTTCTAAAACTACATCTATAATATGGCAGTCGAATGACTACCACTCGTAACATGGCACTAAAACTATTCAAAAGAAATAAAAGAAGTGAGTAAGGAAAGTGAGAAGAGAGAAAAGCCTCAAATACGAAGAACTTTTGGTATGTCTTTTCAACTGAGGAGAACCGTCTATTTATAGAGGAAATATGTAACTAGATCAGATAGAAAAGTGCGACCCATTAAGCCTAATTCAATAAACGTGTGCTCTGATACTTAGAATTTGACCATAAAAACGGGTGCCACAATTTGTTTGACCACCAAAGTGTGTGCCACATATTGTTTGACCACAAAACGTGCACTTAGTTTTGACTTGAATTTTTTACTAGGCAATAACAGACGCACATGACTAGTGATTAGGGTTTTGACCAACAAAAATGAAGCGCAAAATCGGGGGGCAAGGAATTGACTGGATCAGATGTTGAATGTTGACTCTATGGAAAACAATTACATAATTAACTTATCAATTAGAGACAAAAACTCAAGTATTCATTTAATTAAATAAAAAAGTAATTTGCATGTGCTAAAAAATAATACACCACGTAGCCAAAGCCAAGGCCCAAGCCCAGGCCGGACAGGCAGCGGCCCGCGCACGCGTCTGTGGAGGCTAATTTTGCTTGCGTTCTCCATCTTTTTAAAAATTGGGGTACCCCTTGAGACACACCTCAAGTACCATACCTCCACCTTATATACCTCCTAATGTGTGATATCCCTTTTATATGAGACTTCCTTATTTTTCAATTCACAACAACACTAACTCTCATAAATGTCATCATTATTTTCACTAAATTTCCATTAAAATCATCATAATTTTCAGCGGCATGCAAATGAAAATACAATGTGATGAATTTACCTTGACACAATCACAAACATGTGCATCCCTCATCTAAAGAAAACTTTACTTTTTCTGCAACTATATGGCATAATCAACTCTGTAAAAAAAAATTCTTTGTTTGTGGGAGAGATTTTTTTATAATGTTTTCAATATTTATGAAAAAATAATCGAAAATTCGAATAACACACATTAATTGATTTAAAAGTAAAGACCAATATTTTTAATAGAAAACATGTGAGAGACTATTGTTTAAAGAAACTTTTTAGAGGATCACTAAAAATAAAATATAATATATTTATATGAATTAAAAATATATTTAATTGAAAAATAAATATACTTATACATGTGGCTAATCATTCGCCGTCTCATCAATTTGCATTCGCCGAATTGGACATCAATTTGCATGTGACATATAAATCATTCGCCGTCTCATCAATTTGCATGCCTCCAATTCTATCTTCCTCCTTTTATTAATCTCAACTGTTGACATATTATCCCGAATTGGAACGAAATGAACCAAAGCTTGGCGTAACATTAACATCTTAGTATTTGCTCATCTTATTTCGAATGTCATTTTAAAAGAAAAAAAAAACTATATTATATTCAATTTATTTTGTGCACATATAAGTTAACTATTTCTATTAAATTTATCTTAACATTTTTTATATGTCGCAATACATCACTTTTGGATTCATCTAATTAAATTATTACATATCATCTTTATCATTACAAATTTTAATTTGATAGTAGAAAAATTAAAATCATCTAAAATATATTTAGTTGTTTTATTCGTTTTGATGTGACGTTTTGATTTATCATCTACGGTGTTTTTTAGTTCAAATTGACACGTCAACTTCAATAAAATAGAAATTTAATAAGTGACATAAGAAAACAATGGTTTCTAGTAGTTTAAATAAATGAATATCATCTTATAACTAAAAAAATTAATAAATAAAAATATCTGATTCCACTTAAATTCAAAACCTGACTTTGGCCAACTTCCCATTAAAACCTTCTTGCCGTTTCCATTATTTGCATTAACGCGCGCGCATTGATCGCTTCTTAACAAAAAAAAACGTGCATTTGCTTTTATTATTCTCAACAACTGTTGACTCATTCTCAACGATGGACGATGGAACATAGCAAAATGTATGTTCACTAAAATCTTGAAAAGCTATTATTTGATCTCTTAATTTGTGGAACTATTTGATCTCAAAGTCTTACCAATAAACACCATATTATTATTATTATTATTATTATTATTATTATTATTTTACAAGCAAGCACCATATATATTAATGTATACTGGTATTTATTATCAATAGATTCATATTATATTTTGAAAAAAAACCTTCATCTTCTATACTTTTTTCTTCCACCTTCCACTTTTTATATATATTGCTCTAGCTATTATAGTATATAGTAGATTCTTCTTTTGTAAAAAAAAAAGTAAATTCCTTCTATATTAAGATTATGAGAATGTAACAACAGTTGATATGGTGGTTTAGTGTATAGACAATTTTCCGTGTTCTT
>JBBPBR010000003.1:46246015-46310205 GCA_037974775.1 Cicer pinnatifidum
ATAAATTACTTTTAATTAAAATTAATTTTACGAAAATCTAATTAACACACTTAATAGTTGGGAAAACTAATTTCTTTATAATCTTATGTTTATCATGAAACTGATTTTTTCTTTGAGATTAATTTTTATGTATTGACGGTGTAAATCTTTTTACACATATATCCAATTAAATCACTCCATATTGTTATTTTTTCTATAGGTTAGTTCCTAAAATATCTCCACAAAAACTTGATTGAATTCTGAAAAATTGAAGAAAAAAATTGGTATACAAAATTCAAAATTTTTTAAATAAATTTGTATTTTGGAAAATCTTTTTTAAGTTTTTCGAAATCAAAGTTGAATTTAGTAATTTAGTAGGGTAGAAAAAGAATTATTTGTTTTTTTGGAAAAACAAAGAAAAAGGTAAAAATAGGTTGTTTGCATAAAATGTAAGGTAGGAGTATAAATATGGAAGTATAAGGTAAAATTTTCTATTCTCAAAGTGGGGACGGCAACGATAATTCGATTGAGATCAAATCATCTTGATCCAACAACTCGTGAAGTTTAAAATTTACATTTGTGTTTAATGCTTCGTCCTAAAATGATTGTGGAAGTTATGTTTGTGACCACAAACATCTAATTATTTCAATCGATATTTTGTTCATCATCTTAGCAACATCATTGAGCTACAAAGACATTCTATATTTAGTATTTGTGTGAATGCACTTCAAATTTTCTCAATATCACACTCAACTGAGGCCTTAAATTACTTGAACACTCTCAAAACAACATCTTTACTCTTCAAGGTTTATACCCAAATCTTTCTTGAATGAACATCAATAAATGTTAGAATGTATGCTCTTCCCCTCAAAGTGCTCTTGTCTTCAAAGGGCTACATAAATAAGAATGCACCAAATTAAGAATGTTTAATCTTCTTGATGAATCACTCTTAAAAGAAACTAAGTTTTTCTTTTCAGCAAAACAATGATCACATTTATTTATGCATGAGCTTCTCATGTCATATAATACACCGTGTTTAGTTAGATTAACCACATATATCTCACTCATGTGACTCAACCTCTTGCATCATAATTCAACTTTTACTTCTGGCTCAAATGCATTAATATTTTTAATTTTTCTTTAAAGAAAAGAATAGAACACTTCGTACTTCTCACAACAATCATAGAACCCTTGGTGAGTTTTTAAGTATCTCGCAATAACCAATTATCATAACATTATACCTTAGCAACTAAAAGTAAATTCAATCAAATAACTAGAACACGTTTCACACCCTTGAGAATTAACATAGTACCATTAAACATCTCATAATCAACGGTTTCAAGGCCAAAACACTTCATCATATCTCAAGAGCCAACTTCACTTCACCAAAATCACCTAAAGTATAAGACGAAAAAACATCACTCTTAGAAGTGACATGTACAACAATCTTAATAATATTATGTTTCTCAATAAGAAGCAAGTCATCATATATCATATTAGTATTGTCTTCATTAGTATCTTCTGCTTTATACTCTCCTTGGACTTCATCCTTATTCTCATTTTTCAAAAGTCAACAATTCTTTGGAATATGTCATTTTTTACCATAATTGCAGCACTCAACAACTGTGTACCTATTTTTGGAATTATTTATGTCGTGGTCTCTATTACCTGAATATCAGTTCTTGCTTCTCCCTTTAATTCAACAACCATGAGATTTGACCTATAAATCTGATTGGCATGTCCTAATATTTTGTGCCATATCAGTTGTTCATTACTTATTGACATAAGACACTTGACTTCTTCTTTGTTTAAATCAGATAAATTTATTTTGTAAATATTTTTTTTAACTAGTAAATAGTATGGATGCATCTGTTTGACTTATTTCCTTACATTACTTTTGATTGAAGACTACATCATAACCATTTTTGCTTAATTGACTTATGCTAAACATATTATGCATTAGTTCTTTTACAAATAAAATATTCTTAAAAGATGAAAAAGAACCATTTGAAGGTGCAAACACGGGAAAGGTTGAATTATGTTTGACTAAGTTGATAACTTTTTCATTATTTGATTAAACTGGTTCAGACTTGATGATTTACTTGTAGTAGAAGAAATAACAAACTAATGAGTGCAAAAATAAAATGACATAATTAATTTATCGTGGTACACCACTAACTTAGCTACATCAAGTCCCTTCATTCAGAAAGATTTAATCCACTAATTCGGGCTTTAATTTAGTGCTTGTTTAATTTTGAATTGTATCTTAATTCCTTGCTTGGTTAACAATGATCTTATTCAAAAATATTTCTAAACATGATTTTTTTTTTACAATATGTTCTTTAGCCAATTCTTTATTTTTGAATCCAATCTGAGCAATTCTTCTAGATTAATTATGTTCATTTTTTGTTTAGATTGAGTTTGTAAATTCTTTAGATTGATTATGTTTATTTTTTGTTAAGATTGAGTTTGTAAATTGCCCAGATTGATTGTGTTCATATTTTTTTTTTTTTTTTTCAGATTGAGTTTGTAATTATTCAAATTGTACTATTAAAATTTTATTGTAGATAAATCTGGTTCAAATCTTTTTGTAAATAATTCATATCGTCTTCTGATAATCTTGATCAAATCTTGACAATATCTTATTTTCATATTGGCCAAAGATTTTATTCAATCATAAATTAGAATTAAATCTTATTTTTGATTGTCTTAAAAAACATGAAGCTACTTTCATACTATGTGAAGTCAAATATTGTTCTCATAAAATACTTTTGTTAACATAAAAAATCTAAGTATAAAACTAACTTGGTTCTAACACCATTACTTACTGTACTGTGAACAATGATCTTATCTTTATGATCACCTCCAAATCCTCTATTATTAAGGGTTAGGTCTTGGAACATAGACTTCTCTGTCGTCACGTGTCGTGAGCATCCGTCGTTCAGGTACCATGACTAGTGTTTCAACTTTGTTGTTAAGGATATATGTAAGATATATTATTTTATCTTTAGGTACCCACATTTGGTTGGATCCTGGTTTGTTAGTTCTTAAGGTATCTTGTCTTTCCATGTTTTCTATATACGACACGTTATTATGTTGCAACAGTATATATGTACAAACAATATCAAGTTGATTGAATCTAGGATTTTAAGTTGTTTCTTCAAAGCCTATGTCGTGTTTGTTATTTTTGCCTACACAATAGATCATAAAAGCTTGTTTACTTCTGTTTATGACTTTTTATCAAGAAACTCTTGAAAAGTTAATTCATAGTTAACATATCTGCAGACTTTATCCTTTGAGGTTTCTGAAACCTTTTCTTTTAGAGTTAGATTTTCCTTTTTTAGGTTTTTTAATTTCTTTTTCAAGAGAAGTGCATTTGTTTGTTAAAATGTCATGAGCTTTTCTAGGAGGCTTAACTTTTGAAGAAACCTTATATTTTTTCTTGAGAAATTCATTTAGCTTATCTATGAGTTCATTACGAGATAGGTTAGAGAATACCTCAATTTATTTATCAACAGTCTTAGAGTTAGAATCAGAATCAGTAGAAGCCATTAGAGTCATGTTTGCATCAGAGTCATTACAAGTTTCCATAAGATATTTCTTCTTTGTCTTGAAGTCTTTTCTGAGGGATTTTCTTCTCTCATGTTTAGGACATTCTAATTTGAAATGACCTGGTTCCTTGCATTCATAGTAGGTAGAAATTCTTTTGTCTAACTTTTCACTTCCTTCTCTATTGATTAGGGATCGTGTGGAATCTCATTTCGAAAAGCATTTCTTTTGTCTTCTGTTGTTCAACTCTTCATCATCTAAGTCTTCACTCTGATCTTCAATTTCACTTTCCTCTTAGTCTTTAGTTTCTTGCAGAGCCTTAGAACTTGACTTATTTCCTTGGGATTTTTCCTTTTCTTGAGCTCATCTTCAACTAGTTCAATCTCATGGGATCTGAGTGAACTCATTAGCTCTTATATTGGTAGTTTATTTAGATAATTAGCTTCTTAAATACCTGTTACCTTTGGTCTCCACTTGCTGGGTAGACTTTCGAGGATATTTTTAATGTGGTTAGTAATAGTGTAACTCTTATGGAAAACCTCCAGTCCATAAACTAGAGTTTGAAATCTAGAAAACATATTTTCAATGTCTTCATCTTATTTTATCTGAAAGAGTTCATACTTTCTAACAAACATATTGGCTTCATGTACCTTCTTGTTTTCTTTGTAGTTAAGAACTAGAGCATCAAAGATTCTCTTAGCTATTTCTTTGCTGCTGCATTTTTCAAACTCCTTGAAGTTGATAGTATTCATCATGAAGGTTTTGGCTTTATGATGTATTTTGTATTGTTTCTTTTGATCAACATCAAAGTTCTTTCTCAATGTTTTAATACCAATAACATCTTTTGGAGCTTCATAGCCATCTTCGACTATGTCCCATAGTTCAGGCTCGTTAAAGACGAAGAAACTTTTGAGTATGTCTTTCTAGTACTCAAATATCTTCCTATAAAAAAAAGAAGGTATGTTAATGTTGCCACCTAAAACTTCTTCACCATAGTTAGCCATAAGGGATACCTATCTTTACTAAACACAATTATGTGTTAGCTTTGAGAATGTGTCCTGATGCTAATTGTAGAATGAAAAGAACACAACAAACAAGGGTTTGAATTGTGTTCTTCAAAAAAAATTTTGCGAGGCTATACTAAAGTGAGGAAAACAAAGTAAGTTAACGAAAATAGAGACTCACAACAGTTAAGTACTTAGCTTTGAGACTCGTCTCTAATGTTAATTGTAGAATGAAAAGAACATAACAAGTAGGGGTTTGAATTGTGTTCTTATTTTTTTTTTTTGCAAGGTTATACTAAAGTGAGGAAAATAAAGTAAGTTAACAAAAACAGATCAGAAAGACACAACGATTTATCTTGGTTCACCACTAACAGGAGAGATACGTCCAGTCTTTTCTACGTGAAGGATTTAATCCACTAGTTTACCACTGAATCAAATTTACACTTGAACACCTACTTGTCACACTGATTGTGTTCAATCTTCTAGCTTTGTACAATCAAGTTGTTGAGGAAGACAACCAATACTGAGCTAATTACCAGAAAAAGGTTTTCGGTTTTCTGAAAACGTTTTCATAGAGAGTGTTATAAAAGTATTTCTATGATTAGAATGAAAAGATAGAATGGTATTGAGCACGAGTACAAATGTGCTTTTTCACTTGTTGCTTGTATGTTGTGTATCTCGTTGCGTCTTTCTTTATTGAGGGAGGCATTTCCTTTATAGAGTATGATTTGGGTTTCTGGTCGTTATACTGAATGTAGAAAACCAAGATAATCCATGAAGTTTCGCATCATATCTCTATGGAATTGATTTGACCGAGATACTTCTCAAAAAGATTGACCTTAATAGTTTGGAAATAGAGGGAACGATGATTAGAGAATATCTTGAGATCTTCATACAAGTAGCTGATTTAGGATATGTATCAGAGGATGCCCAAATGCCCTGTCTTCAGAGCATTGACTTTTACAGAGGACACGTAAAAGTTCAGATTCAGACAATCAGACGCTTGATGTGATTACTAGAGGAAAAGGAAGAAAAATTCTTGCGATGTTTATCAGAGGCTGAGGCAGAAGAATTCTTGTTGAGTTCATCAGAGGCAAATAAGTTGCGACATTGCATTGTGCTATCAAAGATACTAAAATGCAACACTGATTTGCGTATCAAACTTAGCGAAGATAGAAAAATTCGTATTGTGTCTTTGTCTTCATCTAGTTATCAGATGATACGTTGAGAGTTTATTGATTGAATATATGAATTCAAACTTGTGCACTTTAATTTTAACATTAGAGAATTAAATTGTTCCCATAAATGATTTTTTTGTCATCGAAACAAGTGAGAGACATATATCTTAAAATTAACTCGGTTCTTACAATCCCAACTCACCCAATTAATTTTCCTCTCTCAAATCCTACATTCCATAAAAAATATCTTTGTATTCAAGTCAAGTTTTGGATGATACTTGTAGGGGCTATTGAGAACCAAGTTGATCAAAGTAACTCTTCCATCTATTGACAAGTGACACCCTTTCCAACTTGTCAATTTAATCATCATTTTGTCCAAAATTAGGGACCAAATATAACATCTCATTGAGTTTGCACCAATAGGGATTCCCAAGAACTTAAAAGCGGGTTTTCAATATGACAAGAAAAGTTTAACTCATAAATCCGAAATCAATTCTAAACCTTGAGAATTGTTTTCAAGCTCCAAAGATTTTCCCAATTTCCTTTAGCTAAAAAAAATAGTGTCATATTTAAATGGTAATAATCTGAATGATGATCGGGATGTACCTCAAAACCTTTGAGCCTACCGTTGTTAGTAGGGCGTTGTGCCAAAATTGAAAATCCCTCGACAAGGATTAGAAATAGAATTGGAGGTAAAGGATTGTTTTGGCGTAAACCTTTACTTACACAAAAATCATCTATCAGACTTCCATTGACAAACATTGACATAATGTTATTTTAAATACACTTCCTCATCTACTTAATCCATTTGTTCTCAAAACTCTTCTTCTATATCATGTACAAGAGATACTTCCAACCCACCAAGTCGTAGGCCTTCTCAAAGTTGACCTTCAAGAGAAGACATTTATTTTTCCTTCTTTTTTTTTTTTTTTCATTTAAAACGTTTTTCAAAGTATCCCAACATCATTAGATGAAGTTGATATAGTAACCATCAAGGACTCAAACTTTTGTTCCCATCTCAGCTCCTTAATTTCTTCTTTCAAACGTGATGCTAGTAGCCTCCAGTTATCCTCCTTTGAAATTTGCCTCAGTTGATTGCACTCTAGAACCAGACTTCTTTGACATTGTTCACTATAGATTTGAACAAAATGATTTTTGACTTCCATTTTGATGGCGTCCACTTTCTCAATCTAACCTGATTGGTTTTTGAGTGCAATTAGTTGGTTTCTCCTTATTCTACTTTTCAACCTGATATGAAAATATCTTGTTATTATCACCTTCTCTAATCCATTATATTATGGAATTTTGCTTGACCGAACTCTCTTTATTTGCAAAAGCTTGCTTGAAACCTCTATTCTTTTGTTAGGGGCTTCAACACTTTCACTTTCTTCCAAGTGTACATCCACAACATTCAATTATTTCACTAATTTGCCAATATTCAAATCGATCAAACCAAATATCTCTTTATTCAGAGATTTCAACTTCTCCTTCGGTAGTTTTATTTTCTCTTTAATTACGAAAGGTTTCCTTCTGCTCACCTCAAATGATTTCCACATCTCATCCACAAACTTCTTGAATTTATTGTGATCGGGCAATTATTCACTCAAAAATGTTTTGGACCCCAATTTTTAATAGGACATACCAACCAAACGGGACATTGATATGAGATTACTTTGACTCCATTCCACTGTCTGATGAGGAAACATGTTCGCAACAATGTAAAGACCCACCCTAAAATTGTGATGAAGTATAATTTGCATGATTGGAGGATGATGATGTTGAAGCTGATTTTGAACATGAAACAGTAGTCCATTTGTATATCAATTTACTTCTAGTGCTATCACCACTTTTTTTCAATTGAGAGGTTAGGTTTTTCCCTTTTCTAGTTTTGTTGTTATAAACTTTGTCAAAGGTTTGTCTGGCTCTTAAGTAATTTACGACCTGCTCGACTCTTCCTTCATCTAACAGTAACACCCACAAAATTAACTTTATGAAAATAATCAATTAAATTCATATTTTGAGTGCCTTCATTTGGATTTCCTTTGAAGACATTTTTGAACCCAGTAATAGGTCTAAGTGAAAGACCTGACCCATTTGCAGCGACATGGTTGACTAACAGTTGATTAAAAAATAAGGTAAGTATTCTCATACATTCTAGAGTTTTGGTGGCTATATAGCCAGTAAACACATTCTAAACTTGATGTAAGTCTAAAAGACAATGTTTTACTTTTGAACTTAGAACTTGAATCGTGCTATTTATTTATATTATGAGGTATTTCAATTATTATGTTTATCTAATATAACAAAGCTCTTCAGTGAAATTCCTTTTAATAAGACATCGAGTGAATGAATCAATATTGTGAAATGCTATAGAACTTCACTCTCAAACAATATGTAGTCGGATATTACTATAGAGGATAATAATAATAAAATTGAGACTATTATGTGTGTTGATCCTATCTCATAGGTTATGGACATGAGATATCAAGTCACAACATAGGTATACCTTAGGATGAATGTATTTTTGATTGACCCCACATGAAAATACTACACAGTGTGTTATATATGTGTCATAAGTTATTCTAAGAATGATAGTGGCATATGCCACCCATAGACAATGAGTTGATTGTTTTATTGCCGTAAAATATTGTCTGTAACAAGATGATTATAGTCTCGAGTAATTAGACATTCAATGAGTCATGATGAGGGACACAGGTGACCTAGATGAGTTTTGTCCCTCCCACCTAACGAGAACAATATATATTGACAACTTAACAGAGTATGACTATTAAATGCATGGTCATGCTGAGATACATAAATATGTGATATTGACTGTTATAAATTATACTCGGGTATCAAGGAATGAGACATCAAACTATACAAGGGTGACACGTTATATGCCTTGAGTTTGATTTAGATATGAGTGCAAAAAATAGAGACGATACACAATATCATTATCACGAAAATGTTACGTTAGATAACATTATATTCTTGTCAGTTGGGTAGCAGTGATGTGTTGCTAGATATCGCTCGCTGTTTATAATATTAAGTAAATGATTTAATGTTATTACCAATGTTATGGAAACCTACATGGTCACAAAGCAGAACAAACTATTGAAGGGTTAAAAGTGTAATTAAGTAAGACCTATTAAGTGAAAAGTTGAACGATTTAAGCTACAACGTGCTAGGTTAGTATAAGGGTTTATGAAAAGAACCCTTAGATAGAGTTTGGATTAGAGAAATCGAAAAAAGGAAAAACTCCATTCGTCTACCCCATTCACCAACTACCATTAAAATTGAGGTTGCCATCGTTTGTGTTATGTTCATGTGAACTATGTAGAGAAGTTTCCCATAGAGCAACGTTCGTGATCATCATTCATCATTAGAGTTGTATCATGCTACAAGAGGTGATCTAATAAACTCTGATTCATGACCATTCATAAGGATCCGTGGAGGAAAACTTTAATTTTTATTCATTGCGTTTATTTGTTTTTATTCACAATATTCCTTTAAAACTGATTCTCACATATATTTAGTTTTTCTTTCACGTTTCGTTGGTGATTATGTCATCTAAGTGCATCATTATTTTTTTGTCGTCTTAGTGTGTCGTTGTTTGTTTCATATTTTGTTTCATGTTTTGTTGTGTTGTTAGTTTTATTCAAATTGAAAAATTAGGTTCAATTAATTACAAGTTCAATAACTGACTTAAAAGTGGTCAAAGTTAATGATTGAGTGGGATAAAGGGACAAATGAAGAGAAAGAGGAGGAAAAAAGAGGAAGAGACAAAAATGGTAATAGTTGAAAAACTTTAACTTGTCCAACCTAGTCATTAGACTGCTACATTAGACAAAGTGTACCCCTTATTTTGGTCATCTTTAGCTTGTTATACATATAAATGATATAGTACATTTTCACCATCATCAAGAAGTCATTTCCTAAGAGGAAGGTACCTCTTATTTTCACCTAAATTAGACAAAGTGTACCCCTTTTCATCAAGAAGGTTTTGCTACATTTTCACCTTCATCATGAAGTCATTTGCTAAGAGTGATATTTTCTATGATATTGTGAATAAGAAAGTTCTACAAAATGACCAAAGCTTCAAAAATTTTAGGAATGTCTTTTGTAAATTTGATGGTATTTTTTTTCTCTCTCAATTTGGATCTCTTTGGAGGTTGTTCATTAGCATATTGACCTTGTGAATTGCTTGAGCATTTAGTAAATGCAAAAAGAATCCAATTGTCAAATTTGTTAAGCACTAATGGAAGTGAGAGAGTTTATGGTTGAAAAGATGGGATATGAATAGTGGAGTAGTGACTTGGTGTTTTTATTAATTTTTTGTAGTGTATCAGACCTAAAACGAGAATACGAGTTGTTAGTAGGAGACTCAAACAATGCAACAAATTGTGACACATTTTTTACATATTTGTGTTATTAACAACTTAAAATACTACATTAAACATTAAAACGTATGCGATTAACCACTTATTTAAAATACTAACTACTATAATGTATGACATTATCCACTTTAGAGTATTGTAGTTTCGTTTTTAATGTATATTACTAAAATGCATGACATTATCCACTTTAGAGTATTGTAGTTTCGTTGTTAATGTATATTTAGTGGTTAAAGAGATATATACTTAATAAGTGGTTAATATCATGTATTTAATAGTTAATGAAATACAATAATTGGTTAATAACTAATATCGTTTTTTTAGATACAAAATTGCTACAAAACAAAGTTTTTTATTTTACATTGAAAATTTTGTTTTTGCAAAAATAATGAATAATACCGTATGTATACGGTGTTACTAGTTTTTTATTTTTATTTTTTACAAGTAAGACATTTTATTACGTAGTCAAATAAGTTGAAATTGATTTTGAAATGCAAGGTGAATTTTTTCGATCCACAAAGAATTAGGTGAGTTTAAAACAAATTTAGCTAAATTGTGTGCAAAAACATTTGCACTAATCTAAAATAATGCAACAATCATCTATTCTTATCCCAAAATAAGAATGATATATACCCAATTCGAGTTGCTTTTATAACTTTAAGTGAATCTCACCACTCCAAAAATGATATTTTATAGCGCGCCTTTTATAGCGCTTACTAAATACAAGCGCTGTTGTAAATATATTTTAAAAATAACGAAGCATATAACAACGCTTTTTTGACAAGCGCTGTGGAAAAAACGCTGTTGTAGGGTCATATAGCGTTTGCACATAATGTTTACAAGGCTTTTACAGCGCTTGTGTACAAGCGCTGTAAAATGAAGCACCCTCACATAATGTTTTACAGTGCTTTTTGGACAAGCGTTGTAAAAGGCATGCGCTATAAAAGACATGCACTTTTTTTAAAATAATTAAATGACCTATTAAAGCGATTTTTTTACAAACGCTGTAAAAGAGATACGTTTTCAAATAATTAAATGACCTATTAGAGCGCTTTTGTTATAAGCGCTGTAAAAGACATGCACTTTCACATAATTAAATGACCTATTAGAGCGCTTTTGTTACAAGCGCTGTAAAAGACATGCGCTTTCAAATAATTAGATGACCTATTAGAGCATTTTTTTTACAAGCGCTGTAAACGCCTTGTGAATTCACATAATTAAAGAACCTATTAGAGCGCTTATTACACAAGCGCTGTAAAATCATTCAATTTAAATAAAAATCATTCACTTTAAATAAAAATTATTTACTTTAAATAAATAAAAACAAATTTAAAACAAATTTACGAACCCTCATCCTCTACTTTGGGAACCCTCCTCTCGTCTACGTACTGTGCGGCCATCTACTGCTCCTCCTTTAAAAAAATTGGATATGTTGTCTTAGGTACTGTATTTATTAATTTGTTGTTGTCACGAAAACTAATAAATCATATAAAATCTTTTCTTTTTTGAAATTTGTTGATATGTTCTGTTTTGAAATCTTTTTTGTTTTGAAATTGTTAGATATGTGTACAATGTCATGTTATCAGTAGCTTATTATTTTTATAACTGCATTTATATAGGTCATATAATATGGACCGGAAATGGATGTCTTCCAAACGATTGTCAAAAGAGTATGAAAATGGAGTGAAGGAGTTTGTTGAGTTTGTAGTGAAGAATGCAAAAGATCCAAATAGAGTCGTTTGTTCTTATTTAAAAATGTTGTTTTGGAAAACGCGTTAGAGAAGATGAATTGGAAGGATATTTAGTATGGAATGGAATTGATCAAAGCTATACATGTTGGATAAGACATGGTGAGAAAAAAAAAGGAAACATTAATTTTGAGAAAGGTTCGACATATGCTTCAACTGACTTCGATACAAATACATATGATCCGAACCGAGTTGAGGAGATTGCAAAAGCAGTTGAAGAATATCTTCAAGATTGTCCTAAAATGTTTGAGAGTTTGTTGAGTGATGCAGAGAAACCATTATATAATGGTTGTACTAAATTCACAAGACTGTCGACAATATTAAAGTTGTACAACTTAAAAGCGAGTAATGGATAGTCTGATAAAAGCTTCACATAATTATTAACACTCTTAAAAGATATGTTGCCAGATGATAATGAACTTCCCAGTCGAACCTACGAGGCTAAATGGATTTTGGGCTCTACTGATATGAGTTACAAAAGGATTCATGTGTGTCCTAATGATTGCATTTTATTTCAAAACAAATATGAATTACTAAAGGCGTTTCCGAAATGCAATGTCTCTCGATATAAGAAGAAAGAATATACTCTAGCAAAAGTCGTGTGGTATTTTCCTATAATACCAAGATTTAGGCGCATGTATCGTAGTGAAGAAGATTCAAAACACTTGACATGGCATGGAGATGAAAGAATTAGAGATGGAAAGTATCGACACCCTGCAGATTCCCCACAATGGGAAAAAATTGATCACGAGTATCTTGAATTTGGGATAGAGTCAAGAAATCTAAGACTTGCACTTTCTATTGATGGAATGAATCCACATGGTCTTCAAAGTATCTCACACAACACGTGGCCTGTGATTTTGTTGATTTATAACCTACCTCCATGGTTATGTATGAAGCGTAAGTTTACGATGTTGTCTTTGTTAATTTCTGGATCCAAACAACTGGGGAATGATATCGACGTATACTTTACTCCTTTAATTGAAGATTTAAAAATTATGTGGGAGACATGTGTGGAATTTATGATGGGTATAAGAAAGAATGTTTCAATTTAAGGGCTATGTTGTTCAGCACAATTAATGATTTTTCAGCATATGGTAATTTATCAAGATATAGCATTAAAGGTCAGTGTGCATGTCCTATATGTGAAGAAAGTATAAATTGGATGCGATTGAAACATTGTAAGAAGAATGTATTTCTTGGACATGGTAGATTTTTACCTTATAGTCATCAGTATCGTGGATGGAGAAATGCATTCAATGGAAAATCAGAGGAAGGTAAAGCTCCTTTAGCATCGACTGGATATCAAATACTTGAAAAAGTACAAGGTTTGACCAATAAATTTGGAAAACCTTTTGCGGGAGAGGTTGTCAAAACTGGGTGGAAGAAAAAGTCAATTTTATTTGAATTGCCATATTAGAAGTCATTGTATATAAGACATTTCCTCGATGTGATGCATATTGAAAAAAATGTATTTGATAGTGTTATTGGTACGTTGCTCAATGTTACAGGAAAGTCTAAAGATGGCATCAATGCAAGATTGGACTTGGTCGATATGGGAATAAGAAATGAATTAGGTCCAGTAAAGATAGGAAATCGCACATATCTACCTCTAGCCGCTCATACTTTATCTAGAAAAGAAAAAATTGTTTTATGTAAATTTCTACACGAAGTTAAAGTTCCAGTCTTCCAGAAGGATACTCTTCAAACAATAAAAATTTGGTTTGTATGAAAGACCTCAAATTAAAAGGTTTGAAGACCCATGATTGTCATATTCTAATGGAGCATTTGCTACCAATAGGTATACGTTCCATTTTATCTGAAAAAGTTCGACGAGCCTTAACTAGATTATGTTTCTTCTTCATTGAAATTTGTAGTAAAGTGATCAATCCTCAGAAATTACCGACATTGTAGAGGGAAATGGTTGTTACTTTGTGTGAGCTTGAAATGTATTTCCCACCCTTATTTTTTGATATAATGGTTCACCTTACTGTTCATCTGGTTAAGGAGACACAACTTTGTGGATCAGCTTATATGAGATGGATGTATCCGATAGAACGATATATGAAAATATTAAAAGGGTACGTAAAAAGTAGTAGTCGACTAGAAGGTTGTATTGTTGAAAGGTACATTGTTGAAGAAGTTGCTGAATTTTATACTGAATATCTGTCCATTGTTGAATCCATAGAGCTTCTCGTGTCTCTTCATTCGGGAGGAAAATCAGGAGAAGGGATAATTGGAAGGAGACTAATGACTATATCAAGGAAAAAATGGGAGTAGGCACAAGTGTATGTTCTGCACAATGATGATGAGGTTCAACCATATGTTACAATACACATGGATCAATTATCTCGTTTGAACATGAATAGGAATCAAAATTGCATAACTCAAGAGCATAATCGAAGTTTTATAACATGGTTAAATAATCACATAAAGTCAAAGTTTGATATAGACCCCAGATCAATTTCACAGAGATTGAGGTGGCTAGCAAATGGTCCGAGTTTACGTTTCTTTTCTTACACTGGTTATGCAATTAACGGCTACATATTTTATACCAAAGAACTAGATGATCAGACCACTATGCAAAATGGCGGAGTCACTCTCGTAGTTGAAGCGATGCATGTTTCAAGTGCAAAAGACAAAAACCCAATATATGCAAATCTATCGTATTTTAGGGTTATCGAGCGCATATGGGAGTTAGACTATACAATGTTTCGTGTTCCCATATTTGGTTGCAAGTGGGTCGATAATATTAATGACGTTCAGATTGATGAGTCAGGGTTCTTGCTTGTCGATTTTAATAGGGTGGGATACAAAGACGAGCCTTTTATTTTAGTGTGGCAAGCTCAAAAAGTGTTTTATGTCATTGATCCTGCTGATGATAAATGGTCTGTTGTCCTATCGATCAATAAAATAAGTGATGATAACAATAATGATGAAGATGTTGGTAATGATCTTTTATTTGCAACATCACAACCACATGAAATTGATTCAACTAATGATGGTTTATATCTTAGAGATGATCATGATGAGGGAATTTAGATTAATCCATCGTTTCGTATTGTTAATGGACAAACAAATGTGAATTCCACCAGGAAAAGAAGAAGGACATCTTAATGTACATGTTTAATTGTTTTATATAAGCCATGTAATCTGAATTGAGTTCATGTAATTTGATTGTTTGAACATGTTTAATTTTTTTATATAAGCAACCATGTATTTGATTTTCTGATTAATTTATTTTCTGCTTGATTTTAGTGTTTTATACTAAGTTCTTGTAATTTAATATAAACTAGTAATTTACATGAACTGAATTGAACTGAAAAGAGTCTTATGAAAATAAAATAAAGAGGCCTTTTAGAGCGCTTATTTGAAAAATCGTTGTAAAAGGCTTTAAAAAAAACAGTCATATAGCATAAGAAAACAAGAAGGTCTTTTACAACGCTTATTCTACAAGTGTTGTAAAAGAGCCTTTTAAAAATAAAATAAAGAGGTATTTTAGAGTGCTAATTTGAAAAAGCGTTGTAAAAGGCTTTAAAACAAAAACAATCATATAACATAAGAAAACAAAAAGGTCTTTTACAACGCTTTATTCTACAAGCATTGTAAATGAGCCTTTTAAAAATAAAATAAGGAAGCCTTCTAGAGCGTTTATTTGAAAAAGCGCTGTAAAAGAGCCTTTTTAAAAATAAAATATGGAGGTCTTTTAGAGCGCTTTTCGAACAAGCTGTAAGTACAGAAGTACGCCTAGGAGGGGGGGGGGGGTGAATTAGGTGTTAGTAAACTTTCTTGTTTTTAGAGATTTAGTGTTTGATTTTTCTGATTTAAGATAGTGTATAGAAAACATAAATGGCAGAAAAATAAAGAACACAAAGATATTATCCTGGTTCCCCTTACAACCAAGGGTACGTCCAGTCCTCTTGCACACCACAAGAGATTGATCCAATACTTGTCAGGAAATGTACAACTCCCACCCTGGGATTCTTGCTACAAACTTCTAACAATACGTCTAAGATAGCACAACACTATCTTAGATTAAACTATCTTTTGCAACTGGTACAATAAGGTTTGAGTAAGACTAAGATGAGATATATTGATAAACAATCCAATAGCAATTCAAGTACTTGAGAACCTTTTAGAATGATATGAAAATGGAATGCAAGTACTTAGTAAAAACAAAATTTTATTTCAAAATTGTTTTTCGTTTTTATTCAAGGATTGTATATAATTGATCTGAAGTTATGGGGTATTTATACTCCATAAACATCCCTTCAGATTCGTGGCCATTGATCCAAGAGGTTTGATGAAAAATTACAATGTTCTAGAGCCATCCCAGATCTGAAAAAGTGTAATGTTTCCAGTTGTATTCGAATACAATATATGTGTATTCGAATACACCTCTTTGTAACGTTAAAAAATATTCAAATTTTGCATCTTGTATTCGAATACACAGGTGTAGTCGAATACAGATTAGTGAATTTTAGCCTCTGACTTAGCTTGTATTCGACTACAGATGTGTGTAGTCGAGTACACATATAGGAATTTTGGCCACTGACTTGAAGTGTATTCGACTACACATTGTTGTAGTCGAATACAACATTTAGATTTTTGCCTCTAACTTAAGCTGTATTCGACTACACATTGTTGTAGTCGAATACAATGTTTAGATTTTTGCCTCTGACTTAAGTTGTATTCGAATACAACATGGTGTATTCGAATACACTTATGTTCTTAGTTAAAAATATGATTTTTAAATACTTTGTTAATGTGGTTTGGACTTTTGAAACTATTTTAAATGCATGTATAAGTGTGACTTGTTCTCATGTACTTGAAGTATTGGTTAGTATCATATACATTTACATTATATCATCTATTGTTTAGATTTGAAGCTTATTATGAAGCTTATCAATCTTCTTTTTGATCTTGTTGCATCATCCATAATCGGTGGTCTTTTGTCGTCATCAAAAACATGTAGATTACATTCTCCCCCTTTTTGATTATGACAAAATTTTGTTGTTGTGAAGAAAGTGTATAGTTGAAATTATTGTTCCCCCGTAATATATGCATACTCCCCCGTTGTATGTGATGGTTTGAAAAAAAATTGTGTTTGAGTACCTACAAGTTTGGAAATGCAACAACAATACCAATGCAACAACAATACCAAATTTTCTCCCCCTTTTGACATGATCAAAAAGAAGAAAAAATAGAAAAAGAGACATACAAGTTGCGAGTATACAAACAGCACATAAGTGAACAAGGAGAATATCATAATTGGAAATTAAGGCATAACATCATAAAAGTCAATACATAACAAGTCGTAATTAGAGCAATACAAAATACACCATAATCCAAAGGACAAATAAGTTCAAATATTAAGGTAGTACATAATGCAACTAGTCAAATTAGTACAAACATATGCTAAATAGCGAACTTAATCAAAATCTGTCGGAATGTGAAAGTGATCAATTTTGTCCGACAATTGACTGATGTCCTGAGAAACAGCATCATAATTGCGAGCAATAGTAGCTTCGATGTTGTTGAAGCGAGAGTCGATAGAAGTGGTCAAATTATCGAATTGAGTTTGAAAAAAGGTTTGGAAAGAATCAAGGCGAGTCACGAGCATTTGATTTGAGATATAATCATCATCAGATGCAGTTTCTTCACCATCATCTTCTTGAGCAGCAACATTGGAGGGTCCAGCATTGTCATCCTGTGCAGCATCAGATGGTTGATCACTTTTATGCACAAAGGCTTCAAGCTCCTTATTCCATATGATCCTCATGCTAGGCAAAACACCTAAATCCAGCATATTTTCTTTGGTGGATGTAAACATGACTTCATCAGAGAAGTCCACACCAAAGTGTTCCAAAATCCGAGACACTTCCTTTGCATATGGTAAACCAATTGCCTCGCGAGATCCAAACATAACAAATTTCACAAAATAAGCCCAATTAAGTTGACGACCTTCATACATAAAATGCATAATTTGCAATTCAAACTCCGAAATTTGGGAGTAATGTCCAGCCTTCGGAACCAGAATGTAGCTAAGGAAATAATGCAGAAGCCGATAATCAACAGTAAGATTTCCCACACCATACCGTTGCTGGGCATATTTGGAACCTGCCTGAGCTCTCTTTTGTTCCATGGTGCTTTTGTCAAACCGACAGAGGAGGACATATGCATCATATTTAGAAATATTGCCCCATTCATACAATTTGTTGGGACAAAACTTTTCACCATTAAAGGGGATATTCAAAATTTCTCCGATGGTTTTGGTATTTAACCGAATGGTTTTACCCTTAACTCTAGATACTAGCATTTTTCCCTCTTGGGTAAGATTGCAATAAAAAACCCTAACCAAGTCTAGATAAACAGGACCTTTGTAACCTATAAACTCTTCAACATGTTGTGCTTTGAGTAACCTAGGAAATTTAAAGTCAGAGAAAGAGTCTAAGGTACCATACTTTGGGATAATAAGTCGCTTGTCCGAGTAGAATGTGCGAAAACGATCAATTTCCTCCGGTGTGTGTAGAAGCCGGGATAGATCCGTGATGTTAGGATTCCTGGTTCGTTTTCGTGAGGGACCTACTGCTGCATGCTTGGTGCGTGGTCCTCGTTTGCGAGCATCCATGGTGTGAAAGGAGATTTTTGGTGAAAATGGGTTTTTAGAGAAAATGAGAGATTTGTGAGAAATCTGAAGAGTAATGACAAGAGAGAAGTAAAGAGGGATATGGTTTGCTAGGTTGGGTGAATGGGTAAGTGAGGGAAGGGAGGATGGATGAGTTTTGGAGAGAAGAGAGAAAGTGATATGGGCTGTATTCGAATACCACAAATGGGAATAACCCTAAAACTGTGAATCAGCTTTTATATCTGGGCAAAAACGCGAAGGTGTATTCGACTACACCTTCTTGTATTCGAATACACATTTTTATGGGAACGTGTATTCGACTACACATACAATGTATTCGACTACATGAATTTCTGGGAAAGTATGTATTCGAATACAGACCTTTGTATTCGACTACATAAGCACAGTTTTGCTTAAAAACTCAGTTTTTTTTTAAAAATTGCATCATGTAATACACAAATTCATATATCAAAAGCAATAAACAAGAGATATGAAAAACTATGTATATCATGAAGTGGTTAAATATCATGTTCACTCAAAATACCAAGTTCTCTTTGGATTTTATAAAATGAGTCTTTAGGTAACGGTTTTGTAAATATATCAGCCAGTTGATTATGTGTATCAACAAATGTTACCTTAACATTACCTTTAAGTACATGATCCCGTAGAAAGTGATGTCGGATATCGATGTGTTTAGTTCTAGAGTGCATGATTGGATTCTTCGAGATGTTTATTGCGCTTGTGTTATCACATCTTAAGGGAATGCATCCAAGATCAACTCCATAGTCATGTAATTGCTGTTTGAGCCAGAGAATCTGGGCACAACAGCATCCTGCTGCAATGTATTCCGCTTCAGCAGTACTAAGTGCAACACAAGCTTGCTTTTTACAAGACCATGACACTAGTGAATTTCCTAAGACATGGCACGTGCCGCTGGTGCTTTTATGGTCTGTTTTGCATCCCGCATAATCTGAATCAGAGTATCCAACTAGGCTATATATGCTACCCTTGGGGTACCATAGTCCTACATTTGTCTTTCCTTTCAGATACTTCATAATTCTTTTAACAGCTACTAGATGTGATTCTTTCGGATCTGCCTGAAATCTTGCACACAAACAAACACTAAACATAATATCTGGCCTGCTGGCCGTTAGATATAATAATGATCCAATCATACCTCGATATTTGGATATGTCGATTGAAATTCCTGATGCATCTTTTTCAACATATGTTCCGGAGCCCATTGGAGTTGTACTTTCTTTGCAATTTTCCATTTCAAATTTCTTTAGTAATTCTTTACAGTATTTTGCTTGATTGATGAAGATACCGTGCTCAAGTTGCTTGATATGAAGTCCAAGAAAATAGTTTAATTTCCCCATCATGGACATTTCGAATTCTCCTTGCATTATTGAAGAGAATTCTTCACATATGTCCTTGTTGGTTGATCCAAATATTATATCATCAACATAAATTTGAACCAGTAATGTGTGACCATTATCTCTTTTGACAAATAATGTTTTATCAACCTCCCCTTTGTCAAATCCTCGTTCACATAAAAAGGTGCTTAATATGTCATACCAAGCTCTTGGAGCTTGTTTTAGACCATAAAGAGCCTTTTTCAATTTGTAAACATGTAAGGGATTTTTGGAATCTTCAAACCCAGGGGGCTGTTTGACATAGACTTCTTCATTTATGTATCCGTTGAGAAAGGCACTCTTCACATCCATTTGATATAACTCAAAATTCATGGAACAAGCATATGCTAGTAATAGTCGTATTGCCTCTAATCTTGCTACCGGAGCAAATGTTTCGTCAAAATCTATCCCTTCCTTTTGATTGTATCCTTGAGCGACCAATCTAGCTTTGTTGCGAACAACTATGCCATTCTCATCTAGTTTATTTTTAAACACCCATTTTGTACCAATGATGTGTTTATTTCCAGGATTAGGAACAAGTTCCCATACTTGGCTTCGTTCAAATTGATTGAGTTTTTCTTTCATAGCAAGTATCCATTGATCATCTTTAAGTGCTTCACCAATTTTTGAGGGTTCTATTTGAGAAACAAATGCCATGTTTAAGCAAGCATCTTGCAACTTTAATCTTGTTGTGACTCCTTTATTGATATCACCTATGATATTATCAATTGGGTGATATCTATGGGTTCTCCATTCTTTAGGAAGATCATCACTTTGTTTTTCAATATTGACTTCACTTTCTTGATCTGGTTGATTAGTTTGAGGTTCTTGGCTTGAATCATTGCTTTCAAAAACATCATCATCACAAGAAATAATATTTTCCTCTTTTATGGGGTTAGTTTCATCAAAAGTTACATGCATTGATTCTTCAACTAATAACGTTCTTTTATTGAAAATTCTAAATGCTTTACTAGATAAAGAGTAACCGAGAAATATACCTTCATCAGCTTTTTCATCAAATTTTCCAAGGTTGTCTTTACCGTTATTTAACACAAAACACTTACATCCAAAAATGTGGAAGTGAGAGATATTGGGTTTTCTACCTTTGTAAAGTTCATAAGGATTTTTCTTAAGAATTGGCCTAATGATTACCCGGTTTGAAACATAGCATGCTGTGTTTACAGCATCTGCCCAAAAATATTTTGGTAGATTTGAGTCGCTTAGCATAGTTCTAGCGAGCTCTATCAAGGATCTGTTCTTTCTCTCAACAACCCCATTTTGTTGTGGTGTCCTTGGTGCAGAAAAATTGTGGAAAATGCCATTTTCTTCACAAAATTCTTCAAATGAAGTATTTTGAAACTCTCTTCCATGATCACTTCTAATTGATACAATTTTGGCAGATTATTCGTTTTGGACTAGCTTGGCATAATTTTTAAATGCCTTAAAAGCTTCATTTTTACTTGCCAAAAATAAGGTCTAGGTGAACCTTGAGTAATCATCAACAATAACTAGTCCATATGAGTTTCCACCAAGACTTTTGGTTCTTGATGGACCGAACAAGTCCATATGTATCAATTGTAGTGGTCTAGAAGTTGAAATGACATTTTTAGGTTTGAAAGAACTTTTTGTTTGCTTCCCTTTTTGACATGCGTCACACAATTTATCCTTTATAAATTTCATTTTTGGTAAGCCTACAACAAGATCATGCTTGACCAATTTGTTTAAATGATCCATGTGAATATGAGCAAATCTCTTATGCCATAGCCAAGCATCATGATTTTATCTTACCAAAAGACATTTCATTTTTAAGGATAAATCGTCAAGATTAAGTATGAAAATGTTTTTGAAACGCTTACCGACAAACTGAGTTTTATTTGTAGCTTCATTTTGTATGATGCACTCATCTTTATTAAAAATTATCTTGTATCCTTTGTCGCAAAGCTGGCTAATGCTTATGAGATTGTGTTTTAGACCTTCAACATATAAGACATCTTCAATTGAGGGGGATGGTGATGTACCGACTTTTCCAAAGCCTAAAATTTTTCCTTTGTTGTTGTCTCCATATATTACATGTCCCTTTGATTCAAGTGTTAAGGCTGAAAATTTTGTTACATCACCCGTCATATGTTTGGAGCATCCACTATCTAAGTACCACATATTTGAAGTATCTTGCTTGCATACCTACAAAATTGAAATCAGACTTTATTAGGTACCCAATGTGCTTTGGGTCCTTGATGGTTAGTACCTTTCTTTACCCATATGTAATGTCCACTTGGAACACTAATGTTTCTAATGTGACATACATTAGGTGTATGACCATGAAGACCACAATAAGAACAAGTAGGATTAAATCTACTATTAGTAGCATATCTATGAGATTTATTTTGAATAATTTTCTTATTAGAAAAATCATCCTTTTTCATAACTATAATCTTTTCTTGATTAGATTGATTACTTGCTTTAGTTTTGTTCAAATTTGGTTTATCAAATTTTGAATATCCAAGACCACTTTTGTCGTTTGAGTATCTTTGCATATTTAAGACAGTTTCCAATCCTAATTTTCCCTTTTCGTATCGTTCAATCACTCTATTTAATTGAACAATTTTGAAAGAGAGGGAATCACATTTATTGCATGTAAAATTCTGTTTTAGTTTTTCAGAATTTTTCTCCATAGTATCAACTTTTTCTTGTAAACTTGAAATTTGTTTCTTTTGTGTTGACACTAATTTACACATATTTTTACATTCAATAAGTAATTCCTTTATTGCGTTTTGAGCATCATTGTATTCTATAATTAATTCACTATTAGTTTTATTATAAAGATGAGAGTCTATATTACTAACCTCTTCTTCATCATCTGATTGATGCGAGGCCATTAATGCAACATTGGCGCATTCTTCACTTTCTGTTTCTGAAGATGAACTTACTTCGTTGTCTTCCCAAGCTATGTATGCCTTCTTGAAGTCTTTCTTTTTGATGGCATTCTTCTTAGCAAGGTTTGGACAATCTGCTTTAATATGTCCTTGTTTACCACATTCAAAGCAAGTGAAGTTTTGACTTGATGTAGAATTATCTTTCTTCTTGAAGCTTTTCTTTTTGAATGTTCTATCATTTTTAAGAAACTTACCAAATTTCTTAACTAGAAAGATAATATTTTCGTCTTCATCTGAATCGTCAACTTTGATTTGTTCTCTTGATTCGGTCTTTAGAGTAATATTTTTGGTCTTCTTTTCTTGACTTTCATTTTGTTCTAGCCTTCCAAGTTCGATTTCGTGCTCTTGAAGTTTTCCAAATAGTGCAGAAAGAGACATTTTGGATAGGCTTTTCTTTTCGGATATTGCTGTCACTTTTGGTTGACAGGCCCTTGTCAATGATCTTAGTACTTTTAGATTTAATTCATCATTGGTGAAGACTTTTCCAAGTGCTGTCAAGTGATTGGTTAAGTGGGAGAACCTTTTCTGCAAGTCTAGAATAGATTCTCCGGGATGCATTCTAAATAACTCATATTCTTGTGATAGTGTGTTGAGTTTAGATCTTTTTACCTCAATGGTGCCTTCATGAGTTATTTCCAACGTATCCCATATTTCTTTTGCTGTTTTGCAGTGAGATATCCGGAAAAATTCGTCCATTCCTAGTGCAGATTGCAGTATATTCTTAGCCTTCTTATCGAACAACACTTTTCTTTTATCATCATCAGTCCAAGAATCTTTTATCTTAATTTCTTCTTTGTTATTGATGACAGTTTTTGGAATGTGAGGCCCATTTTCAAATGCATCCCAAATGTCATCTCCTTGTGCTTCAAGGTATGCTTGCATACGTGTTTTCCCGAAATCGTAGTGCTCTCCAACAAAACTTGGTGGCTTGGTACTGCTACCACCATCTCTAAAAACAGGTTGTGCAGAAGCCATGAGTATTTGATCAAGGAGTAAGTTACCTTAACCCGCTCTGAGGCCAATTGTAAGTACAGAAGTACGCCTAAGAGGGGGGGGGGGGGTGAATTAGGTGTTAGTAAACTTTCTTGTTTTTAGAGATTTAGTGTTTGATTTTTCTGATTTAAGATAGTGTATGGAAAAGATAAATGGCAGAAAAATAAAGAACACAAAGATATTACCCTGGTTCCCCTTACAACCAAGGGTACGTCCAGTCCTCTTGCACACCACAAGAGATTGATCCAATACTTGTCAGAAAATGTACAACTCCCACCCTGGGATTCTTGCTACAAACTTCTAACAATACGTCTAAGATAGCACACCACTATCTTAGATTAAACTATCTTTTGCAACTGGTACAATAAGGTTTGAGTAAAACTAAGATGAGATATATTGATAAACAATCCAATAGCAATTCAAGTACTTGAGAACCTTTTAGAATGATATGAAAATGGAAAGCAAGTACTTAGTAAAAACAGAATTTTATTCCAAAATTGTTTTTCGTTTTTATTCAAGGATTGTATATAATAGATCTAAAGTTATGGGGTATTTATACTCCATAAACATCCCTGCAGATTCGTGGCCATTGATCCAAGAGGTTTGATGAAAAATTACAATGTTCTAGAGCCATCCCAGATCTGAAAAAGTGTAATGTTTCCAGTTGTATTCGAATACAATATATGTGTATTCGAATACACCTCTTTGTAACGTTCAAAAATATTCAAATTTTGCATCTTGTATTCGAATACACATTGGTGTAGTCGAATACAGATTAGTGAGTTTTAGCCTCTGACTTAGCTTGTATTCGACTACAGATGTGTGTAGTCGAATACACATATAGGAATTTTGGCCACTGACTTGAAGTGTATTTGACTACACATTGTTGTAGTCGAATACAACATTTAGATTTTTGCCTCTGACTTAAGCTGTATTCGACTACACATTGTTGTAGTCGAATACAATGTTTAGATTTTTGCCTCTGACTTAAGTTGTATTCGAATACAACATGGTGTATTCGAATACACTTATGTTCTTAGTTAAAAATATGATTTTTAAATACTTTGTTAATGTGGTTTGGACTTTTGAAACTATTTTAAATGCATGTATAAGTGTGACTTGTTCTCATGTACTTGAAGTATTGGTTAGTATCATATACCTTTACATTATATCATCTATTGTTTAGATTTGAAGCTTATTATGAAGCTTATCGATCTTCTTTTTGATCTTGTTGCATCATCCATAATCGGTGGTCTTTTGTCGTCATCAAAAACATGTAGATTACACAAGCGCTGTAAAAGGCTTTTAAAAAAACAGTCTTATAACATAAGAAAACAAATAGGTCTTTTGCAGCATTTTTTCCACAAGCGCTGTAAAATAGTCTTTTAAAAATAAAACAAGGAGGCCTTTTAGAGCGCTTTTCCAACAAGCGTTGTATAAGGCTTAGGTATTTTAGAGCGCTTTTCCAACAAGCGTTGTAACAGGCTTCTAAAAAAGCGCTGTAATAGGTTTTATATATAATAGTAAAACCCTTCAGTTTCCTCTTCATTACGTAAACTTCACTATCATCTCCTCTTCATCGTTCTTTTCTTCCTTTGCGAACCCTATCATCTCTTCCATTACGAACATATTTCAACGATCATCTCTACCTGTTCGAACCATATTTCCATCCACGATCATCTCTCCTATTACACACCATCTCTTTTCATTGAAATATGTAACCCTCATTACGTATTTCTTCGAACCATATTTTTGTGAACTGTATTTCTGCGAACCTTCATTTATGCGCATTACGTATATCTTCGAACCCTCACTATTAAGGTATTGATGTTATTAATTTTTTGTTATCACTAAAATGCAGGTTGAACTTATACTGATACGTACTTAGACTACTGCATGTTGAACTTGTTGAAGTTATACTAAACTGCATGTTGAACTTGTTGTAGATAAATGGATACCACCAAAGTTTTAGATTGTCAAAATGAGGAAGTTGTCAACACTAAGGCTTACGAAAATGAAGTCAAATGTGGTGCAACCATAATGCAAAAGGTCATAAAAGCAAGGAGCAGTGGCATAAAATTTGAGGTATACTATACTCTGTTTGCTGTTTATTTTTTATCTTTTTTGAAAACATGTACTTACTATATGAGTTTATTAGGTTGGATGGAATGAGAGTGGTCAGCCAATTGACCCAACAGCTCCATGTTAGTAAGTTACATTGGGGCTGTTGTTCGTCAGAATATCCCCATTACCATTGATGATTGGAGAGACAACGCGTTGAAAGATGCGAAAGATATATTGTGGAATGATATACAAGTAACTTTTTTGATCCACTCTTTTGTTATTTATAATATTTTCCATTGTAATACTTTACTCTTTACTCAAACTATATCTTTATTTCGCTTGCAAACTACTTTTGTTCTTGATGAGGTGAGAATGAATTACATCTTGAGAGTTGCCGGGAAAATACACCGGGGTTTTAAATCTCACCTCTCAAATTTCTATCTAAAAGATAGTGAAGGAAATATGGATGCTGAAGCTTCAAGAATATATAAATATTATATATCAAATGAAGAATGGAGTGCATTTGTATCAAAACATTCGGACCCCGCGTTTGTGGTAAGTGATTGATTTATTAGCATTTCTGTTTTATTATTCATATTCATAGCGTATTTTAAATTTTCACACGATTGTTATTTTTTTTTTATATAGATTATAAGTAAGGCAAATCGCGAGAGGGCAAAAAATCCGACGCACCCATACAAAAAATCACGTATGGGATATGCACGTCTAGAGCAAAGACTTGTAAGTAATTAAACATCACTTTTATATAATGAGAGAATTTGTATTATAAACTATAGTTGCTAACTAATATTTTGTTTATGATCTTAACGAATAGCGACAAGACACCAAATCCGATCAACCGTTGGGTCGTCATATCTTGTGGAAGGAAGCTCGTGTAAATACAGATGGAGTGGTTGATGACGAAAATATTCAAAAAGTAATAGAACTTTGTGTAAGTATATTATCCTTTTAATAATTTTTAATATTGTATTTTATCACTTTAATATTATCACTTTAATATTTTTTAATATTGTATTTTAAAAATAATATTAAACTTATATTTTTAATCCTACATGCATTTTAGGAGAATATCAAACAAAGTTCGGAACAAGAGGACAAAAAAGCTAGTTGCAGGGACATTCTCGGTAAAGTGTTTAATGTTCCTGAGTATTTCGGTCGCGTGAGGGGAAAAAGATTTGGCGTAACTCCTAAAAGCTATTTTTCACAAGAGAAGCGCCAAAATCCATCCAATAAGGAAGTATTAGAGAAGCTTTAACTCCTATCCGAGCAAGTGGCACTCTTGGTGAAGACGAATAAAGACAAGCAACTCCCAGATCAGCTTCAACGTGAAATACAAATGGAGAGTGAAAACGCGAGTTGCAACATTGGTCTCAAAAGTCTTCCTGATGTAATTAATTACTTACTTATGTATTAACTATACTTATGTATTAATCATACTTATGTTTTAACCATTGATTTAGGGTGTCACTCCTTGCGTGTTGTACTTATCCTCCCCTACTCATCGGAAGGTCGGAAAAGGAACATTGTACAATACTTCGGGAGAAGTATTGTACAACACACCGATCCCTGCGAGCCATGTCAAAGTATCACCAATTATTGCTTTGGACCCAAATGCACCGTTGCCTATACCGGACAACGATGCAGATATGAAGTTTTTGGGCTAAGCAAATTGTAGTTACGTGGAATGGCCCACACATCTTGTTGCCCTTGATAAGGTATATTTAATTAATTGAAATGAATGTTTAATTGATATGTATATTTAATTGCTGATTTTTTTCTGCTTCTAACTTTAATTTCACATTTATATTTAGATTCTCAAAAAACATAAAGGGAATGATAAAAAGATTTCCAGAAACGAGTCAATTACATCGTCCGAAAAGATTTGTCATATTTATTCCGTAAGGTTTGTCATTTTTTCAGATTCAATAAACTAACATTTAACCTCATTTTTTCAGATTCAATCAAACAAACCACCCGCACAGCAAAATAAAGCCGGCAAACCTCAAAAATTGAAGGGTAATAAAGCTGGCAAACTTCAAAAGTTGGAGGGTAATAAAGCTGCCAAAGTTGCAGCTAAAAAATTGGATCGTGGAAAATCAGTCGCTGCTACTCCTAAAATAAGTTTGCCAAGTAAAAAGGAATATGGGCAGCAACGACGATTCACGCATCATAAGCATGAATAAATCTATATTCGGAGATGAGTATGAATAATTTCTTGAAAATGAGCACATATACGAACTTCTCAACAATAAGGAGTTGAGTGCTACAGTTATCAGTTTGTACATTTGGTAAAAAATTCTTTTAATTGCATTTATTGGTAATTAATTAAATTTATTGATAATTAATCTAATTTGAAATTTTCATTGAAGGTTTTTGTATGAGAAATTGGTGTGCATGCGCAGATTGTCAAATAGATATTCATTCTTGTCTCCGCATAAACTTTCGATGTGTAAACTTGATCCAGTGAATGTAAAGAAATACATTGTAGATATCTTATTAGGAAATATAGAGAAGGATAAGTTGTTCTTTGCACCATATAATTCAGGGTACGTAATTATATATTATTTATTTATATCTTTTTTAATTTATGAGATCTTAATTTATTATTAGTGTAAACAAAGGTGTCAACCAAATTTTTGTTGTTGTAGGGCATATTGGGTGCTATTTGCAACCAATGCGACTTCTGAAGCTGTATACTATTTGGATCTCTTGCACGACAATTACAACAATCACTCCGATATAAAGATTAGGTTTGACATGTAAGTAATATTCATTTCTTTCTTACATATATATATATATATATATATATATATATATATATATATATATATATATATATATATATATATATATATATATATATATATATATATATAATGTGTTTGTTAATGCTATAATAATCAAATTTATTTATTCGATAGTGCTTTACAAGTTTTTCGAGCTCAAAGAGGTGCTACAGTGTTGAAGGAAAAGTCTAATAACATCACATGAATTCCAATAAAGGTTTGAAATATATGCCTTTAAATTTTCATTTACAAATATATGCATTTATAATCAATGCACAAATATTTTATTGACGTATATGTTTTATTTTACAGCGCCCTCGTCAAACTAACAACATCGACTGTGGGTACTATGTATTGCAATTCATGAAGGAGATTATTGATAGGAATCAAACTATTATCCCAGAAACGGTACGATATTTTCATTATTTGATTTTCATATATAAATTATGTATATATTTTGATTCTAACTTATTTATGTTCAATTTTTATATTGAACAGTACTTTGACAATTCTAGTCCAACATACTCTGAGAAAGATCTAATTGAATTAAAGGAAGACTGGTCTCAGTATGTGCTTGAAATGAAAATTATTTGATTTTCTGGGAAATAGCATACTGCAAGGGATCTGAATATATGGTAGCTAGTTTTGTTCTATGTAGGAGAAGTTAGTTATATGTATATGAATAGGACACAATATCTTAATATGTATATGAATATGTGTTGTTGTACAATATCTAAATATGTATATGTAGTTAAGTTATATATGTATATGAATATGTTATGTTGTTGTGTAAATTAATATATAAAATTAAGTTATATAGTTTTGTTTTTGTGTAATGATTGTGTGAACTAATTCTGAATATGTATCTGAATTTGTTCTGTTGTTGTGTGAACTGATTATAGATGAAAATTATTTTGGAAAAAAAATTAAAAGACGGCGCTTTCTAAAAAATGGTATAAAAAACCAAAAATTGTTTTTTAAAAATTTCATTTACAACGTTTTTAAATAAAACTAAAATAAGAATGCACCTTTTACAGCGCTTA
This sequence comes from Cicer pinnatifidum, assembly GCA_037974775.1. Lineage (NCBI taxonomy): Eukaryota > Viridiplantae > Streptophyta > Magnoliopsida > Fabales > Fabaceae > Cicer > Cicer pinnatifidum. The sequence goes on from JBBPBR010000003.1 coordinate 46,275,751, forward strand.
TTTGAAAAAACGCTGTAAAAGGTGAATAACAATGCATATATTGGATGTACCTATTACAGTGTTTTTTCAAATAAGCGTTGTAAAATATGCAATATAATGCATATATTAAGTGCACGTTTTACAGCGCTTTTTCAAATAAGCGCTGTAAAATGTGCATTATAATGCATATATTGGATGCACATTTTACAGCACTTTTTTAAATAAGCGCTGTAAAATGTGCTTTATAATGCATATATTGGGTGCATATTTTACAACACTTTTTCAAATAAGCACTGTAAAATGTGCATTATAATGCATATATTGGGTGCACATTTTACAGCACTTATTTGAAAAAGCGCTGTAAAAGGTGCATTCAATATATGCATTATAATGCACATTTTACAGCACTCTTTTCAATAAGCATTGTAAAAGGCGCATAATAATGCATATATTGAATGCACCTTTTACAGCGCTTTTTCAAATAAGTGCTGTAAAATGTGCACCCAATATATGCATTATAATGCACATTTTACAGCGCTTATTTGAAAAAGTGTTATAAAATATGCACTCAATATATGCACCCAATATTTGATTTTAAAAAAGTGTTGTTGTATCTTTTTACAGCGCTCGATTCTACAACGCTTTTTTTTTGTTGAAAAAGCGTTGTAAATGGCTTAAAAAAAACGTTGTAAAATCCTATTTTTGCGTAGTGTCCCTTTATAGGTTAATGCTCCGAAAATGATAACCCAATACAAATTAGAGGAATACGCAGGATCCTATAGCCTCCACAATATCTACATCTGTTAAAGCAACAATCTTTCAAGTGGTCGCAACTAGGACAATACCTTATGAATCTCTAATAACAATACCAATTCTCCATTCTTCATGGACAACACCCGCAATATCCACATTGATATTGTACATATTTACCAATAGAAGGGACCAACGAGTGTGTGATTCCTCATGAGTGTCATTCTCACGACCAGGTTGGGTATGCAACATGACTCTGTAATCCTCTACATTCTTCCAAGCTTCCCGCACATTTTCCTCTATCCAAGTTTTTCTTCAAAGAAAAGGTTATTTCTAGAAATCCAAATGTCATAAATGATAGAAATGATTAATTTAGTAATATCAGACATATAATATTTAATAAATGGTTTGAACTCGTCAATAAGAATGGAAAAAGTAGAGTCAAACCTCATTACCAAAAGGGTATTAAACAAACATGTTGAATCCTAAGACATCAGCTGAAGGTGCAAACACAAGAAGGGGGGTTGAATCGTGTTTGCCAAAGTTCATAATGTTTTGATAATTTATAAATAAATAAAGAACTAGTTTGGTTTTGGTGACTTACTTGGAGTAGAAGCAATCCGGTTCAGAGGCTGAAAATAATGAAAGCATAAATAATTGGACACGTGGATTTATCCTGGTTCACAACTAACTTGACTACATCTAGTCCCTTATTCAAAAAGGCTTTCATCCACTAATTCAAATACCTTGAACTACAAAGCACCTGACCCTTAAAACTAGTCTTCCCAAAAAGCCTAACAACCCAAGGCTTTTGAGGAACTAACGACCTTGACCCTACAAGCCAAATCTTCTTCTAATAACTTGAAAATCCCATATTGAAGAAGAAACTAAACCACTATCGGGTTGGATACAAAAGATTGAAACTTGGAGTAGCTGCTTCTAAAAAACTGTTAATAATAATAACTCTCACATTATAAGAAAAGAACATTGAGAGAATATTTCTCAATCGAACACTCAAATAATATTTGTCTCTTTGAACTTTGAGACTACTCTTTTATGCTTTTCAATGATTTTCTTCTTTAGCCTTAAGTATCTATTTATAATTAAAATTTGGGATTCGATTTAGTTCTTGTTTAATTATGAATTGTATTTTGTTCCGATTTTGTAAATTTTTTAAATTGATTTTGTTTAGATTGAGGTTATAAATTATTCAGGTCAATTTTGTTCATATTTTGTTCAGATTGTGTTTGTAAATGCTTTAGATTGATTTTGTTCATATTTTTTTGTAATTAAATATTGATCAAACCTTCTTCAAATCTTCTACAAGTCTTGACCATATCTTCTTTCATACTCTTTGAAGTCAAATATATTCTTCTCATAAAATACTTTTGTTATCATAAAAATCTAAGAATAATTAAACTTGGTTTCAACAATCTCCCCCATTTTTATGATAACAAAACTTATATTTTTTATAACAATATTTCTTTTTTTTTCTTTGACTCCCTCTAACTTAGGGCTCCCCACTTTATCAAATATATTTCTTCCTTTTTTTATCAGACAAAAAGACTTAAAAATGAGACTATTTTTTCATTTTTTTTCTTTGTTTTTTTTAATAACATGAATATAACACATTACAAGAAAATATAAAAACTAATGTAAAACTAAACTACTTTAAATTTATCACAACATTATTCAAGTATGAAGGTAAGGTTTAGATCTTTTTTTTTATGAAGTCAAACTTATCTTCAGATAGTGATTTGGTGAATATGTCAGTCCATTGGTGTTAAGTGTCTACAAATTGACTATTTAGTATTCTTTTTTGAACAAACTCCCTAATGAAGTGATGTTTGATCTCTATGTGTTTAGCTCTAGAATGTAAGATATGATTTTTGGTTAGACAAATCGATGAAGTGTTATCACTATGGATGATAATGTTGGTTCTAAGATTGTGTAGTCTTCTAATTGATGTTTCATCCAAAGTTGTTGAGAACTACAGCTAGTTGCTGAAATGTTTTCAACCTCTATAGTTGACATTTCAATGGTGTTTTGTATCTTACTTAGAAAAGTGCAATTGCCACTAGTGCTCTTTCTCTCAAGTTTATCTCTAGAATAATAAGAATCACAGTATCCACTCAGTTTGTACTTAGGAGATTTCTTGTAGAACAAGATAAGGTTGGTAGTGTTTTTTAGGTATCTAAGGATATGTGATTTCATATGGGCAGTTTCAAATCTTGCACATACACATACACATACACTTTACTTGATGTATAGTTCAGAAGCGGTAAGGTAAAGTAGGGATCCTATCATTCCTCTATAGGTATTTTTTTTAATCAACTTTTTGGCCTAAATCATTTTTTTCAAGTGAACAAGTATGGTGCATTGGTGTTGTTGTAGGTTTGCAATCATTCATCTTAAACTTTTTGAGATGCTCTTTTGTATTCTAACTTGGCTACTGGAAAAAATGTCTCAATGTAATCAATGTTCTCATGTTGACTATAGCCATGTGCAAAAAGCTTGCCTGGTTTCTGACCACTTCACCCTTTTTATTTAGCTTATTTTTGAAAACCCACTTGGTTCCAATAATGTTCTTCTTTGGTGTAAGTGCTAGATCTCAAACATCATTCCTCTTAAATTCATTTAAATCTTCTTGGATTGCAAGAATCGATCCATCATTTTCCAATGCTGCATCAATAGAGGTAAGATCAATTGCTGAGAATGAGTCATACAAAGTGGTATCTTTTAGTGATGATCTGATACTCAAATGATCACTTGCACTTCCAATTATTAGAGTTTCAAGATGAGATGACTTGTACTTCCATCCAAATATTCCTTCTGACTTATCTTGACTGTTTCTGACTTGATCAAATTCATCCTTTGAAGATTTATCATATTCTTCTAATTTGTTTGTTTTCTCTAATATTTCAAGTTCGTCTGATTTTTCTGCATCTACTTCCTCTAGGTCCGACAAACCTGCACAATCATCATATTGCTTTAACGTTTCAAGTTCAAACTGTTTGTCATCAAATTTAACATGTATGTACTCTTCCACAATATGATTTTCCATATTAAACATTCTACAAACCTTTGTTCTATCAAATTATCCAATGAAGATAAACTTTTGAGATCTAGAATCATATTTACCAAAGTTATCTTTAGTGTTCAACATATATCAAGTACAATCAGATTGTTTAAAATAAGAGATGTTATACTTTTTACCTTTCCATAATTCATACGGTGTTTTATTCAATATAGATCTAATTAAGACTTTATTTTGAATATAACATGTTGTATTAATTGCTCCAACCCAAAAGTGTTTTGCAACATTCATATCATTTTACATGGTTCTGGCCATTTCTTGAAGTGATATATTCTTTCTTTCTACAAGTTCATTATGATGGGGAGTTCTAGGAGAGGAGAAGTTGTGCGAGATTTCATTCTCATCACAAAAATTTCAAAGAACTTGTTTTCAAATTCTCTTCCATGATCACTTCTAATTGTTATAATCTGAAGACTTTTTTCATTCATTATTTGTTTGGAAAATGTGATAAACACTTTGTGGGATTCATCCTTACTTCTTAAGAATTTTACCCATGTCCACCTAGTGTAATCATCTACTATATCAAAGTCATATTTCTTTCCACTTAGAGAAGTTGTTTTCACTGGCCCAAAGAGATCTATATGTAAGAGATCAAAGGGCTTTGAGGGAGATACTTAGTTCTTAGGAGTAAAGGAGTTCTTTATTTGTTTTTCTTCCTCACAAGCTTTACATATAATTTCAGTTTTGTAACTAAGCTTAGATAGACCTCTAACTAGTTGAAGTTTATTCAATTTTTAATCTAATTTAAGGTTTGCATGATCTAATCTTTGGTGCGAAATTAGTTTCTCTTCATTTACTAACGTGAGACACCCTCTTGTTTCTCTACACTAAATAGATTTATCTTATAAATGTTGTTTTGCCTATGACATGTAAAGAGTACATATCCATCTTTCTGACTAATTCCCTTGCATGTTTTTTGATGGAATATAATATCATAATTATTATCACTTAACTGACTAATACTTAATAAATCATGCTTAAGATATTTAACAAACAAGACATCATTAATAGAAGGGGAAGTACCATTATCAATTGTACCTTGACCAATGATCTAGCCCTTTTGCTTTCCTTTCAAAGTCATTATGCCTCTTTTGACTAGTGTTAGTTCTTGAAACATAGACTTTTCTCTCGTCATATATTGCGAGCATCCATTGTCCAAGTACAATGGTTGGTGTTTTAACTTGATTGTTGTCCACTGTCCACCCTTTTCTTCATCCATTGATTCACTTCCAGAGTCAGAATATGTGTTGGATCTAGAGGCAGAGTTGGTATGAGCCGTTAGAGCCAAATTCGCTTGTTCATCACCAAATGATTCATCATAATCATTCCATGTAGCCATCAGACTCTTCTTCTCGGGTCTGGAATCTTTCATCTGGTGTTTCCCTTTCTCCAGATTTGGACAGTCAGATTTGATATGTCGAAGTTCATTGCATCCATAGCAGATAAAGTTTTTACTGACACAATTTTCATTATTCCTCTATTGGACTGCTTGGAGTCTTTCTGAGGGAAATATCTCCTCTTGTTGTGCCACATCCTTTGAAATCTTTTGGGTATGTAGGAAATATCCTCTTCCTCTGAGTTGATAGTCTAATCATCGGAATCACTATCCTCTTATCGGGTGTTGCCTTTATAACCTTCATCTACTTGGATTTCAAGGCCAAAGTCTTGTTCTTCTTCTTGGATTCATATTTTTCAAGCTCAATTTCTTGTGATATGAGAGAGCTAATTACTTTGTCTAGCTTAAGAGTATTCAGATCCTTTTCTTCATGAATGAAAATGATCTTAAGACTCCACTTGCTTGTCACACTCCTCAAGATTTTCTTCACGTGATTAGAAGTAGTATAACTTTTCTCAAGTACTTTTAGGCTTGAGACCAGGATCTGAAATCTGGAAAAAGTTGTTTCAATGTCTTCATCTTCTTTCATCTTCAACAACTCATACTTTTTTACTAAGAGGTTGGTATTTGCTTCTTGAACTTGCTTGCTTCCTTCATGGGTCAGAATCAGACTATCATAAATACTTTTTGTAGTATCCTTGTTGGTGCACATGTCAAAATCCTTGAACGTGATTGCATTTATCATAAATGTTCAGGCCTTATGATGCATCTTGTACATCTTTTCTGATCAACATTCATCTCATTTCTTGGAATTTCAATACCCTTAGTATTCTTCAAAGCAATATAACCATCTTCTACCAAGTATCAAAGTTCAAGATCTTGTGAAATTTATAAACTTCTCAACCTATCCTTCCAATAGTCAAAATGTTCTCCATTAAATAGAGGTGGTCTGTTGATGTTTCCTCTAGCAGCTTCTTCATTGAATTTAGACATATTGAACCCTTGGATCTGTTTTCAAACACTTTAACGTGCTCAAACTTGATATCGAGCTTTGATGTCAATTGAAGGTGCAAACACGAGAAGGGGTTTTGAATTTTGTTTTCCAAAGTTGATAACTTTTTGATAATTTATAAATAGATAAAAAAAACACTAGTTCGGTTTTGGTGACTTATTTGGAGTATAAGCAATCAGGTTCAAAGGCAGCAAATAATGAAAGCATAAATAATTGCACCTGTAGATTTGTCCAGGTTTTCCACTAACTTGGTTACATTCAGTCTTCCCAAACAACCTAACAATCCCATACTTTTGAGGAACTAATCACATTGACCCTACAAGTCAAGTTTTCTCCTAACAATCTGACAACCCCAGATAGAAGAAGGAACTAAACTACTATCGGGTTTGATATAAAAGATTGGAACTTGAGTAGTTGCTTCTAAAAAAGCTGATAATAATAATAACTCTCAAACTATAAGAAAAGAACAATATTTCTTATTCAAACAAGTGTTTCTCTATTTGAACTCGAATACTACTCTTTTCTACTTTTTGATGATTTTCTTCTACAGCCCTAAGTATTTCTTTATAGTTAAAATTTGAGTTTCAATTTAGTTCTTGTTAAATTATGAATTTTATTTAGTTTATATTGTATTTGTAAATTCTTCAAATTGATTTTGTTTTTATTTTGTTTAGATTGAGATTGTAAATTCTTCAAATTAATTATTTTCATATTTTATTGTAGATAAATCTTTATCAAATCTTCTAATCATATCTTCTTTCATACTCTTTGAACTACACACATGGTGAACATCTTCATCTTTCTAATTGCATTGTGGCCATATAGAATCAACCAAGATACCCCATTTTTATAAGGACTTCTTTCACTATCCATTGTAGAGGAGCTTCCAATTTGGGAAAACATGTTATGTGTCTCTAGTTGTATTCCAATAAACACAATTATCGTGTTAAATTCTCCCATTAAACTTTTCCCTTCTTCCTCTGGTTGGTTACTTTGTTGGTGGTACTTTTGTATAGATTCTCTTCAACATTTCTTTTTATTTCCTTTATACAATATCTTTGTTAATTTTAAATTGTTAACTGTTTTATTTTGCTCTTTTAAGTTTGTAGAGAAATAAAATCATTTGAATAAATCAAATATTTTCGAGGAATAAAATTTGTTTAGAAGAGAAAAGAACAAGAAAACTTAAACTCAAAGAACAACAGAAAATGTAATTGCCCAATTAGAAATGGTAACGGGGTGGGGCGGATGCGAATTTTGTCTTCCCAACCCCGCATTCGACTAATTATTGAGGAAAACCCACATCCATCTTCTTTTTTTAGGTGATGTGAAATTTAGACTTCATCTCCGTCCGTAACGAGTTTCCTATTTTTTCACCCACACTCACCTATTCATATATATATAGAATTATAAATTTAAAAATTATATATATTATAATAAATATAATAAAATAATTACTTTTAAATAATAATAGAATTAAACTCTATATTTTTTATAGAGATAAAATTATAATTTTTAATATTTAAAAAATATTAAATATATATAATAAGTGTATGTATATATAATTTAAAAATTATATAATAATATTATTAGTAGAACAGATTCGAGTGCAGGTGCAGTGTAAATATCAACACCTTCAAATCCGTCTCCACTTTCTAATTTTAATTTTGAAAAAAATATCACTCACACTTAATAAAAACGAATTTTTTCTTCTAAATCAATACGGTTTCGGATAAATGCTGACAGATGCAAATTATGTTGTGATGCTTAGGCCCAATATGAAGTCTAGCATGTGGAACATAGACATGATGATGTGTTAGTGTAAAATACTAACAACCAACATAAAAGTTATTATTATTATTATTATTATTATTATTATTATTATTATTATTATTATTATTATTATTATTATTATTATTTAATTTTAATTATGTGAAAATAGTTTTAAATTTAAGTACAAATTCAATTGAACCTATATGTAAAAAAGTTTCATTTAATTCATGATTGAGACAATTATACACACTATAGTTCATTTAATTTTACACTTTTTCCATATGCTCCACACTCGTAAAAAATTTGGTTGTTATAAAGCTTCTTTATCTTTCTCCTCTTTGTTCTGGGGTCAATCCTCCCTTTCCACAATTGGGGCAACTGACTAGTCCAAATCCTTGGCAGCCGAAGCATCTACACCAATATATATTATAAGGGTAAAATTAAATATAAGTTAATCTCTATAAATATATTTTTATTAAGTTTTGATCTGAAAATCTTTCATTGATAATATTAGTCCTTAATTTAGTGATTTTGATTGATTTTGGTTCTTAAATCACAAAATTAAGGAATAAACATTGATAATAAATTTGTATTTACTAAATCTAACAAGGGAATACTTTATAGTCACTAAAAGTTATCTTTCAAATAAAACTAATTAATGTGATACATGTAAAAAACCAAAAGGGAGAAGAACTTACTTCCACCGTTCAAATATATTTCCATCTTTTTTATTCTTTCCTGTTCCCTGTGAGAATCCAAGCATATATAGTTCTTTAGAAAAAAACATTGTTGCAACCACATTTTTATATGTTTAAGTAATATATTGGTTTATAAACATATCTAAAGTATAAAAATATAAAAAGAAACTTTCAAATTATCATTAATCTGTCAATTTGATTGTTCAACTTATTGGGTTTTGGTCCTTTTTTTTCAAATGCACCAGCACCAGCACCAGTCAGCAATAGCACTTTAAGCTTGTATATGACTTAGTTTAAATATTTGCTTTGTAAGAGTGTGGTTGTACTGGGGTGTTGGGTGTGAGTGAGAGAAGTCTATGTGTTGTAACAATTTTCACATAGTGTTAATTCTCTGGTTGTCGGTTTAGGCAGCGATCGTGGTTTTTTCTCCGGTTTTGGAGTTTCCACGTTATATTCTTGTGTTGTGATTGTGTCTTCATTCTTTTGAACTTATGCTATTTTTCCCAACAACTGGTATCAGAGCCAGGTTCGGAGGGATAATTTTTCTTAGTATGCTCTGTGGTTGCAGCTCTGTCTGATCTTCCACATCAGAAAAGAATTATCCTTGGTATTGTTAGGGGAAAGGTGATACTGTGAAAGTGTTGTTTAAGGAGGTTCTGGCTAAGGAAAGACTTGGTATTTAAGCGTGTCTGTTGTGACCCACCTCTCTTTCCTGGGAACTTACCTGGTGCACAGTTTACAGTCTGCGTGCAGCTGCTATGTCTTATTCAAGCGTTATGAAGTTTGACATAGAGAAGTTTGATGGAAGAATCAACTTTGACTTGTGGAAAGTACAAGTTAAGGATGTGCTTATACAATCAGGATTACACAAGGCATATGAAGAGAAACTGTCCAGGTGGAGCAGCATCTGAAAAAGACTCTGAGACAAGTGCTGGCAAGGTCTCCCGTTTGTCCTTATGGTATTTCCGCTATACCATGAAAAAGGACAAGTTATTGCTAGCGGATTCAGAACAGCACACGGGCATTGGTTGGCATTGATGCAAGGTGTGTGGTGATGTGTCGATGGCTAAAGAACTTCCTGGAAGCCAACATGGGAGTTGCACCATAAATTTCAGCTAGGTTTCGACATGAGAAAATTATTGAAATGGTTTAGTTCCAAGTGGAGAAAATTCTTGGAATGGTTTAGTTCCAAGTGGAGAAAATTCTTGGGATGGTTTAGTTCCAAGTGAAGTGTACTTTTTATGGTGGAGTATGATTGTCGGTAAGACAATGGAAGCGGAAGTTGTAACTCTTACAATCAAGGTGGAGATTGTTAGAGTTGATTGCAAGTCCCACATCCTTTAGTGTGGGAGAATAAGGAGAAGGCCAAGGCTATATATTGGGTTTTGGTCCTTTGTTTTCAAATGCACCAGCACCAGCACTAGTCAACAATAGCACTTTAAGCTTGTATCTGACTTAGTTTAAATATTTGCTTTGTAAGAGTGTGGTTGTACTGGGGTGTTGGGTGTGAGTGAGAGAAGTCTATGTGTTGTAACAATTTTCACATAGTATTAATTCTCTGGTTGCCGGTTTAGGCAGCGGTCGTGGTTTTTTCTCCGGTTTTGGAGTTTCCACGTTATATTCTTGTGTTGTGATTGTGTCTTCATTCTTTTGAACTTATGCTATTTTTCCCAACATAACTATCATTCCCCTTTGTATTACTAAAACAACCGATAAACTAAATTAATAATAGTTTAAAAACTATGTATTATATTTGTCTATCAAATTAGGGATCAAATTAGAGAGAAAACAATAATTTAGATGTAATAATGATTTATTCATGTATTTAATAAGAGAAATATTTTCGTAACAATTGTAAATAGGGGTGTACATGTTGGGTTGAGTCGTTTTTAAACCAAATCTGATATTTAAATCGATTAATTTCATTTGGATTTAGTTGAGCTCTTAGTATGTGATTTTTATACTAATCTCAAATCTAACCAATATGATTATCATCCTATTGAGTTAGGTTTGTTTCGTATGTAATAAAGAAAAAAAATTATTTTAAAATAAATGTAATTAAATTTAGATACTTCAACATTTAAAAAATAATAAAATTATATTACAACATTCATTCAATATTTAAAATATATTCATAAACACAACAAAATATTTAATTTAATTAAATTAAAAATAAATTCTCAAATATAATTAAACAATTAATTTTTAACTATATATCAATAGTAAAAAAAAAATATAAAAATATATATGTTACATCAATAGGTTGAATTTGCAGATTCTGTGAGTTCAAAATGTGAAATCTGCTACCCGAACCAAACATTATTGAATTTAAATAGTTTGGTTTAGATTAAAATCAAATTTAAATTAGTTGACTCAAAATACAAGTTGAATTAAATTGAGTGACTGAATTAACGAATTTATCCATATTGATGAACATTTCTAACAATAGATATTGAAAGTTCATACTTTATGTTTGTTTTTTTTCTTCACATTTATGTAATCTTGAAAATATTCTTTTCTAATTTGAAGGGGAAAAAAAAAAATCATTTGGGTGAGATATAGTGACACTATCAATCCTAGCCTTTTAAGGTTTAAATACAATTTAATCTATCATTTTTTCAAATTCACGATATATCGGTTTCTCTATTTTATTTTTCATGAATTTAATTTGCGTCCATATTATTATTTTTTACAGTATTTACCTTGTATATAGTTTTTAATTACAATTTGATCACTAAATTTCAATAAACTTTACTGCCATAACAAGGAGAGAAAAAATGTAAAAAAGTCAAAATAGAAATTAAAAAAGTGTAAGGACCAAACTTAGGAAAATAATAGATGCAAAGGAACTAAAATAGTAAAAACTAAAAACACCAAAATTGGAAAATAAATAAAAATCCATTTTTTTCTGTAACGAGTTTACTTTATTACTCTAATTAATGAAATTGCTTATATTAAAAATAAAAAATAGTGACACCTTGCATCCTGGACATTGAATGGCCCCTTTTCCTTCACAATTTTTACAACCTTTAAATATCTACACAATAGCATTTAAAGTCAACAACAAGCACCCAATTAATATACCGCTTAAAGAAAAACATACTTTATTCGGATTGAAATAAAAATATAATTGAAAAACTTATATATTTAAATTACATTCTTTCGGATTCACTTATATAATTGAAAAACCTACATATTTAAGCAAGCATCAAATATATAAGTGAGTCCGAAAGACATACACATATTTTGCTAGCAAACATAGTATTATTTGTTGATAATTAAACCATATAGAAGAATTAGGTAGAGAACAAACCGAATTAAGTGAAAATCCTCCGGATTTTGAAGCAGAAGTAGTGACTGTGCTCTGTCTTAGTTGTATAATTCTTTTAAGTGGAGCTTCAATAAAATAAACCGGTGGTGCCACCGAGCCGTTGCAGCCACAAACAGAAATGTGGGACATTTTTTCTGTGTATATCTATCTTCTTTTTCAATAATTATATAAATAAAAATGGTTTGAAGTGGATAATGATAATAATAATCAATTCAAGAAAAGAGTGGATAATGATATTGTCGTCGTTGTGGAAGTACGAGATGTTTCATGTCATGTGGTTGTTATTTTTTCTAATTAATCTATATTTTATTTATATTTAGTCAATTTCATATATGTTATTTATTATTAAAATAAAAATTATATAAAAATCATTACTTATGAAGATTAATGTATGTTAGTATAATATAAAAATAAAGCGAATAGACGTTAGTACTAGTAATTAATTTAGACTCGTATATAGGGGTTTTAAATTTTTGGTTTTGAAAGTTCATTTTTCAAAAACAAAATATATTCAAGTAAAATTGTGTTAAGCATCAAGATGTGAGGGAAACTACCATAAAGTAGAAGATGTAATTTATTTATTTTTTTATTGTCTTAGTTTTGTTGTAGCTTGGAATTATTTTTATTTTTGTGGATGTTTCAAGTGTTTTTTTAAATAATATTTTCGATTCATGCTTCTCAATTTCATGATATATTTTTTCAAAATATAGAAATAAAACATTACTTGCAAATGATTTGATTAAGTTTTACTTTCAAGATTTGGAAGGAGCGCAACAAGGCAAATTATCTCTCTAGCATTGACTCATATCTGATGGATCGCATAAAATTTTATTTTGGTTGTGGCTGGTGGATTAAATTATAAATTGTACTTTTTAAAGTTGGTGACATTTTTTATTGTATTTATATCTATTGACCACCATTCATATCTTACCCGTTTACATCTACAACTATAATTGATCATAGATCACCACTATAACAATCATCAACTATCAATTTTAACAACGACCACTATTATTAAAATTATTATTAAATTTTAAATTTATAATATGTATATAAATTTATTTCTAAAATTTAATTATTTTTTTCATTCTTTAATTACACATTAATAATTTTAAGTGTCAACCATATTTTTGAGACTAAAAAATACGTACTAAAAATCAACTCAAAACTAACGCTTAAAACTCTACTAATTCGAAACTCAAATTGAATGTTGAAAGTAAGTTTAGTTTTTGAAAAATTCAAAATATATATTAAAAATTAAAAAAAAAATTGATTTTTTTTTAAATCATGTGGGAAGTCGCCATTTTGAACTTGGACTTCCTTAAGAAAGTCGTCATTCCAAATGGTGACTTATAACTTAAAAAAAAAAAGTAGGCATTTTAGTGTATTGTTTTCAAAAGAGGGTAATTGGATATTTTTTTCTTTTCAAAAAAGGGATATTGATAAAAAAATTCCCTCATTTTCATAAGGATATTTATTAGTGTAACTTAATCTATCTAGTATCTATACCTATCACACTTTAACAATTGTTGAGAATAAACAAATATTGGTATGACCTTATTTTCTTTCAATTTTACTAAAAATTGTTTTATTTACACTTTAATCTTTTTTATTTATTTAATAATTTGTTTATCAAATATCTATATTGTTGAGACAAAATCTCAAATCAATATTTTGAAGATAGCACAAACAACTTAAGTAATTTTTAATTATGATTTTAATTGTGTTACTATTTAACTTGTATTTTTGAGTGTATTATTCGAAGATAGACAATTAAGATCATTTTGGTACATAAAAGAATAATTTGGTTCATAAAAATATCAATATGGACAAACCATGATTATTCTGGTTCATAAAAGCAGTAGTCTGAGCAAACCAAGATTATTCTGATTTTGGTAGTATCATTCTAATTAATCAAGACCATTATGAATAATTTGTTTTATAGATAAAAATGAAAAAAAAAAAACATTTCCCAAAAATTAAGATCTAAAGTAAAACGAATATCAAGACAATTCAGAACAATGATCAAGCCCAAAAAGGTTAAAAGAAGCAAAACAACATCAAGAACAATCACCATATTAATCTTCAGATTGTTGGCCTATGAACAAGTATAACTAGAACAACAAGGATGAAAAAGACATTGTTGCTACACCTTTTGCAAAAAGTTCAACTTAAGTGTAAAACATAAAACTGACACCATACAACTATTAAAGATCTGAGTCACAATATTCATTCAAGTACAAAGGAAAAACTTTCTGGATAAAACAAAACACATGTCTATTAGACTATCACTCTAAATAGCTGGATCAATAACGACTATATCAGTTGTCTTCGACCTTCATACATCTATAAAAAAATCTCAAGGTGAAGACAACAACAAGAGTTTTCAGTGCAATCAACTCATCACTAACACTCTAGTTTGATAGAATTAGAGGGGAGAGAGTTAGAGAAGGGAGAAAGAGAGGAGAGACGTATAACTTCTCCTGACAAAAAAAAAATAGAGAAGACTGAAATGTGAGACCCACATCTTTTTTATTTCTTCCCTCAACAACGAAAAAAAGGAGAGAGAAAAAGGTTCAAAATATTTATAATTCCTAAAGTGCCATTGTACTCTTTCTTTCGGCGCAAGAGCTTTACCGCTTCCTCTCTCTCTCCTTCCTCTCTCCATTTTCTTCCTCCAACTTTGATGAAAAACCTGCATTGTATCTATCTTTCTCAAATAAAAAATTTAAGGTATGGATTAATTTAATATATTTTATCAGTTTCACTAACTTAATCAATGAAGTTATTAACCCACTTTACAATTTGTTTTTGTTGCTTCTCGACAAAGTTCGTTCAATAAACTTTACTATTTTTATTGATATGTTTAGCCTTTTTATTTTCTAATTTTTTGTTATTATTTAATTTTAATTACAATAAAAAACATTTATTATCTTTATTTATTTATTTTAGATATGAGGCTTACACATACTTTACAATTTTGATTTGTATGTTTTTGTTTTTTGTCTTATGTGTTTTTTTTGTTTTTGTTTTTGTTTTTGTTGATAAATTTGTGTTTTTGTTTTCATACACACGAACCGTGTTTTGGATCATTTATTCAATTGCTCTGTTGTGCTACATGTGGAGAAGTCTCTCTGATAGGGTGATTTGGAGATAATTTCAAATTTAGATAATGTTGGAGAAGTAAGCAACGATGACGAAAATGAAATAATAGATGAAGTCAACTTGAATGAACATGAAATGAATGATATTGAAATGTATATTCAAATTCAAGTTTTAAATCATGCTAAAAAAGAGATTGAAATGAGGCAACATATTGGTTTTGCTGTCCTATTATGTGATATTGTTCATGCATTACATTTGCATCAAATATCGTTAACATGTTAGCATAGTCGAGTTACTTATTCTGTAGAAAGTGAGCGCAAACTTCGTGAGCTAATGAGTTAACTAGTGAATATAGAGAAGTGCTGAGACATCACACACATGGGTGTTGAAGCATTCATGAAGTTGTGTCAAAAACTAAAAGGTATTGGTATTGTAAAGGATTCTATAAAGTCTACGGTAGAAGAGCAAGTCGCTAAATTCTTACATATTATTGGACATAATGTTAAAACACGTACCATGTCTTTCTTCTTTTATCATTCTATAAAGACTATTAATCGTCACTTTCATAATGTATTGTATGCAATACTTGCATTAGGGGAATAATTTTTATTCCAATCAACAGGTGCTGATGTCCCACCACGAATACTAAACAATAACATATTTTATCCATTTTTTATGGTACCATTATATTTAGGTTTTTAGGTTATCATTGTACTTTCTTTAGTTAAATTTATGTTAATCCTTTAAGTTCATCCCTTGTATAATTGATTAAATCATCTATAAACTAAGGATTGCATTGGAGTTATAGATGGAACACATATTCGAGTGAAGGTCCCAAGAGAAGACGCTGCTCGTTTTCGTGGAAGAAAATAACTTCCCACTCAAAATGTTTTAGCTGCTTGTAATTGTGACATGAAATTCATGTACGTGTTAGCTAGATGGGAAAAGAAAACATCCGACTCTAAATTCTTAAAAATACTTTAACTAAATAATACCCTTTAATAATTCCAGAAGGTTAGTGAGAAGGTTTATATAATAATTTTATAAAACATTGTGCATTGAATCTATTTTGACTTGACAATAACAAATTTTTGTATGAAAGTTTTACCTCGGAGATGCATGATTTATGCTAAAATCTGGGTCACTGGCACCATATAGAGGTGTTCATTATAACTTAAAGGATTATTTAGGTCGTGGTTCACAAAATCTCTAAGAAGTATTCAAATTTCAACATTTATCACTTCAAAATGTCATAGAGAGAACTTTTGGTGTTTTAAAAAAGAGATTTCCAATAATAGCCAGTGACATTGAACCACATTATTCATTTGAAATAACAATAGCCATGGTACGTGCTTGTTGTATACTACATAACTTTTTATTGGGTGTAGACATTGATGAAGGCTTAATTGTTGAAGCTGATCGTGAAGTGCTTCAAAATGACATAGATAGATCCCAAACACAACAATGTGATGAAGACTATCGACCATGATGTTTGATATTATTATTATTATTATTATTATTATTATTATTATTATTATTATTATTATTATTATTATGATTATTATTGTTATTATGATGATGATGATTATTATTATTATTATTATTATTATTATTATTATTATTATTATTATTATTATTATTATTATTATTATTGTGTAGGAAAATCATTTTTAGTTTTAAAAGTAAAATTGTGGTATGTAATTTACTTTCGTAGAAGTGTTCTTCACTTTCTTATGATATTGATATAAAAACTTATTTTGATTAGAGAAAATATTTATCTATGTAAAAAATTAATTTTCATCTGGTAAAAATCGTTATAAAATTATGAAGAAATTATGTTGTGATGGTTTGGGTGTTGAAGAAATTTTGTTAACCTTATTGATGTTAAAAATAATAATTTTTCTAGAAATAATAATTTTGTTGAAAGTTGTTGTTATAGTTATTTCTTTTAAAATGTTAAAGTTATGATTTTTATGAGACAATTGTGTGGATATTGTGTTGATTTATAAAATAAAAATAATTTTATGATATAGTTGTTAATTTATTTTGTAATAATTAAAATGAAATTTGTGTTGAAGTGTCGTTAAATTTTATTATTAAATTTTTAGAAGTGAATTAAGGAAGTTTTAGGGATTCTTGATGTTTCTTATATTAGAATTTTGGTCCAAAATAAATATTTGAAAAATAATATATTTCCTTTATTTTATTGAATTTGCAATAAGGCACTTGTGCCAAATATAGACTCAAAATCTCTTTTTATTGTTACTTGTTTGTGTGCTTGCTAATTTGGGAGAATCAATATCTTTTAAAAATATAAAGAAATAGTTTGTCTTAAAACCTTAAGCCAACATCAAACCTTGAATAGGAATTAGGGATAAGTGAGTTTTGACACTAAGTGAGTATAGTAATTTAATTTGTGAAGGTGTAACGTTTTTAGAGCAAAGATTGTTGCGTAGGAACCTTAATAACGACACTTATAACGGTAAAGGTGTCACTCCATTCACTTTCCTACTTGAATTATATGTGATATAAATGCATTATGATGTTATATATTGGTTATGTTTGTGTGTTATGTTCAAAATATTTGTGTTATTTGAATTACATATTTATGAATTAAGTAATTTTCGTATTTTGATTGGTAACGAGTGGTTATTCAAGGTGATGACTTTGTGTCTAAACTAGGTTGGTTTGGGACAAAGTTGAATGATTTTGGACACTATGGTTGAATGATCTATTTATTTACTAACTAACAGTGATGATATTCATGCATGTATTGGTGGTTAGGACCTAGCCACGAGTATGTGACGACCATTCCTTGAAAATGCAAAATGAGTCAGAAAAATACTCAATGGTGGGATGCTAAACATGGAACCCAAAAAAGCATCTGTCAACAATGGGACATTGTCTAATGATGAGACTTTTTACACTACTGGGAATCATGTATGGACTTATAGTCTAATAAATAAAATTTGTTCATTTTGGTTGATTTGTATCTCTAGTGCATTGTGATTTAATTGTTAAATGAAGTATATGATTTATTTATATTTTTGTTATAACAACTATATATGCTTGATGCATGTTTATTTTCTGTCTTTGTTATTTGAAGATGACCTTTATATTTGACAGGAAGTCGCATATAGTGTTACACGGCTAGAGTTATGTTCTTCTTATTGGGCTCATCATTTTCAAGCTCAATTTCATGTGATTTGAGAGAGATGGTTATTTCTTCTAGCTTTAGAGTATTCAGATCCTTTGCTTCTTGAGTGACAATGATCTTAGGTTTCCACTTGCTTGTTAGACTCCTAAGAATTTTCTTCCCATGATCAACAATAGTATAACTCTTCTCAAGTACCTTTAATCCTAAGATCAGGGTCTGGAATCTGGAAAACATTGTTTCATTGTCTTCATCTTCTTCCATCTTGAACAACTTATACTTATTGACTAGGAGGTTGGTATTTGCTTCTTGAACTTGCTTGCTTATCATAGGTCAGAATTAAACTATCATAAATACTTTTTGTTGTCTCCTTGTTGGTGCACTTTTCAAACTCCTTGAAGGTGATTGCATTTTTCATGAATGTTCTGGACTTATGATGCATCTTGTACATCTTCTTCTGATCAGAATTTATCTCCTTACTTGGAATTTCAATACCATAAGTATTCTTTGGAGCCATATAACCATCTTCCACCAAGTCCTTAAGTTCAAGATCTTGTGAAATATATAAACTTCTCAACATGTCTTTCCTATACTCAAAATGTTCTCCATATAACAGAGGTGGTCTGTTGATGTTTCCTCCAACAGCTTCTTCACTGAATTCAGACATATTGAATTCATGGATCTTTTCTCAAACATTGTAAAGTGCTCAGTCTTGAGACCGAGATTTGATGCCAATTGAAGGTGAAAACACGAGAAGGGGGATCAAATTGTGTTTGCCAAAGTTGATAACTTTTTGATAATTTTATAAATAAATAAAAAACTAGTTTGATTTTAGTGACTTACTTGGAGTAGAAGCAATCGAATTCAGAGGCAACAAATAATGAAAGCATATATAATTTGACACGTAGATTTATCCTAGTTCACCACTAACTTGGCTACATCTAGTCCCTCATTTAGAAGGCTTTAATCCACTAATTCAAATACCTCAAATTACAAAGCACCGACCTTCCAAGTCAGTCTTCCCAAATAGTCTAACAACCTTAGACTTTTGAGGAACTAACCACCTTAACCTTACAAGCCAAGTACTCTCCTAACAACCTGACAACCCTAGATTGAAGAAGGAACTAAACCACTATCAAGTTGGATTCAAAAGATTGAAACTTGAATAGTTGTTTTTAACAAAGCTGATAATAATAATAACTCTCACACTCTAAGAAAATAACACTCAGAAAATATTTCTAACTTGAACAAGTGTTTCTCTCTTTGAACTTTAAGACTACTCTTTTATACTTTTCGATGTTTTTTTTCTCCAGCCTTGAGTATCTATTTATAGTTAAAATTTGGGCTTCAATTTACTCCTTGTTTAATTATGAATTGTATCTTGTTCAGATTGATTTTGCTCCTATTTTGTGTAGATTGAGTTTGTAAATTTTTCAGATTGTTTCTTTTCATATTTTGTTGTAGATAAATATTGATAAAATCTTAATTAAATATTATTCAAATCTTAGTCAAATTTTCTACATATCTTAATCAAATATTCTTTAAATCTTGATCAAATCTTCTTCAAATTTTAATTAAATATTCTTTAAATCTTGATCAAATATTCTACAAATCTTGACCATATCTTATTTTTAACTTGGTCAAAGATTTTCTTCAATTGTAAATATGAATTAAATCTTATTTTAGATTTTATTCAAAAACATGAATCTTCTTTCATACTCTTTGAAGTCAAATATATTGTTCTTATAAAAAAAAAATTTAACATCAAAACTCTATGTAAAACCAATCTGGTTCGAACACATGCCTCCAATAACCTTAATGTTGATAAAGTCATTAATAGCCCAAGGAAGTTCGTGCAACATCATATACACCAATTTGTTTGAAACATTGAGACTAATTGAGAAAAATATGCATACACAAGATGATGTACCACACAACCAATGGCAAAGTCTCCATGATAGAGGACAATATCGACACATGAAGGATATGTTTTTTAGCATCCATTAAAAAATCATAAGTTGGAAATAAAATTGAAGGTGAGTAGTGGGTCGACGTACATAGAGAAAAACAGGCACCAACTCAACAATCGTTGGCGAAGTAAAAATTGTACCACCATAAATTTCTTCACTCTCAACTATTGGTAGGGAAATTTTTTACTAGGGATGGGACATGGGCAAAGCTTAGTTATGACAGGGGGAAGTCACGACCATCCTAAAATTTTATATTTCGGTAAAAATAGGTATACCTATAATATATGGTATATATAGTCAATGTCTTTTTATAATGTTAAATTGTGGAGTGACTTAGTGGTGTCTTTGGTTCAACACTCGATGATTTATGTTGTCCCCCCCCCCCCCACAAATAAAACTTGTCAACATCCGCCACTAGGAGGGGATGAGGGCTCATTTTGTTCTCTTTCCATTTTTTTTGGGGTTTTGGTAGGGGAACAGAGATGCTCATATAACTCAACAATCATTTAAAATTTCCTCCCCCCATTGAACCAAACACAAAAGCTTTAAACCACTTCATTCCTTTCTTTTGAACCAAACACATATATATTTCCCTTCCTTCCATCCATTAAAATCATCCCTCCTCCTCTCCGTTGAATCAAACACACCATAAGTTTCACAAATGAGACAATATGGTGTCTATGACGTTGTAAATAATGTTGATTATTTTTTTAAGAAAGGAGAATAGAAGATGAAAGAGGAGTAAAATTCCTCTAAAATTTCTTTTTGTTCTCTCTCTATTTTTGAGAGATTTGGAGGTGACATAAGAGAAGATGACTAAAATACTCTTTTCGTCCCTTCATAAATGCATATATACTTTTTTCATATATTTAAGAAATGTAGTTAATGAATTGAATGTGTTCATTTTGTACGCTAATCTTCCTAAAATGCCATTTGTTTATTAATATGTCTAATATTTTATTCCACTACTAGAAAAACAACATTTAGCTGCCATATTTAGCGTCGGTCACCGACACCGACACTACTTAACGTCCATTTAGCGTCGGCTGAGCCCACGCTAACACATTAAGGATGTTTTTTTGTTTTTATTAAATCATAGCGTCGGCCTATCCGACGCTATATTAAAATGGCTGACGCTAACTTATTTTTAAACTTTAATTACCATGTAGCGTCGGTAAAGCCGACGCTAAATTTATGATTTGTGAAATTTAAATTTTTGTTTCACTAAAAAATTTGTATCTGTATTTTTTCCAATTCTTTGTTCCTTTTTATTCAATTATTTTGTTGTTGTTGTGATTTTTATATTTTTTTTAATGTTTTCTGACGTGTTATCAAATTATTGATAATTTATATGTTTTTATTTTTATATAAATAAAGTAAAATTGTGTTTAAAAAAAAAGGTAAAATATGTTATAAATACTACCAATATTTTGACTAATCATTTTTTTTATTTGTTTACCTGCACATTATTATAATATCTATTTAATTAATTATATAAAAAGTTTTGATATATTTATCTATTCAATTTTGACTCAAACAACTTAATAAATTGTTTTTATAATTAAAATTAAAATTTTAATATTAATATTAATTTTAATTAAAATCATAACTAAATTTTTCATCTAAAAATAGTTCTAAAATGATAAAAACTTAAAAATTGAATGATAATAAATCTAAAATATAGTAAAATTCATTTAAAAATTATAATGAAATTATCTTTCACATTTAGTGTCATTAGTGACCATATGCCAATTTATTTAAATTTATATTTTAAACTAGTCGTTATTTTAAAATTTTAAATTTATATTCTAAACTATTATAGCAATTATTAGAAAATAAAGTTAATTTTTAAAATTATTCTTTAACCATTTTAATTTAATAGAAGTGATAGTGTTTTGATTCTTGGATAAATCTCAACCCTGTTTTACACAACATCCTCTTTTGGGTCACAAGACTATATCATCTCATCTCCTTTAACTCTCTTTCTCTCTCCACTGAGACGGAAATTCTTTCTTAAACCCTAAACCCTAGCCTCTCTCTCACACCGCCACAGTCGCCGCCGCGTCTTCTTCTGCCCGTCCCTGGCTTCTTGATTTTAAGCTATTAGTATTTAAAACCCTAATTTAGAGAGAAATGGATAAGATGAAAATAGAAGACGTTCAATCCACGACGAAGAAATAGCGAGTTACTTGTTTTTTTGTCAATTTCTGAAAGTAATTTGAAACGCATAGTGCTATCTCTGTCGGTTGGAGAAATAAATAAGCACTAGATTTGTTACTTCTTTGGGTATATTGGCCATGTTTTCATGATTTTTGTCTGTTTTACTTTGATTGTTTTCATGATTTTAGACCATGTTGTTTGTTAAGGGAAACTAGGAAAGGCTTTAGCATTTTAGACTAAAATGTGATTGCAGTGGAACTAATTTAGTGGAAGTGCATCAAACCACCATAAGATGTTACTCTGCCTGAGTCTCTATATTTATTCTGGAGCAGTGTCTACTTTTACTACATTCTGTTTTGATTTGTCAGTTTGTTTTAATTATTA
Source organism: Cicer pinnatifidum (assembly GCA_037974775.1). Lineage (NCBI taxonomy): Eukaryota > Viridiplantae > Streptophyta > Magnoliopsida > Fabales > Fabaceae > Cicer > Cicer pinnatifidum. The sequence goes on from JBBPBR010000003.1 coordinate 46,298,500, forward strand.
TATTAAAGTCATTTCATGAAGGGGGCGAGGAAGACTTTAAGCAAATTTCTTTCAATGTTCTTTCATGTTTCATATTGAGAATATCTGACCCTAACCGATTTGTTGACTTTTTACAGTTGACAAACTAGCGTCGGCCACTCCGACGCTATATTATAAATTTTTTTGACAGGTTAGCGTCGGCCACCAACGTTTTTTACAGATGACGTGGCAACGGATGAAACTAGCGTCGGATGTTCTATAATCATTGGTAGCGTCGTCGTAGCGTGGGTCAAGCCGACGCTACTGTAGCGTCGGATGGCATGTGACCGACGCTATGTATTAGCTTCGACCGTTTTAGCCTAGGCCCGACACCGACGCTAATCCGACGCTAAATAACCGTTAGCGTCGGCTTTTTGCCTGTTAGCGTCGGCTTTTTGCCTGTTAGCGTCGGTTTTTGGCCGACGCTAAATTCAGTTTTTCTAGTAGTGATTCGTATTTCAAGATAAGTTAGTATTATTAATAAGTGGAATGTTTAAAGAAAAAAAATGCATCTAATAAATTCCAAAAGAACCTATATTTAACAAAATAAATTTTCTTCTAGATGACTTATAATTAGGGACATAAAAAGTAACTAATAAACCATTTAAAGTCTCTTTCATCTTTTTAAGTGTTTGTTTGGTCACACCAATAAGCTAACTTTTAGCTTATTGAATTAGTGTATAAGCTTGTTTGATCAAGTTAGATGTATTTGGTTAACAAGCTTTTCACTCTAACTTACAGTTTTTTTTAGATGTTATTTTAATTAGCATTTGAGCTTATTATAACTTATAATTTTTTTTTGGTTATATTTTCTCTCATTTGTAACCTTATTATTTTAATTTTATTACTATTTTATTCTCATATAAAACAACATAACTATTTCGCTAACTACCTACTCTCTTATTTGACATTTCTTGTTTTCTGTTCTCCCTCATTCATTATCTCTTCTTATCTGTTTAGTGAATGATAGCAACGATGCTCAATTTTTTTTTTCTTTTTATGTCGATGAATGTTCAAAGGATTATATTGTAGAAAGTTGGTTATGTTTAGTCATACAAAATAACACTATCTAACAAATACGAGAATCTTAAAACTATATCACATGCAAGGGTCCTAGGCAAGTCAAAATAAAACTAAAGAATAATCAAGTAAGTCAAAAGAAAACAATGCCATTATCAATTTTACAATTGTAAAATGGCTCACTAAATCTTACCAATAAAAACTATTTCAGCAAAAAAGGAAATGATAATGTTAGATTCTCATATTAGGGATTAACTGACCTTGCATATAAAAAAAGTATCAGATACAACTTATTTTTCTAAAATGACTTTTTTAAACATTTACATATTTTTAAAATTAAATAATTATGTATTTTTATGTCATTTTATAATTACAACAACTAAATGTATCAAACACTTTATTTTCATCAATTTATTTTTCAGCTATAAGTGGTAGATGATAGGTTATCAACTTCGAATTAATTTTTATATCATCAACTAATTTTTTAACTAATAAGATAAATTATAGTTTAGTTTTACTAAACAAACCCTAAATCAAACATAAACTTAGATTAAAATCAATCAAACCAACAAAAGAAGCGCTAACTGTATCAAATTCAAATCTAATAAAGCCGAACAAACAGAAACACATCAAACAAACCAATGAATCCTTCAACACCTTCTTCATTAGTTACAAAGCAACAAACGGCACCATAAAGAAATCACGACCTTCCACATCACAAAAGTTTTTCCTCTGTATCTAGTTATTACTGTTATTATTATTATTATTATTATTACAACGTGACATGATAGATATAATACATAGATGCACATAGCAGTTGGAGTGAAATGTTTACTTAGAACTCATCATTTGAGTTTCATCATTCACTCTCCAATTTTCAAACCCCGCCATGTTTTCCACCAAATTCCCAAATTCATTCATTCGCACTCTAAACAACATTATAATGATGATGCCAATATCCGCCACGTGGCATTTGAAACGGCTACCACCGCCAATTGGAATTCCATTCTTTCCACTCACTCGCGTCAAGGTTTATTCGAAAAAGTTCTTCAAACTTACACTTCTTTCATAAATTCATCTCAATCACCAGACGAGTTCACTTTTTCAATCACTTTATCATCGTGTGCAAAACTCGAGAATCTTGAATTTGGTAGGTTAGTTCATAGTTGTATATTCAAGAGAGGGTTTCAATTTGATTCATTATGCCAGCGTGGAATTATTCATTTATACGCGAAATGCAAGTGTTTGAATTTGGCTCGAATCGCGTTCGATTCTGCTGTAGCAGCGGGGTTACAACTCGATGCAGCTTCGTTGACTGCTTTGATTGCTGGTTATGTACAGGTTGGTATGCCGGAGGAAGCACTCCATGTGTTTGATAAAATGCAGAGTAGTTTTTGTTTAGATGAAATCGCGATTGTAACTGTTTTGAATGCTTGTGTTGCTTTGGGGAAGTTGGATTATGCACGTAAATTGTTTGAAGAGATGGATAGTTGTAATAATGTTGTTGTGTGGAATGTTATGATTTCGGGTTATGGCAAGAGAGGTTACTATAAAGAGGCTGTTGGGTTTTATCGTGAAATGAGGATGAATGGTGTGATATCATCTAGGTCTACGCTCGCGAGTGTTTTGAGTGCAATTGCGGGTGTAGGTTCGCTAGATTATGGTTTGTTAGTTCATGGAGAGGCTGTTAAACTAGGTTTTGAGTCTAGTGTTTATGTGGCAAGTTCTTTGATCAATATGTATGGGAAATGTGATATGTTATGTGATGCGAAGCAAGTGTTTGATGTTTTATCTGAGAGAAACGTTGTTGTGTGGAATGCCATTCTCGGACTTTATGCGCAGAATGGTTGTTTAATTGGTGTCATGGATATTTTCTCTGAAATGATGGGGTGTGGAATTGACCCAGATGAGTTTACGTACTCTAGCATTTTGAGTTCGTGCGCTTGCTTCGAATTCTTAGATATCGGTCGGCAGTTGCATTCAACTATTATCAAAAAAAGGTTTACGAATAATTTATGCGTGAACAATGCATTGGTAGATATGTATGCTAAGGCCGGGGCTTTGAAGGAAGCCAGAAAACAATTTGAGCACATGAAATATCGAGATAATATTTCGTGGAATGCTATTCTTGTTGGATATGTACAAGAAGAAGAGGAAACTGATGCTTTCAACATTTTTCGGAGAATGAATCGAAATAGCGTAGTACCGGACGAGGTATCTTTGGCTAGTATACTTAGTGCTTGTGGAAACATTAAGATTCTAGAAGTTGGATTGCAGTTCCATAGCTTTTCAGTTAAGTTGGGTTTAGAGACAAATCTTTTTGCTGGAAGCTCTCTCATTGACATGTATTCCAAATGTGGGGCAATTGAAGACGCGCATAAAGTTTATTGTAGCATGCCCGAGTGGAGTGTGGTATCCATGAATGCTCTGATTGCAGGATATGCTCTAAAAGATACAAAAGAAGCAATTAATATTCTGCATGAGATGCAGATATTGGGATTGCAGCCATCTGAAATCACATTTGCAACCCTCATAGATTGTTGTAAGGAGCTTCCTAATGTAAATTTAGGCATGCAAATTCACTGTGCTGTATTAAAGAAGGGTCTTTTATTTGGTAGTGAATTCTTAGGTAGCTCTTTGTTGGGCATGTATACGAACTCACAGAGGATGGCAGATGCGAACACTCTTTTCTTGGATTTATCTAACCTTAAAAGCATTGTACTGTGGACAGCTTTAATTTCTGGATATACTCAAAATGAGTGCAGCAATGAGGCTTTAAACTTGTATCGAGAAATGCGTAATAACAACAATATCTTACCAGACCAAGCAACATTTGTTACCGTTCTGCGAGCCTGTGCGCTCTTATCTTCATTGCAAGATGGTAAAGTGATACATTCTCTAATTATGCATACTGGTTTTAACTTAGATGAATTAACCAGCAGCGCCCTTGTAGATATGTATGCTAAATGTGGTGATGTAAAAAGTGCTGCAAAAGTTTTTGAAGAATTGGCGGTAAAAATGGACGTGATTTCTTGGAATTCAATGATAGTTGGGTTTGCGAAAAATGGTTATGTAGAAAGGGCACTGAAGGTCTTTGATGAGATGACTCACTCAGCTGTTAAACCAGATGATGTTACATTCCTTGGAGTGCTCACTGCCTGTAGCCATGCAGGGTGGGTTTCTGAGGGTCGTCGAATTTTCGACATCATGGTAAACTGTTATGGAATTCAACCGAGAGTAGATCACTACGCTTGCATGGTCGATCTTCATGGGCGGTGGGGTTTTCTCAAAGAAGCTGAAGATTTCATTGACAAACTAGATGTTGAACCCAATGCTATGCTTTGGGCCAATTTATTGGGTGCTTGCAGAATACATGGGGATGAGAAAAGGGGACAAAAAGCGGCCGAGAAACTTATCGAGTTAGAACCCCAAAATTCTTCTCCATATGTACTTCTTTCTAATATGTATGCTGCATCCGGACATTGGGATGAAGCTAGATCTCTGAGGAAAACAATGATACAGAAAGAAATCCAAAAGATGCCTGGGTGTAGCTGGATTGTAGTGGGGCAAAACACAAACTCATTTGTTGCGGGTGATTTATCGCATCCTAGATACAATGAAATTTCACATGTTTTGAAGCATCTGACAGCACTATTGAGAGACAGTAGTAGATTGCAGGAAGATGGAATTTTTCAGGCCAGTCAATTTAGTTAGAAAAGATGGAAATAAATTCTCCTTTATTTTACTTTTAAAATGTTTCTTATTGTTTCTGGAAAGGGAAAGAAAGGAAATGATCATTTTAATATATTCTTATTGCTTTTTGGTAAACAGGTAGCAATATAATTTACATTCTGTGAAGCTTTAGAGCGACTTAATCACTATAGGGATATTTATTGCTGTGAACTAGATAAACATCATAGATCAGATAACTGCAGATAGACAAAAAGAGCGTTCTCATGTAACATTGATATTTCTACTAGAATATAAAGTGATGCTGTTGCACAATGCATTACAAAAGTTTACAAACTAGTGGGAAAGTTGAAATTTTATTTTTTAGTATATGTGCTGTAGTAATATGTTGTACACTAAAATTGTTCCCACATGCCTCCATACTTCAACTTCCATTTCAAAGATAGTTTTTACTGAGATAAAAATGTTACGTCATACATTAAATATTTTCAAAGTAATATATAATTTGCGATCATTTTTCTGTTATTAATGCTTGTGAACATATTATATTTCTTCAACGAATGAAAAATCATAGCATAGTTTCATTTGACAACAAAAATAATCAAAATCAAGTAGTCACACCTTATCATTTATAACATGATTGTGTGTTTGTTCTAAAAAATAGTATTGTGTTGGAACCAAGTTCATTTTATACTTAGAGTTTTTATGATAACAAAAGTATTTTATGAGAACAATATATTTGACTTTAGAGAGTATGAAATAAGATATGAGCAAAATTTGTAGAAGATTTGATCAATATTTCTGTACAACAAAATATGAATAGAAGCAATCTAAAGAATTTATAAGTACAATCTGAACAAAATACGAACATAATCAATATGAAGAATTTACAATTTCAATCTATGCAATAAATGAACAAAATCAATATGAACAAAATACAATTCAGAAATTAAACAAGGACTAAATTGAAGCTCAAATTTTGACTATAAATAGATACTTGAGACTGAAGAAAAAAATCATCGAAGAGCAGAAAATAATAGTCTTAGAGTTCAAAGAGAGAAACACTTGTTCGAATGAGAAATATTCTTAGAGTGTTCTTTTTGTAGAGTGTGATAGTTATTATTATTATCAGCTTTTTTAGAAGCAATTACTCAAGTTCCAATCTTTTGTATCCAACCTGATAGTGGTTTAGTTCCTTCTTCAATTTAGGTTGTTAGGAGAAGACTTGACTTGTAGGGTCGAGGTGGTTAGTTCCTCAAAAGTCTAGGGTTGTCAGACTGTTAAGGAAAACTGGCTTTGAGGTCAAGTGCTTTGTAAGTCAAGGTATTTGAATTAGTGGATTAAAACCTTCTGAATGAGGGGACTAGACGTAGCCAAGTTAGTGGTGAAGTAGGATACATCTACTTTTCAAATTATTTATGCTTTCATTGTTTGTTGCCTCTAAATCTGATTGCTTCTACTCCAAGTAAGTCACCAAAATCAAACTAGTTTATTTATTTATTTATTTATAAATTATAAAAAAGTTATCAACTTTGGCAAGCACAATGCAACCTCATTCCCGTGTTTACACCTTTAATTAGCATCAGAGTTCGGTATCAAGGTTGAACACTTTACAGTGTTTGAGAAAAGATCCAAGAGTTCAATATGCCTGGGTTCTAGTGAAGCTGTTGGAGGAAACATAACAGATCATCTCTATTTGATGGATAACATTTTGACTATTGGAAGGACATATTGAGAAACAAGATCCTGAACTTTAGGACTTGGTGGATGATGGTTATATTGCTCCGAAGAATACTGATGATATTGAAATTCCAAGAAATGATATGAATGCTGATAAGAAGAAGATGTACAAGATGCATCATAAGTCCAAAACATTCATGATAAGGGCAATCACCTTCTAAGAGTTTCACAAGTGCACCAACAAAGAGACAACACAAAGCATTTATGATATTATGATTTTGACCCATGAAGGAAACAAGCAAGTTCAAGAAACAAAGGTCAACCTCCTAGTCAAAAAGTATGAGTTGTTCAAGATGAAAGAAGATGAAGACATTGAAACAATGTTTCCCACATTCCAGATCCTGGTCTCAGGATTAAAGACACTTGAAATATTTATACTACTATTGATCATGTGAAGAAAATTCTTAGGAGTCTGACAAGCAAGTGGAGACCTAAGATCACAATCATTGAAAAAGAAAAGGATCCGAATACTCTTAAGCTAGAGGAATTAATCAACTCTCTCATATCACATAAAATTGAGCTTGAAAACGATGAGCCTAAGAAGAAGAACAAGACTTTGGTCTTGATATCCAAGCATAAAAAAGTTCTAAAGTCAACATCATAATTAGATGATCAGAATCTGGACTCAGAGGAAAAGGAGATTGCCTTCATATCTAGAAGAAATCAAAGGATGTGGCACACCAAAAGGAAATATTTCCCTCAGAAAGATTCCAAGTAGTCCAATAGGAGAAGGAATGAAAATTTTGGCTAGAAAAACATTATCTGTTATGGATGCAATGAACCTAGATATATCAAGTCAAACGATCCAAATCTGGAGAAAGGGAAACACCAGAAGAAAGATTCTAGAACCAAGAAGAAGAGTTTGATGGGTACATAAGATGATTCTGATGAATCATGTGACGATGAACAATTACATTTAGATCCAACACAAATTCTGACTCTAGAAATAAATCAACAGATGAAGAAATTGAGGTATTTTCTAACTTTACTCGATCTAATTTAATTAGTACTATAAATAATTTTTTTAAATAAGAATAAAATATTGTCCTTAAAACTGTAAACACTTAGAAAAGAAAATGCAAGCCTAACTGAAAAAGTTGATGTGTTAAAGAATCAAAGTATTGAATTTAAAACAACAAATACAACTTTGAAAACTGATATTACTGAACTTAAAACAAAAAATGCAATTCTGAAAACTGATATTGCTGAACTTAAGACTGAAAATCAAACTCTGAAAAATAATTATAGTTCAACATCAATTGAAAATATCACATGTAACTCTGATAAGCATGAAGAAACATTTAAAGATTTTCTTGCTAATGTATGGAAAGAAGCAAATATGCTTCTATAATTTATGGAGTTAGTAGAAATGGTAAAAGATGTATAGGATTTGAAGAAACTATGACTAAACCTAAATTTATTCCCTTTGATATCTTGTGTACTGTTTCCTCAAAGAAAGGTCACTCAAAATTATCGTGTCCCATGTTAAATACAAGGAAAGACAAGAAACCTTTCAAAACTAAGAAACCAGGACCCAACCAAATTTGGGTACCTAAGAACAAAATTGTCTATGTTGGAGCTGTCCTTAGAAATCAAGTTAAAACACCAATCATGGTACCTGGACAATGGATGCTTGCGACATATGACGGGAGAAAAGTCTATGTTCCAAGAACTAAGACTGAGCAAAGGAGACACAATGACTTTTGGAGAAAAGAAAAAAGGTCAGATCATTGGTCAAGGTACAATTGGTAATGATATTTCCCCTTCTATTAAAGATGTCTTGATTGATTGTTAAATGTCTTAAGCATAACTTATTAAGTATTAGTCAATTAAGTGCTAATAATTATGATATTATATTCAATCAAAAAACATGCAAGGCAATTAGTCAGAAAGATGGATCTGTACTCCTTACAGGTCAGAGGCAAAAAAACATTTATAAGATAAATATGTTTAGTCTAGAGAAACAAGAAGTTAAGTGTCTTATGTCAATAAATAAAGAGAAATTAATTTGGCACAAAAGATTAGGTTATGCGAACCTTATATTAATTTCAAAATTGTATAAACTTCAACTAGTTAGAGGTTTACCTGAGCTTAGTTACAAAACTGAAATTATGTGTGAAGCTTGTCAAAAAGGAAAACAAACAAAGAACTCATTTACTCCTAAGAACTCAGTCTCTACCTCAAAGCTCCTTGAGCCCTTACATACAAATCTCTTTGGGCAAGTGAAAACAACCTCTCTAAGTGAAAAGAGATATGGATTTGTTATAGTAGATGATTACACTAGGTGGACATGGGTAAAATTCTTAAGAAGTAATATTGAATCCCACAAAGTGTTTATCACATCTTGCAAACAAATAACGAATGAAAAAGATCTTAAGATTGTAACAATTAGAAGTGATCATGCAGAAGAATTTGAAAACAAGTTCTTTGAAAGTTTTTGTGATGTAAATGGAATATCTCACAACTTCTCCTCTCGTAGAACAACCCAACAATATAAAGTTGTAGAAAGAAAGAATAGATCACTCCAAGAAATGGCCAGAACCATGTTAAATAATATGAATATTGCAAAACACTTTTGGGGCGAAGCAATTAATACTGCATGTTATATTCAAAATAGAGTCTTAATTAGATCTATATTGAATAAAACACCATTTGAATTGTGGAAAAATATAAAGTCAAAACAAAAATGATGATATTGCAAGTTTATCGGAACCAGAGGAAGCAAATGCTAACAAACCAGAAGAACTTAAAAAATTAGGGGATACAAGCAAATCAGAAGAATATGATAAATCTTCAAAGGATGAATCAAATCAAGTCAGAAACAATCAAAATAAGTTAGAAGAAAGATCTGAGTGGAAGTACAAGTCATCCCATCTTGAAACTCTAATAATTGAAAGTGGAAGTGATACTTTGAGGACCAGATCATCACTAAAAGATACCACTTTGTTTGGCTTACTTTCATCAATTGATCCTACCTCTATTGATGAAGCATTGGCAGATGATAGATGGATTCTTGCAATGCAAGAAGAGTTAAATGAATTTAAGAGGAATGATGTTTGAGATCTAGTACCTAGACCAAAGAAGAACATTATCGAAACTAAGTGGGTTTTCAGAAATAAGCTAAATGAAAAAAATGAAGCGGTAAAAAACAAGACAATACTTGCCGCACAAGGCTACAATCAAGAAGAGAGCATTGATTACACTGATACATTTGTTCCAGTAGCTAGGTCATAAGCTATTCGTATCCTACATTCTTTTGCTGCAAATAATAATATTACATTATTTCAAATGGATGTTAAAAGTGATTTTCTAAATGGTTATATAAGTGAATAAGTCTATATTAAACAATCTCCAAGTTTTGAAAGTTCTGAATTTCCAAATCATATTTTTAAACTTAGGAAATCTCTGTATGGTCTAAAACAAGTACCTAAGGCATGGTATGATCTACTTAGTAACTTCTTGCTTAAAAATAACTTTGAAAAAGGACAAGTAGATAATACACTTTTAAAAAAAGAAATAGTAGTTGGCCTTCTTATTATTCAAATTTATGTTGATGACATCATTTTTGGATATACTAATGGAACTCTTTGCCAAGAGTTTTCTAAGTTGATGCAACTTGAATTTCAAATGAATATGATGGGATAACTTAAGTTCTTCTTAGGGATACAAATTCAGCAAAGTCAACAAGGTATATACATTCATCAAACTAAATATACAAAAGAGCTTCTTAGAAAGTTTAAGATGAGTGATTGCAAACCTATGACTACACCAATGCACCCTACTTATTCACTTGAAAAAGAAGATCCAAGCAAAAAAGTTGACCAAAAAACCTATAGAGAAATGATAGGATCCTTAGTTTACCTCTCTGCTTCCAGACCTGACATCATGTTCATTGTATGCGTATGTGCAAGATTTTGAAGCTGACCCTAGGGAATCACATTTGACTGATGTTAAGAGAATCCTTGGATAACTAAAAGGAACTACCAACCTTACCTTGTTCTACAAAGTGAGTGGATACGGTGATTCTGATTATGCTGGAGATAAACTTGAGAGAAAGAGCACTAGTGGCAACTACACCTTTTTAGGTGACAACTTAATATCTTGGTAAAGTAAGACACAAAACATAATAACAAAGTTAACAACAGAGGCTGAGTACATTTCAACAACTGGCTGCAATTCTCAACTACTTTTGATAAAACATCAACTTGAAGACTACAAAATTCTAGAATCCAACATTCCCATCTATTGTGATAACACTTCTGCCATTTGTCTAACAAAAAACTATATCTTACATTATAGAGCTAAACACATAGAGATCAAACACCACTTCATTAGAAAATTTGTTCAAAAAGCGGTATTGAACATTCAGTTTGTAGACATTGAACACCAAATAACTAATATATTCACCAAACCACTACCTGAGGATATGCTTGATTTTATGAAGAAAAACCTACACCTTACCTTCATACGTGACTAATGTTGTGATAACTTCAAAGTAGTTTAGTTTTACATAATTTTCTATTTTCTTGTAACATGTTATATTCATGTTATTAAAATAAATGAAAAAAAAAACAAAGAAAAAAAAAACAAAAAATCTCACTTTCAAGTCTATTTGTCTGATGACAAAAGGGGGAGAAAAATATTTGATAAAGTGGAGAGAAAATGATACTTAGACTTAGGGGGAACCCTAAGTTAGGGGGAGTCAAAGAAATACAAAGAAACATTGTCATAAAAAATACAAGTTTTGTTAACATAAGAAAAGGGAAATTGTTGGAACCAATTTCATTTTATACATAGAGTTTTTATGGTAACAAAAGTATTTTATGAGAATAATATATTTGACTTCAAGGAGTAGAAAATAAGATATGGTCCAAGATATGAAGAAAATTTGAACAACATTTATCTACAACAAAATATGAACATAATCAATTTGAAGAATTTACAACACAATCTTAATAAAATACAAACATAATTCATCTGAAGAATTTACAATCTCAATCTAAATAAAAAATGAACATTATCCATTTGAATAATTTACAAACACAATATAAACAAAATAGAATTCAGAAAACAAGAATTAAATTGAATCCCAAATTTTAACTATAAATAAATATTAAAGACAGAAGAAAAAAATAATCGAAAAGCAGAAAAAAGTAGTCTTAGAGTTCAAAGAGAGAAACACTTATTCGAATGAGAAATATTCTTTGAGTGTTCATTTTGTAGAGTGTGAGAGTTATT
>JBBPBR010000003.1:46310581-46337753 GCA_037974775.1 Cicer pinnatifidum
TTATTTTTAAGTAAATTCTCATAATGATAATATTTAAAAATCTAAAATCAAAATAACTTTTTAAAAATCATAAACAACATGACCCAATACCTCTAATGAAGAAATAACTTGTCAAAGTTTAAGTAGGAATCACACACTAAACATAACATATAAGAAATAATAGTACATTCAGTTAATAAAAAAAGAAAGAAAACAAATAGTACACTCAAAATAAAAAATAAAATAAAAATAACCTATATAAATATCTATGTCTATATAATTTTCGTCAAAAAATTAAAATTATGATGATCGAATATTTAAAACAACAAAATACATATAAACAATCGTTCATATTTATTAATTGTATTTTTTTATAGGAAACATCAACCGTATTTTATTAAAAAAAAAAATTCAAATTATACCTTTATACCCTGAAAATATCACATTCAAAATAATAACAATTATCTTAAAAAACGGTATATAAGGTTTCTTTTTTATCCAAGAAGCGGTCAATCAATACGTGTCTATTCTTACATAACCATAGGAGTTATTTTCCGGAAATAGGGAGTTCTAATTAATTAATTAATTTTAATTACATTAATATTGTATCTCAAATCTAACAAGAAGACTAAAACACAGCAAAAAGGTATCCACTGAGATGACACCTCAAATTACTGATCTTGCTCAATGTTATGATCTATACAACCACCAACATTTTTTAATTTTATGCACAATTTGATGGCTAGAGTTGTTCATTGATCTTGGTATTCTCATACACGTTTACTTCTTTCTATGGTTCATTTATTTATCGTTTTTCTTTTCTGGAATATCTGTTTCATTTTTTATATTGAATGCATGTGTTTCATGCAGCCTAATTGTGTATGTATATTTACAATTTGTTCTCCTGAATGCCTGTTACGACATTAAAACATCGATACCGATAATAATTTGAGAAAATAGAAGTAATTTTAATGCAATTACATGTACTGTAATATGATTTTAAATTGTAGTCTGCAATTGCAATATATAAAATATATAAATTTTGAAGTCACCGTAACAACATGGCAACCAAAATTTGTACCATAATGATCATATTTTTTGCATTTTACTATCATTAAAAGTTTGTAGCATGACTGCAACCACAATTCAAAACCATGTGTGTTGGTATCATTAACACGTGATAGACACATCTTCAATATTAAGTATCAATGCTACAATGTCTAAAATATGCCATTAAATAGATATCAGTTACTTCAAGAGATTAGTTTTGAATATTAATATGGTATTGTTTCAAAGTAGATGGCACACATTATCATCAAATAAAAAGAAGCCGCATTTCAATGATTTTCAAATTTGTTGGTGTCTTGCATAACAGGATGAATGATATATTAATGTAACAACTTGGACTGCACACCACAACAAATAAAGAGAAATGGCAGACTTGGAAAACATGCTTCTTGAGGCAGCCGGTAGGAAGAATTCCCCGGTGAGAAAGCGAAACAAGGTTCGAAACTCGAGAACGAAACATGAGGGTGCATCATTCTCAGATGGTGCAAGTGATGATTCCAAAGAGAAAGAATCTGATAAAGTTACTTGTAATGCAAGCAAAAGGCCAACAACATGTGCATCTAATGTTCCATTGAAGAAGAGGTTGGAATTAGAAGTAAGCAAAAGAGGTAATAATAATAATGAGAATGGAAACAAAGGAAAAGGAAGTGATCAATTGAAAGATGAAAGAGAAGATGATGATAGCAATGAAGAATTTGATATTGGTAATGATCTTTACAAGAATGAAGGTGATAAACAAAGGCTTGCAAAGATGACAGAACTTGAAAGAGAAATGATTTTATCAGATAGAGCAACCAAGAAAAGTGACAAAGAGATAAAAGATAAATTCAGAATGAAAAGGGAAAATGCAATTGGAAAACCAAAAGCTTCTTCAAATTCTAATCATTCATCACCTCTTCCTTCGTCTACCAAGATTCGTTCATCGGCTAGACATGCCGAGAAAACAGCTGCGAAAGGCGATGTTTTAAGCGAATTGCGAGCGAAAAGGATGAAGCAACAAACACTAGACAACAACAATGGAAAATCAGAAATAGGATCAAGTAGTAGTAGTAGCAAAGGAGGAATGAAGAAGAAACAGAAGATGACAGAAACTAAACTAGAAAATATTAGTCCAAGTAGCTCTAGTCAAAGTGAGAGTACAGTCAGGTCTGAAAGTGAAAGAGAATCTTCTGACGATGACGGCGAATTGGTTGACAGTGATGATGATAAGAACATGGATGAATTAGATAAACCAACATTTGAGGATATAAAGGACATTACCATTAGAAGATCAAGGCTTGTAAAATGGTTGAATGAACCATTTTTTGAGGAACTAATGGTTGGTTGTTTTGTTAGAATTGGTATAGGAAAATCAGAAAAAGGACCTATGTATAGACTTTGCATGGTTCAAAGAATTGATTGTGGTGACCCTAAGAAACACTACAAGGTAGAAAATAGAGTCACACATAAGTATCTAATTTGTGTATGGGGAAGTGAAAGTTCTGCTGCTAAATTCCAAGTAGCTGTGGCTTCAGATTCTTCACCATTAGAGAAAGAGTTCAAACAATGGTTAAGAGAAATTGAGAGAACATGTAGCCATATGCCTAGTAAGCAAAATGTGTTGGAAAAGAAGGAAGCAATAAGAAGAACAAACACATATGTTTACTCAGCAGCCACAGTGAAACAAATGTTGGAGGAGAAAAAAAGTGCACCATCTAGGCCGTTGAATGTTGCGGTCGAAAAGGATCGTTTGAAGAACGAGATGGAAGTAGCAAAAAGCAAAAATGACGAGGCGTGGATTGATAGGATAAACGCAAAGTTGGAAGATTTGGAAGCGTCGCGTCGAGCTCGAGAGACCGATGTTAAGGCTATTAGGCTTGCTGAGATGAACCGAAAGAATCGTGTCGAGAATTTTAAAAGCTTGTCTGAGTATAGACAGATGAATTCAAATTTGAAAGAAGGAGAGGAAGGGTATGATCCTTTTTCTAGGAGGTGGACAAGGTCAAGAAATTACTATAATGAAAATCAAGGAAAAGAGATTAAAGGAGAAAAAGATGAAAATGATAAAGGGAAAGAAAAAATTGTTGGTGTTGAGGAAACAAAAGAATCACTGGAAGCTGCTGCTAATGCAGGGAAGTTAATTGATACTATTGCTCCTGTGGATTGTGGAACAGAATCAAATATGTTGCATGATTTTGAATTGTCAATTTCATTGGTTGAACTTAAGAGTTTTGGTGGCAAACAAGAACTAAGAAGAAATGTGTTTTTTGATAGGAAACAAAAAATAGAAGCAACAGTTGGTTATCAAGTTCCTGAAAATGATGGGAGAAAACATGCTCTTACATTGACCATTAGTGACTACAAGAGAAGAAGAGGGCTTCTTTGAATCATAAGTTTTATGCTAATCCAACCAATTATTAGTGGTGATTTTTATTTCATTTATTTTCTTGACATAACTAGATTGCTTCAAAGAGAAGGAAAGATACCTTTCCTTTGGTTATTCAAACAAGGCATGTTTGTAAAAATTTTCATGCTTTACCTCTTCTATGCTTCTTTATCTGTGTTTTAGGGGAAAATGTTTTTTTTCAATGTAAGTTCACTAGATCTTATCAAACTCAACTCATACCATACACCTGTTACAGATATTTTAAAATAGAATTGAACTGGCAAGAATTTCGGATTATAGTTAAATTTCTTTAAACTGCTCAAATAATAAAATAAAATAAATTGGGACCAAAACTCTCAAATAATCAAACCATAGATAGTGAGAGTTCATGCTTTCATAGCTTAGTTAATGTTTTGGTGAATATCAAAACTAGGACTAGAATTAATATATTTCTAAATGGCTTTGTTGATCTCAAAATTAGAAAAATGTCAGAGAAAATATTTTTGAATCATGAATATTAATAGGTGCATATTAAGATTTATGGAAGTGCACTGAAATCAACCGTTGAAGTGAATTTTGCATTTATGAACCGACTCACATTTTTTCTATACTAGTTTTGAACTAGTTTTGTGATGATCGACGTGCATGAATAGATTCATCAGTGTATGAACTAATTAATGATCAATTCCCCAAATTAGTTTTTCAATACATTATATATATATATATCCTAAATTACATTAGTGGTCTCTTAACTTAATTTCAGGTAACATTTTAGTCATTTTTTTTTTTCATTTTAATATTTTACCTTTCGAAATAATTTCAATTTTACCTTTTAGTGGGTTTCCGTTAAGGCAACGTTAACAAATTCCCTATTCCATTTTCTTCTCAGTTTTCTTCTTTTTCACATTTCCAAATCCCTTGTTTGGTCTTCTCCTCTCCCACTCGTTTTCTTCTCCCATCCATGAAAAACCATATTCACAGTTCTTAAAACTCGAAATCCATGGCCGCCTCATGTTCAAATGGGTCAAATACACAGTCCTACAACTATGGTTCTTTCGTTTCCAATGGAATTCGTGAGCTGTCAAATTGTGTTTGTGGTTTGAAACTTGTGATACGCACAATGACAAAAAGGGTTCCGAACAGAGGAAGAAAGTTTTGGGGTTGTAGGAATTTTGTGGTAAGCAACAATACCTTTATGGTTTTTGATATTTTAGTTGAGGTTGTTAGATTGGATTTCGGGATTTTGTTTTTCATATTGATTTTCTCATATTAGGGTTATTAGATTTATGGCTTTTGGTTCAGATAAAAAAAATTTTATTCGATTCTTGTTGATTTGTAATATTGAATTCTTTCTTATATATTTGAGATTAGTTCAATTAAAATTTTATTTTGATGTTGTCTTTGTTCATCAATTGTAGAGTTATAACATTGAATGTAGATGCAATTATTTTGTTTGGAATTCAGACTATAAGCCTTAAACACAACAGAGAACTCCACAACACATACATAAACAATGTTTAGAGTGCCCCCAAAAGGAGTTAGATATTATGACTCTTAGGAATGTCATTTTGAAGATGCATGGAGATCATAAGTCAACAATTATTAAGACGAAGTTATGTTCTCGCTACATTCATTATTCAGTCATAATTCTTTCTTAATTTTGCTCCTGCTACATTCATACTACTTGCTTAATCCTGCTTCTGCTACATTCATAAGTCATTTAAACACTGAGACAATGACACAAACTGATATCATGTTCATGCTTCATTCCATATTCATTCATGCATATAATTCATTTCACAAATGTACTTCATTCCATTCAAAACAAAGTAAACATCTTTTAGGTGGTACAAAATGGCATAAAGTGATCATAAATTGACATAAAGTGCTTGACTAACAAAAAGTGATCATAAATTGATCATACACTAACAAAAATTGTTCATAAACTGATTATAAACTAACATAAACTAACAAAAAGTGATCATAAATTGATGATAAACTGATCATAAACTAACAAAAAGTGATAGATCATAATATTATATCCTCCATGTTTTGAACTTTGGTCTAAAAGTGCTTGAATGAGCTTGATCTTGTGTAGGTTGGGACTGAGCTTGAGCTTGTGCAAGTTGGGGCTAAGCTTAAGCTTGTGCAGGCTGGGACTAGGCTTGTGCAAGTTGGGACTGAGCTTGTGAAGGTTGTGACTTCTTGGGTCTTCCTCTGGGTTTGACAGGTTGTGTGGGTTGGTTTTTCTTGAGTCTTCCTCTGGTTTTGATAGGTTGTGTTTGTGCTTGGGCAACTTGAGTTTAGGTTTGGGCAGCTTGAGTTTGGGATTGGGAAGGTTGACTTTGAGCTTGGACAACTTCGGTTTGAGTCTGGCTTTCTTGGGTTTGACTTGGACATGATGTCTTGTTATGACCAGGTTGTTTACACTTGGTGCACTAACTTGACAACCCTTTCCTACTAATCATTGTTGATTCCTTATTTTTTTTCATCTCCATCTTTGTTCCTTGACCTTTTGGGCCTTCTTGGAAGCCTTCTTGATGGTGGTCGTAATACATCAGGATATGGAGTTTGATCCCATATATTTTGTCCATTTGTTGGGTAAATAACACGTCAGTAACAAGCCGTTTATGTCTCTCGCCTATAATATGTTGCAATCAAGTCTTCTAGATCTATTTTGAGGAAGTTTTGCATGGCAGTAGGGAATTCAAGTAAGTATCCACTTCCTGCATGAACATTTTCTATTTTCCAGTGATACCACAAACTTGTCTCCTGTGTGGTTGATGTTACTAACTCCAAATATATTTTCACCACCATACCTTGTTCAATAAGAATAACAAGAATTAACACATGATATATCATAAAAAATAGAACATAATAGAACATAACCATAACAGATTTCACATGACACAAGAATTTCAGAACCATAAAAAAATATAACAGAGCAGAACCATAACAAATAACATAAAAAATAGAATATAACCATAATGAAACTATATAAAATAGAACAAAACACAACAACACCATAGCATAAAAACTAGATTTCAGGTGTTAAAAAGAACCACATGACAAATGACAAGAATTAACAATCATAGAATAAAAAACAGAACCACAAGAACTAATAATCATAGAATAAAAAACATAACCACAAGAATTAACAATCACAACATAAAAATCAGAACCACAAGAATTAACAATCATATCACAAAAATCAGAACCACAAGAATTAACAATCATAACATAAAAATCAGAACCACAAAAATTAACAGTCATATCATAAAAATCAGAACCACAAGAATTAACAATCATATCATAAAAAACAGAACCACAAGAATTAACAATCATATCGTAAAAATCAGAACCACAATATTACCTACACATCCACATTCTTGATAATTCTTGTTCCTTTGCTAACTTTTTCTTGATTTGAGGCAGAACAGAACAAGTGTACCTTTCTAATGTAGTTCTATTTTTTGCCCACTTTTCCATTAAGTACAATTTGATGTCTTCAAGCATTGTCTTTATGGGTTTCCCTCTAGGTCCAATTATGACACTATTGAATGTCTCTGACATATTATTGACAACCACATAACATTTAGAATTGAAACCGAATCTTGACTTTGACCAAAACCTTGGTGGAATCTTCACCAAATATTTGTAGGCCTCTTCGTTAACCTTCCTCAACTCTTTCATTTCTCTTTCCCATTCTTGAGGATATGTTGACTTGGCTGCCTTCCACATCAATTCCTTAAATTTCTTTCATGGGTGCATTTTTCTGAAGTTGTTATAGAGGTGTCTTACACAAAACCTTTGTTCAACCCCAGGAAGCATCTCATCCATTGCAGGCAACAATTCCTAACATAAACATGAGGAATTAACACAAATAAATAAATTAACATAAATAAACATGTTAACATAAATGAATAATGATTAATTGAACTTAAATGAATACCTTTTGCTACTAAGATATAAAAGTGTAGAATTGGCATGCTTGATGTCCACCCAAGTCATTAATTAATAATTTAAGGAATCAAGTCCATGAATCTCTTGTCTCGCCTTCAACTACAGCGACAACAATTGAAAGCATTTGATCATTTGGGTTTGTACCCACAACAGGAAGAATCATACCCTTTAAGGAAAAAACCATCAAGATCAATTATTGGTCTATAAATCAGGAAACTCTCTTTACATCTATTAAGACACATATATAGGCGTTGAAAATTTGGTAAAAGTGGTATGTCTACATAATCAGTTACCTCCGAATTTGTAGCTTGTACTTCTAACTTAACAGTACTATTTTGGATTTGATCTTAATAACTCATGAAATAATCATAAAATCTTAGATATTGCTATCTGAATGATCCATCAAACATATCAATTGCAACCCTACATGCCCTGAATTCCTTCATCTTGCTCACTCCAGCATTCCACTTTTGATGAACCTTGTTAGAAATATCTGTAATTTTTATGTTCGAGATCTCTTTCACAGATGAGTACAATCTTTTCCCGAGCCAACTTGATCTCATAAATTTGACCTTATACTCTCTATTACATGAGTGTGTGTCAACTAGTTTCCTAATTTGCCATGTATCTTCATCAGGTAACTTTGCACAATAGGCCAACCACTCACAACCTTCCTTGCATTTAACTCTCACTCTTAGTTTGTCATTTTTTATAAATTTCAAATCCCTCCCATTATGAATGACATATGTTGTCATAGCCTCCTTAAATTCTTCTTTACCTATGAAAAGGGTACCTAAAGCCCATTTATAATCTTCCATTTTTTTTGCATGACAAATAAATGATACTTCTCAGTTTCTAGTGAATCATCACTCTCTAATTCCTTTGTAAAATACTCTTCATCAAATAATTCCATCTCTGTTTGCATTACATGTTCCTTTCTATTTGAAGTCAAATTAAAAGTGTCATCACTTGACACATTAGCCTCTTCATCTTCATCCATAATATATTCTTTCTCAACACAAATCTTTCTTTCTTTCTCTTTTCTTACAACACTTTTTTTTTGTTAGTATTAAACCCTTTCTTAATTACTTGCACCATTCCTCTTCTCAATTTCAACTTGACACTTAGTTTCCTTACAACCTACCCCTCCATGTCCTTCTAGTCCATCTCCACTTAAAGGGTAAAATTGAAATTATTTCAAAAGATAAAATACTGAAATGGAGAAGAAAAAAAAGATAAATGACTAAAACGTTACTTGAAATTAAGTTAAAGGACCACATATATAATTTAGCCTATATATATAAATATATAAATATATATATATATATATATATATATATATTAATGTATTGAAAATCTAATTTCTTAAAGAATTTCTAAGATATCATTCATATCTTTATCTCTTTCAATCTCCAAATCTTGTAGTCTACATTACAAACTGATCTCTAATATTCATTTTTTCGGTGATTGGAATTTTATGAAAAAATAATGTGGGAAGCATTTTTCTCTTATGAGTGTTCAAGGGTGTGAGAATTTGTGAAGAATCAAATTCTACATCAAGCAAGGAATTTTTTAGGTTATTTTCCTACCAAAAATGTGGTTTCCTTAGCTGTTGTCTAGTTGAAGAAAAGGTTCTTTAGCTGAAGATTTGAGTGGTTCAAGTATTATTCAGTTATTAAGGGATCCAACCACATATTTTTTAAAGTCTCAAGCCAGATACATTATTTAAGGGACCAAATTCAGTTCACTTAAGACCAATATAATTGGTTGGTTTTTTATACTTTATTTTAATATTAAACGGTTAATAAATCACATAATCTAAAGTTAAAACTAAAACAAATATAGGACTAATTTATATTATTGCACTATTATTTATTTTTATTATATTAAATTAAAATAAAACAAATAAATCAACAAAACTGGCTTTTTCCATTTCTATTATTCCTTAATATCTTAAGCAATAATGAGAGGAACCATCTAGAAGGAATTCAGATGCCCAAAATGATATCTAATTTCATCATAACATAAATCTCAATTATTATCGAAATCAAACATTAAATTAGATGCTGAACTTTAATTTATTACAACAATAAGCAATTGAAGCAATTAACACTGCATGTTATATTCAAAATAAAATCTTAATTAGGTCTATATTGAATAAAACACCATATGAATTGTGGAAAAGTAAAAAACCTAACATCTCTTAATTTAAACAATTTGGTTTTACTTGTTATATGTTGAACACTAAAGATAACCTTGGTAAATTTGATTTTGGATCTCAAAAGTGTACCTTCATGGATACTTTGAAATACCTAAGGCTTATAAAGTGTTTAGTAAGAAAACTCAGATTGTGAAAGAATCCATACAAGTTAAATTTGATGACTAACAGATTGACCATAAAAATTCAAAGCAAGATGATGATAGTGCAAGTTTACCAGAACTAGAGGAAGTAGATGCAGACAAACTAGAAAAACTTGAAAAATCATAGGATACAAGCAAATCAGAAGATGACAAATCTTTAGATGATGAATCTAATCAAGTAAAAAAAATAGTCAAGATAAGTCAAAAGGAAGACCTGGATGGAAGTAAAAGTCATGTCATACTGAAACTCTACTCATTGGAAGTACAATTGATCCTTTAAAGACCAGATCATCACTAAAAGATATCACTTTTTTTGGCTTACTCTCGTCAATTGAACATATCTTTGGTTATGAAGCGTTGATAGATGGTGCATGGAATCTTGCACTGCAAGAAGATTTAAATGAATTCAAGAGAAATGAATTTTGGGATCTGGTACCTAAACCAAAGAAGAACATTATTGGATCCAAGTGGGCTTTCAGAAACAAGCTAAATGAAAAAGGTGAAGTGGTTAGAAACAAAACAAGACTTGTTGTACAAGGCTACAGTCAACAATCAAATGGATGTCTTAGTGTAATCCATTTGAAATAATGTAACATTGCTACAAATAATAATATTACATTATTCAAAATGGATGTCAAAAGTGCTTTTCTAAATGGTTATATAAGTGAAGAAATCTATGTTAAACAACCCCCAATTTTTGAAAGTTCTAAATTTCGAAATCATGTTATTAAACATAGGAAATCTCTATATGGTATAAAACAAGAACCTAAGGCATGGTATGATGGACTTTAACTTCTTGCTTAAAAATAACTTTTAAAGAAAACAAGTAGATAATACAGTTTTTAAAAAAATCAATAGGAGATGACATTCTTATTATTTAAATTTATGTTGATGACATTATTTTTGGATCTACTAATGGCACTTTTTGTCAAGAATTTTCTAAATTGATGTAGTTTGAATTTCAAATGAGTATGATGGGAGAACTTAAGATCTTCTTAGGGTTACAATTTCAGCAAACTCAAAACGGCATATACAATCATCAAACTAAATATACCAAAAAGCTTCTTAGGAAGTTTAAGATGAGTGATTGCAAACCTATGGCTACACCAATGTACCCTACCTGTTCACTTGAAAAAGATGAATCAAGCCAAAAAGTTGACTAGAAAACCTATAGAGGAATCATAGGATCCCTACTTTACCTAACTGCTTCCATATCTGACATCATGTTTAGTGTATGTGTATGTGCAAGATTTCAATATGACCTATTGGGAATGACATTTAATAAATGATAAGAGAATCCTTAGATACCTAAAAGACATTACCAACATCACCTTGTTCCAAAAAAAAAAAATCTCGAGTACAAAATAAGCAGGTGTTGTAATTCTGATTATGCTGGAGATAAACTTGAGAGGAAAAACACAAGTGAAAACTGCACATTTCTAGGTGACAACTTAATCTCTTGATCAAGTAAGAGACAAAGCACAATTGTCATGTCAACAATAGTAGGTGAGTATATCTCAACAACTCGTTGTAGCTCTCAACTACTTTGGATGAAATATCAACTAGAAGACTACAAAATCCTAGAAACCAACATTCCCAATTATTGTGAAAACACTTCTGCCATTGCCTAACCAAAAACCCTATACTTGATTCTGGATTTAAACACGAAACCACTTAAATGTTAACATTAACTTTCATAATCTAATTTGTTGGGTAAAGTTATTATCTGATCAATGTTATTATTTTCTCTCTTTCAATTTCCGCCATTCATCATATTGCCTCGGATTTGTTTGTGTGACTGCTTGTGCTTTCATTCACACCTTCATCAATGTTATTTCTACAACATTAAATAGATAAGGTTTATTTTTATTCTTATTATTCCCTGTCTTCATACTTAATGATTAGCTCCATGGTGCTTCAAATCAAAGTCTTATAAAAAAGTACACATTGTAGCATCATCGATATCCTATTTGATCTGTAAAATTACTTTCCCTTTCTTAGTTCCATCACTCCCCCATTCTTTATTTCTCCTTCTTCAAAATATGAATGAATATCACCCAGAGCATAGTTGGATATAGGATAGACTTTATGCTCAACGAGGGGGGTTGAAGCCAGCCTTTGCAAAAGGTGTTGAAGAGTTTATAACATAGGCAATAAGTTGAAATCAGTTTGTTAAAGATGGTAGCACCAAATGATCTTGTCACAATTGCATGTGTAGCGGTGTATTGTCTGCAACTGAAGTCAAAGTTCACTTGTATAGGTTTGGATTCCATGAAAAAGTATTGGTATTGGACTGAGCATGATGAAAAAGCCCCACATATTGATCCAGAAACTGTTTCAAGTAGTAGTGGACATATGGATAACGATGATTCATTTACATTAATGAAACATATGGTTGATGATATAATCGATGATGCTCAAGAATTTTATGATTTGTTAATTGATGCAAACAAACCTTTATACGTGGGGACTTATGATACAAAACCTTCAATATGCATGAAACATTGGGCTTGCAAATTAAATAAGAATGTTTTGTATAAGGGTCTTGATTTCATTGCAAGCTTGCTTATAGATGTGTGTCCTTTGAAGGATTCACTACCAAAAAAATTTACTAAGCCAAAAAATTGGTGACCATGCGAATATTGAAGTATTAGATAATTGATTGTGGTGTTAAAGGGTGCATGTTGTACTACAAAGATAATAATGCAGATCTACAGTGTAGGTTATGTCATGATCCCCAATATGTTGCTCGTAAGACTGGGATAGGTAACTACAAAGACATTCAAGCTAAGAGGATGTTCTATATGCCAATTACTCCTAGGTTAAAAATATTGTATGTATCAATGGAAATTGTTGCCGAAATAAGATGACGTCATCATCATTAGCCATTTTACATCATTTGTCTAATGGGTAAGCTTGGAAGCATTTTGATGCGATGCATTCAAACTTTGCCAATGAACTAATAAATGTAAGGCTTGGTTTATGTTCAGATGACTTCACGCCATACATTCAGGCATCTTCATCCCCATATTCTTGTTGGCTTGTTGTTGTGACCCTGTATAATCTCCCGCTCGAAATGTGCACGAGTAAACCATTCATGTTTTTGACTTGTCCCGTACTTGGATCATCTAACCCAAAAGAAAACATTGATGTGTATTTACAACCGTTAATAGACGAGTTTCAACAATTATGGAGTGCACGGGATTTGACTTATGATATTTCCATTAAACAAAACTTTGTAATGAGGGCAACCTTATTATGGACAATTAACGATTTTCCCGGTTACAAAATGCTATATGGATGGAGTACTCAAGATAAGTTGGCAAGGGCAATGTGTATGGATGGAAATAAATGTTTTACCTTAAAATACGGTTGCAAAAAATTCATGGTTCGATTGTCACCGTCGACTCTTACCTCATAATCATGCCTTTACATAGTATAGGTTTTGATTCTCAATTTTCCACTGGTAATAGACAATGCAATTTATGAGTTGTATTGAGTTAGTCCAAATTAGAATAAACGAAGCATTTTGGGATCATTCATACTGGAAAGGTAATTTATTAATGTACAATTTAGATGTCATGCACATAGAAATTGTTTTTTTAATAATGTGTTAACACTGCCATGTTTGTTAAGGACAAGAAAAAGGGTAATAAAAAAGCAAGAATGGACTTGGCCATCATTTACCAACATTGTGACTTGGAATTGGCTCCACATAACAATGGAAAAATTGAAGGTGCAAACATGATAAGAGGGGTTGAGTTGTGTTTGACAAAGTTGATAACTTTTTGATAATTTGATGAAAGCTGATTGGTTTTTATGAATTCCTTATATAAGAAGAAATCGGGTTCAAAGGTAACAAACAATGAAAGCATAAATGATTGGACACATATATTTATCTTAGTTTACCACTTACATGGCTACATCCAATCCCTTCATTTAGAAGACTTTAATCAACTAATTCAAATACCTTGAATTACAAAGCACCTCACCCTCCAAGCCAGTGTTCCTAAACAACCTAACAACCCCAAACTTTTCAGGAACTAACCACCTTGATCCTTCAAGCCAAGTCTTCTCCTAAAAACTTGACTACTCCAGATTGAAAAAGGAACAAAACCACTATCAAGATGGATACAAAAGATTGCAGCTTTAAGTGTTTGCTTTTAACTAAGCTGATTCAAAAATAACTCTAACACACTAACAAAAAACATAGAAAATATTTATTAATTGAACAAGTGATTCTCTCTATGAACTCTGAAAATAACTTTGGAATTTTGAGCTTTGAGTTCTTCACACTTTTTCTGATTTTTTATGATCTTCTCCTGTCTTGAGTATTTATTTATAGATAAAGTTAGGGCTTCAATTTAGTCTTTGTTTAATTATAAATTGTATTTTCATTTCTAGCTTGGTCAACAATGATCTTATTCAAAAATAGTTCTGAACAAGATGCTTTATGATAATACGTTGTGTAGCCAATTTTTTATTTTTGAATCTAATCAAAGCAGTTCTTCTAGTTAGGTTTTGTTCATATTGAGTTTGTAAATTTGCAGATTTATTTTGTTTGTTTTTTCCTCAGATCGAGTTTGTAAATTATTTAGATTGATTATGTTCGTATTTTGTTCAGATTGATTATGATCGTATTTTGTATAGATTGTGTTTGTAAACTCTTCAAATTGATATTGTTCATATTTTGTTGTAGATACATCACGATCAAATCTTCTTATAAATAATTCATATCTTCTTATGATAAATCTTCTTTAAATCTTGACCATATCTTTTTTCAACTTGGTCAAATATTTTCTTTAATCATAAATCAAAATCAAATATTATTTTAGATTTTTTTCAAAAAGAAATTGACCATATCTTCTTTTCAATCTGGTCAAAGATTTTCTTCAATCATAAATTTGAATCAAATCTTATTTTTCGGTTTTCTTCTAAAACTTGAAACTTCTTTCATACTCTATGAGGTCAAATACATTCTTCTCATGTTAACATCAAAACTCTAAGTGTAAAACCAATATGTTTCCAATAATCTCCCCGTTTTTTATGATGATAAAACTTGTATATTTTATAACAATTTTTATTTATATTTCTTTGACTCCCCCTAACTTAGGGCTCTCGCTAAGTCTAAGTAACCTTTTGTTTTTTTCTCCCCACTAATAAAAGCTAATATAAAGCTAGACTACTTTGAAGTTGTTACAACATCTACGATGTATAAAGGTAAGGTTTAGGTTTTTCTTGATGAAGTCAAACCTATCTTCAACTAGTGGTTTGATGAATATGTCAGTCCATTGGTATTTAGTGTCTACAAACTGAATGCTTAGTAGCCTTTATGAACAAAGTCCTTAATGAAGTGGTGTTTGATCTCTATGTGTTTAGCTCTAGAATTTAGGATAGGGTTTTTGGTTAGGAAAATGGTAGAAGTGTTATCACAATAAATAAAATGTTGGATTCTAGGACTTTATAGTCTTTTACTTGATGTTTCATCCAAAGTAGTCGAGATACAGTCAACTGTTGAAATGTATTCAGCCTCTGATGTTGACATGGTAATGGTATTTTGTCTCTTACTTGACCAAGATATTAAAATGTTACTTGAAGCAATAAGGTATAAAAGTGATCCTATCATTTTTCTATAGGTTTTCTGTTCAACTTTTTGGCCTGATATATCTTTTTCAAGTGATCAAGTAGGGTTCATTGGTGTAGCCATAGGTTTGCAATCACTTATCATAAACTTCTTGAGAACTTAAGTTCTTCCATCATACCATTTGCAATTCAAGTTGCATCAATTTAGAAAATTCTTTGCAAATAATGTCATTAGTAGATCCAAAATAATCGTCAACAAAAATTTGAATAATAAGAATGTCGTATCTTGTTGATTTTCTAAAAAGTGTATTATCTAGTTGTCCTGTTCAAATTTATTTTTAAGTAAGAAATTACTAAGCCTATCATATCATGCCTTAGGTGCCTATTTTAGACCATAAAGAAATTTCCTAACTTTAAAAACATGATTTGGAAATTCAGAGCTTTCAAAAACTAGAGAGTTGTTTAACATACGCCCCTTCACTTATATAACCATTTAGAAAAATCACTTTTAACATCCATTTGAAATAATCTAATGTTACTATTTGCAGCAAAAGAAAGTAAGATACAAATCGCTTATAACCTGGCCAATGGAGAAAATGTCTCAATGCAATGAATACCCTTTTACTCACTATAACCTTGTGAAACAAATTTTGCCTTGTTTTTTTACCACTACACCTTTTTCGTTTAGCTTGTTCCTTAAAACCCACTTGGATCCAATAATGTTTGTATTGTGTCTTGGTACTAGATGATTTAACTGTATTTGCATTGCAAGAATCCATCCATCATTTGTCAATGCTTCGCCAATAGAGGTAGGCTCAATTGATGAGAGTAAGCTAAATAAAGTGGTATCTTTTAATGATGATCTAGCCCTCAAAGGATCACTTGCAATTATTAGATTTTCAGGATGAGATGACTTGTACTTCCATCTAGATCTTTCTTCTGACTTATCTTGATTGTTTCTAACATGATTAGATTCATCGTCTGAAGATTTTTTATCTTTTTTAGATTTGCTTATATTTTCTGATTTTTCAAGTTCTTTGGGTTGGTCTGCATCTGCTTCTTCTAGTTCCAGTAAACTTGCATTATCATCAACTTACTTTGGCTTTTCAAGGTCAAACCATTTCTCATGTAACATAATATAAATTAGATAATTTAAATATGAAGCAATACATCTAAAAACACAAGTTTTGTTTTTGTTGGTATGTGCTTGTTTTTGAAGAATCAAACTTGTGTTATGCGTCTACTAAAATGTTTAGATTTTTTTATTCTCCAAGTTCCTCTAAAATTTTGTGAACCTTCAAAATACTTATATAAATTTGATTTTTAAGATCAAGCTTCTTGTTATCATAGTAAACATAATATCATACAATAATTAAATTTTGAAGAAAGATATAACCTATATGTCAACAGTTTCACTCTCAATACCCTTCGTTCTTCTTTTCTAGTTTTCTAATTTTTTTGAATTTGCGTATTCTTTGATTAGAGGGTTAAGGTGATGGACTTTGAATTTCCATCTAGGTTTGTAGTCCATATGAATTTGATTGGAGTGTTCAAAGAAGTCTCTTGATTTTGATTGATTATCTAACCCTTATGTTTCTACTCATGTATCAAGTTCCTCTGGTAATTCTTGTTCCACTGATACTTCAGATACATCATACGGTTTTGATTTTTCCTACTGGTTCTGGTTCATCATATGGTTCTTCTTTTTCATATAGTTATGGTTCATCAGTTGGTTCTAGTAGGTATTATGTTGACTAGTCCTTCATCCACCGGAGATAGGTCTTGGCACATAAACCTTTTTTTCTTCATAAGTTACTATCTATCACTTACTAGATGTCATGATTGGTGTTTCAACTTGGTTGATTAGAACATTTACAATATAAATATTTTTGTCTTTTGGTACTCAAATCTGATTGGTTCTTGGTTTGTTAGTCTTGAAAGGTTTCTTGTATTTTCTTGTATTTAACATTAAATAAGATAATTTAGAGTGACATTTTTTAGAACAAAAAGTACACAAAACATCAGAATGAATAGGTTTAGATTCAGTTATTGTTTCTTCCAATCCTAGACCTCTTTCAATGTTTAATCTTTAAGTTCAACAGTATTAGTTTTCAGATTTTCATTTTATGTTTTAATTTTAGTATTAGTAGTTTACAGAGTTGCATTTTCTGTTTTAAATTCAACACTTTGATTATTTTAAACCTTAGGATTTTCAATTTGGTTCGCTTTTTCTGTCCTAAGTGTTTTTAGTTTAAAAGCCAATTTGCGATTCTTATTTGAAAAATCATTTATAGCATCAATTAAATCAAATTAAGTTAAGTCAGAAAATACTTCAGTTTCTTCATCTGCGGATTCACTAAATCAAGACATGTTGAACCCTTGGATCTTTCCTCAAACAATGTAAAATGCTCATTCTTAAGACCAAGATCTGATGTCAACTGAAGGTGCAAAAATGAGAAAACAGATTGAATTGTGTTTGACAATGTTGATAACTTTTTGCTAATTTGATGAGGGCTTGTTGCTTTTTTTTAATTACTTATATGAGAAGCAATTGTGTTTAGTGGCAGCAAACAATAAAAGCTTAAATAAGTTGACACAAATTTATCTTATTAAAGCTACATCCATTCCCTTCATTAAAAAATCTTGCATCCATTAATTCAAATTCCTTGAATTATAAAGCACCTAACACTCCAAGTCAGTCATCCTAACACAACCTAACAACCCCATACTTTTGAAGAACTAACCACATTGACCTTATAAGCCAAGTCTTCACCTAACAACCCTAGATTGAAGAAGGAACTAAATAACTATCGGGTTGAATACAAAACATTGAAACTTTAAATGTTTGCTTCTAGCTAAGTTGATATCAAAATAACATTAACATTCTATGAAAAACACTTAGAAAATATTTTTGAATTTAATAAGTACTTCTCTATATGAACTCTAAAAATAACTTTGGAATTTTGAGCTTTGAATTCTTCTCACTTTTTCTGATATTTGGTGATCTTCTTCTTCAGCCTTGAGTATCTATTTATAGATAAAATTAGGAATTCGATTTAGTCCTTGTTTAATTATGAATTGTATCTTCATTCCTAGCTTGGTCGACAATGATCTTATTCAAAAATAGTTATGAACAATATACTTTTTGATAATATGTACTTCAACCAATTCTTTATTTTTGAATCCAATATGAGCAGTTCTTCTAGATTGATTTTGTTCGTATTTTGTTCATATTGAGTTTGCATAATTTTTTCAAATTAATTATATTCTTATTTTGTTTAGATTGAGTTTCAGATTGATTATATTCATATTTTGATCAGATTGAGTTTGTAAATTCTTCATATTGATATTGTTCGTATTTTGTAATTTCTTCATATCAACTTTTCTTCACATCTTGACCATGTCTTC
Source organism: Cicer pinnatifidum (assembly GCA_037974775.1). NCBI lineage: Eukaryota > Viridiplantae > Streptophyta > Magnoliopsida > Fabales > Fabaceae > Cicer > Cicer pinnatifidum. Next base: position 46,329,309 of record JBBPBR010000003.1, read on the forward strand.
TTTCGAACTTGGTCAAATATTTTCTTCAATCATAAATTAGAATCAAAACTTATTTTAGATTTTCTTCAAAAACATTTGATTATATCTTCTTTTCATCTTGGTGAAAGATTTTCTTCAATGATAAATCTGAATCAAATATTTTTTAAGATTTTGTTCAAAAACATGAATATTATTTCACAATCTATGAAGTCAAATATATTGTTCTCATAAAATACTTTTGTTAACATAAAAATCTTAAGTATAAAACCAACTTGGTTCCAACAAAAATGAAAAAACCTAAGGAAAATCATTGTCTTATGTCTAATGAGGCAAAAGAAGTTTGTAAATAGATAAATGAGCTTAAGATGCTAGATGGGTATGCCTCAAACTCGATAAGATGTGCATATGTTAATAAAGGGCAAATGAATGGGATGAAAAGCCACAATTTTTACGTAAATGTTTGCTTCCATTGGCATTTAGTTCATTGTCTGACCATGTGTGCAAACCATTAATAGAATTAAGTCAATTTTTAATGGGTTTGCGCAATAATTCCTTAAGACATGATGAATTGGTCAAATTGGGTGAAGATATTCCATTCATCATATGAAAACTTGAAAAAAGCTTCCCACAAGGATTCTTTGATTCAATGGAGTATCTTCCAACTCACCTACCTTGTGAGGCAAAACCTTGTGGTCTAGTTCAATATCGATAGATGTATTCATTTGAAAGGTATTTTGTATTCATAATTAAGGATTCATTTTTTTTCTTCTTGATATTTCCACATTTATTAAGTTATTGCTCTCATTTTTTTTCTAGAATAATGGGTGATTTCAAACGCACAGTGAAAAACAAGGCTAAAGTGGAAGTCTCAATATTTATGTCATACTTACATAAGACATAAGGAGGCAACATATTTTTGTTCCCACTATTTCAAAATGGTCTCCTTTTTGTTAGAAGCCAACATAATGAAGTTGCAAAATTGAATGATGTCATAGTGATGCTGAAAAAAGGTGTGCTGATGTACACATCCTCATCAACTGCAACGATTTCAAACCATATATTGAGTAAATAGTTTTTAAACACACACCTCACGTGATTACCAATTACAAGTTATAACAATTCTTTCATTATTGTCAGTGCCTTTTTGCACTCTAATTCCATTAGTGAAGAAGATCCTACATCTCAAATTCGTATACATGGATAATTCCTAGAATGGTTTTGTGCGTATGTAAGTACCTTATTGAAGTTTGTTGCAAATAAATTAGAACTTATCACCTAACTATTGTGAATATCTTGTTTGTATAGGCCAGTAACAAGGCAAATGTTGTGATTGATCCCAACTTGTTATCATTAGCTTAGGATCTTGACTCAATGGTTAAAACATTGCACAAGTATTACATTAATGGCTACCAATTTCACACCAAAGCATGGGTTCAGGATAAGACAACCATATACAATGGAGTTTATGTGAATGGGGTTATTGGGGGAGGGGAAGATGATTTCTACGGGGTAACTCAACATTTCTTTGAGTTGGAGTATTACAAATTGCCTTACAAGGTAGCCTTGTTATATTACCAATGGTTTGATCAAAGATGGAACAGAGGCACCAATGTTCATCCACATTATGATATTGTAGATATCAAGATAAATATGAAATATGATCTCTATGATCGCTTTATATTTGCAAAAAAAAGTTAGACATATTGTATTATGATCTCTATCAAAACAAATCCCATGGATCACGTAGAGGTGGACGACGTTGATGAGGACATGACATATCAATATGAAGATATGGCACAAGTTGAACAATTAACTAAAATAGAAGAAATGGTTGACTTGTAGGAGAAAACACATAGCGAGGAAGAAATCAATGTAACATTAGTTTCAAATATTCCAATTGATAATGATAGTGATATGGATGATGAAAGTGGGGATGATTCTAAAATCGATATTTTCATTTTTAGTAAGTTTAATCATGAATGAAAGATAATATCTCATTTATTTTCTCTTATTTTGAATTTTGATTCTATTTGTGTTAACCAAGCAGTAGATTGTTTGTATAAATCTTCATATTTTCCTTTTATTCATATTATTTAATATTGTAGAGTTGATAATCAATTGGTAGAGTTTATTGTTAGTGAGTCATGATCACTAAAATATTTTTTAATATGGTTTCTTTTACTTAGAGTTGATAGTTAGTGAGCCGTTATCACCCACATTTATGTAACCATACTAAAGAATTAAACTAATATCTTTTAAAGGTCGCTAAAAATTTGGAATAGATGTATCATATTTTATACAGCTTGAACTGTCTGTGCTAATTGTTTTTCATCATCTTATTTTTTATAGATGTCTCCAAAAGAAAATATTAGAGCCAAGCTTCCTTTGACGAAAAATTTCATGATTTTCCCGCATAAAGTAACTCAGGCAACTCAATATGTACAAGCATCAATTCACCAATTGCCATTATAAGTTGATGCCAATACACCAACCTCACAACATGTGCGGCGTCCCACCCAAAAACATGTCTAGCCTCCTACCCAACGAGTTGATCTGCTTCCACCCCCACATAATAAACTGCATCAATCCAAACCAACTATAGTGGTGATGCCAACATCGAGTTTTGTCTCACAAAACAATATTTCCCAACTGTTGATCGTTCCCCATCACAACCATTGACATATGTTGCCTCACGACATACTTTAATTTCCTCTGACCCATCACCTTCCAAACCTGCTGCTACTGATAATAGGGCTCAAGAGTCATAGTGCTCCGATTTTAGTCATGGGGATGGACCTGATGGGAGAACAATGATATGGTTGGATGGTTGAGGGTATGTAACTAATTTCGATTAAATTCTCATTACTACATGAGGTTTAGGGTTCTTTTCAAATTATTTATCAAGTTTTTTTTTAACAAAATTAAATGTATAAATTTATACTTTATATCCATAACTTTTTAATAAATTGTAATGTACAAACACTAGTATATTTGATGTTGTTTATAACTTGTTTGTAGGTGGTTATCGTGTAGGGTGGCCTAAAGAGCCATCTCCTCAGTCATTACATCACAATATATTGATTCGTATCCTAGTTGGGGAGTTATCCTACAATTAACTACGGAATGCTAGTTTGACAAATTTGATATAAGTTATGTTATATATCTTGTTAATAAGTTCAACTATTGTGTGTATAGTAATTAATACACTATCACTTATTTGTAATGTAATGTTGTAGGAGAAAGTTGTTTGCTGGCTTGAACACAACTTTCATATTAAGAATATCTTCAATACAAAAGTACAGTGCGTCTTTTTGAGATATTGATGCAAGTGAGAAAAAAGCGCAAGTTTCCAACTTGGACGGGTGAGAGTATTTGGAATGATCTTGAGAAGATATGGATGGATTCGTTGTATAAGGAGATATCAATGGAGCTAAGAAAAATTGTGCTTCTTCTAAAGGAGGAGTTGGTGATACTGGTGGATTTATATCCATCATTGAGCATACCATTCAGATGGTATGGCTTTTATAATGAAGTCTTAACTTTATAACCATTTAAGGCTTGGCTATAAAGGACATGCCTACTATTTGCTATTTTTTTGTGATGTTATTTGAGAATGGATAGAGTTATTTTGCTGAAATGTTTTGTTGTGCTACTGTTTGAGAATGCATAGAGCTATTTTGTTGAAATATTTTGTTGTTTTGATGTGCTGCTAAAAAGATTTGTTGTGTTACTTAAACGTGGCTCTCATCCTATTCATTTTATTTGTAACACCCCAATATTTTCATATATATTATCATGATTTATTATTAATTTTTCTATGTGTAAATAAATTTAATGTAATTTTATCACTCTCAATTTTACCTGAATAATTATAGCTTTATTTTTATTTTATTGTTTTGACGAGACAATTACATGGGGACGATTAATGACTTGATTATTTCCTAAATGGATTATTGTGCATTTTTTTTTTATTTGATGATTAGTTTCGATAATCATGAAATTGATGTGTTAGATATGTTTGTTATGCGTGAGTGGTATTCCTTTCTTGCGTGATTTATTTTAGTTGATGAAAAAATTAGTTGAATTATTTAATTAAATTATAATTTATAGAAGTTATATCTTTTATTAGTTTTATTTTAGACCAAATAAGTATTTGACCTAGGAGATAGTAGAGTTAGTTAAAACCTTAGTTTTATTTATATATTCTATTTAATCAATCTAGTGTGACCATAATAAGATAATTGTTCTTTTAATATTTAATTATTTGATGAATTAAATTTATATTAATTAATTAATTGTTGGAGTTTTGTTAGTAATTAATTAAAACTCGTAGGAGTATATTTTTTTTATAGTGAACAATGACGAAGTCAATTTTGGTCAAAATCTAATCACCCATACTACTACTCTTGATAGCTTTTTTTTTTAATAGCATTTAATTGTAGAACCGTGTGTTTTCTACTATATATCCACTCAAATGTATAAGAAGCAAGAATAAGTACATGAATGTCAATTAATTCATAATGGTTGGTCATTGAATGATATTATTCCAATTGAATACCTTATTGATGTGTGAAATTAATCTTAATGAGAAGAATTATTCTCTTCCTCTAATCAGCTTCACGTCTCCATATTAGTCTCAAACACCTCTTCCTCATAGAATTTGATAAAACTTGCAATAGAGCAGAAAGAAGTCATAATCACCCATACCACACACACCATTCCCAACATTATATTTTGTTTATCTCAAATATTTTCCAAGTCACCCAAACAACCACCCACATATTCCCTCTCTCTTTTGTGGAAGTTCTAAGCTTTCGTCCGTTCATCTTTATGAGATTTTTTGAGGGCTATATAGTGTCACATGGAAGGAAAGTGTTCAAGGTAATAAAAAGGTTGATTTTATTTTCGTCGTAAAGAAATTAACTATAATGTTCTGAATGTTTCTTTTGAGTAATACATCTTGATGAACTTAATTATAGAGTTCTATTTTTATTATTATCACTTGATAAATATGTAGTGAAAATATTTAACGCCTTAAGTGTTTTAGAGTACTTAATTATAAAATTATAATTTTTATGATGATATCATTAGTAATATGTTTGTTATGATGTATTTGATATTAAGTCTTAACTTTTTGAGTATTTAAAATTTAAAATTTGACCTTTATAAACAATATATGTGTCATGAGGAAATTGATGAAAATTTTATATTTTTAATTTTGACAATATGAGAAAATTGATTATAGAAATGCATTAATGCATAGTTCTTTTTTATAATGTGGAAAAATTTATAGTGAAAGGAATAAAATTTCTATTTTTAATGTATTCTTGGTGATATGTGTTTTAATTTTTATCAATAACAAGTAGCCAAATCGAATCTTATGGATTATTAAAATAAAAGTTGTGATTTTGAGATATTTGTTCACATGCATATTTGATGTGTTGAAGTTATTGAGCTCTAACTATGAACATCCATGAGAATATAAATTTGATGTCTTATGTGATTAAAAATTTATTCAGAAATATTTTGTCTTTATGGCTACCTAAGTGGCTGGTGATTTGTATTTTAAATATTGTTATATTTGCGATTGCTTAAGTGCTGGTGATTTGTGTTTTAAATATTGTTATCTTTGTGGTTGCCTAAGTGGCTGATGATTTGTATTTCAAATATTGTTATCTTTGTGGTTGCCTAAGTGTTTGGTTATTTGTGTGATTATCTAAGTGGGTCGTGACAAACCTTTTAAGCATCATTATCATTTCATGACATATCATATGCTTCTATGTGGACGCGTGTGTGGTTGGTTTAATTTTTATCCATTGGTATGGGTAACTTTTGTGTGTATGTCTGTGTGGCTGGTTATATCCGGATCATATATGTTTAGGAGCATGCATAACTTGCATACACTTTATGGTCATTTTTATTTTGATATAATTATTTGCTCTAAGGTGAGTTGCTACTTGAGTTATTTAGACACATTTTATAACTTTTGATACATCTTTAGAAACTATTAAAGAATCAATTTCTTTAAATCTTTTATTACGAAAAGATTTTATATTCATATTTTATGGCTGTTAACTTATTATTTGGTTTAATTTTTGTTGTGTGATGAACTGACCCCTTACACCAACATTTAGGTACTGATGATCTCAAATAGTTGCATGATGTTTGTTTGGTGCACGCGCGTGGGAAAATGAGACTTTTACTTAAAAATAATGTTTTGTATTAATAAAAAAAAATTGGTACATTGTAAAGTTATTTACTCTTCATCATTAACTTTTAATAGAAATACTGAAGTGAGATTTCATTCGGTAGTAAATAATTGAATCGTCATTAATGTCAGTCAATCTTGTTTCTTTTGAATTTCACTTAAAAATAATTTATTTTATTTTGGAGCATAAATGAATATCAATCTAACAACCCGAAGATCAATTTTGCAAATAACTAAATAAATAATATTTTAGTAAATGACATTACGTTCTTTTACAAAAAGAAAAAAAAAATATATATATATATATATATATCAAGTCATTTTTTGATGCATATTCAATTTATTACATACTGAACTATTTTTAACAAAAAAAGTTATAGTTGTTTCTAAAAGAAAACAAATATTTTTAAGTAATATTTGGATAAAAAATCGGGGGCATTACAGTATTCCTGTTTTTTATTTTATTTTAAGTCTAAAAAGTAAGGTAGAGACCCCATATTGGATAAGGTCCCTTAAAAACTCACACTAAGAAGAAGACTCTTGGGTTGATGAATGAGCAAAATACACATATGTTAGGAATATGAAATTATTTATTCTTTAATTTTTATTTCTTGAGAAAAGTAATTTGATTATGTTACATTATTTTCTATTTGAGCAAGAAACATTTCAAGGTAAATTGAAATAGACCTCCAAAGTTTGGGAAACATCTAGTTGTGGTAGCCAAGTGGTTAATGCAGAAGCTCGCTTAGGCATGTGGGTTCAATCTATTGGGGAAAAAATAAAGGACGTATCTATGGTGTCGTAGATAGATCATCGCTTTATAGACTAAGTTTCATAAATCTAGTCCCAAATTATCGTCCATCTAGAGGTTACACCAATGTTTTATCTCAACACTCTAACGAGATAGTTGCACAGATAGCTGTAGTTGAGGAGCAAGCAAAAGCGGCAGAAAATGAGGCACGAGAGGAGCCAAGGAAAGTAAAACAACGTCGACAAGAGAAAGTTCAACAAATAGAGCAGTGCACTACAGAGCTCTAGATGCAACTAGCAACATTGATTAAAAAAAGTATTGCTTCCATACAGGTTGAGTCTTTCTGTCATCATCTTCCAGATTATGATGAGGATGAGTTTAACGATGATGAATACAAGGAGTAATACTGATTTCTAGTGTCATTTTCATTTAGTAGTTATGACTATATCTTTTTCTTATACTTGTAGGCATTATCTATATATAATCTTACGATAGTGCCTTTATGTGTATTTTGAAACTTATGGCAATGATAATGTGCTTATTTTGAGACTTATGATAGTGTAAATTGTCCTCATTTGTTTTGACAATGATATTTTGTTATGCTTAAAATTTATTTTAAAAAGAGATTAAAAAATACAATAAGCAATAAAAAAACAAAATTGTACTAAAAATCATATTTTCATTACCCAAGAAAATTCCATGAGTATACCATTACATAATTTGAATGTTATTATCCATGCTCATTTTGCGGGTAAATTACCCACAAACATGTCATGCATACAACTAGAAATATCAAATAGAAAACAATACAAATTTTCATGGATTGTTCGTGAATAATGGTACTCATGACTTTTCTATATGTATCTACATCTTAATCCAGTGAAGGTCATGAGTAATGTTACTCAAGGAGAATCCATGAGTCGTTTTACCCACAAAAGTTCCTCAAGTAAGTGTATTCCAACGTTTTTCCATTGGTAAATATTTACCTACTAGCCAATTAACTATGAATCCATGCTTGTGGGTAACATGTGAGTAATTTTACGTTACCTATGGATTTTTTGTGGGTAAAGACAAAATCTATTGTAGGTAATAATAGTTTTTCTTATAGTGTTTGTGACAATATCCAATACATCATTACAAATTCATCGTTAAATAAAATTTCCTGGTAAGGTTTTTAATGAGGCAATTCTCACATAAAGGATGTTGTACTCCTTTTTCTTCACTAGTATTTTTTTTTCTAGAAATATTTTAATGAGGCATATCATCGATAAATATTCAAAGAGGTGTGTTATGAATATTAGACACACTAGATCCATTAGTGAATGCCCATTTACTTGTTCTCTATAAATAAGTCTAACATTTTTATAGATTCTACACAATAAGAGAATATATTATTCACACTCTCTTCTTGTTTCTTAATCTCATTATTTTCTACTCTCTTATATCATTATATCATGCTCTTGTTTCGATTAGTTCACAATATATATATATATATATATATATATAT
>JBBPBR010000003.1:46339406-46369066 GCA_037974775.1 Cicer pinnatifidum
ATTGTGATTTTTAAAATGTATTTATCGTTTAAATAATTTTTATTTATTTAATGTTTGTTTCTTAAATATTAGTGAATGTATATATATTGTCTTACACTTTTTTATGAAGAGTTTATTTATAAAAATATTCAAAAAATAAAAATAATAATTAGTTTATTGATTTATTTATTTTTCTTATAATTAAAATCGGAGAAAGTAAACAACTATGTTTAAATTAATCGATCTAAATAAAAATTTGGATCTTTTGAGAAAATAGTATCAAATAAAATGGTAACTAACCTAATGTTCATCTTTGTGGTCATTGTTCATTGGTTCATCCACCAAATTTTTATTATATAACAAAGAAGAGTTGTTATTTTAACACAAAATTTGACAATAAAAAATTGGTTGACAATTTGACTATATGATTAATAGATATTACAAGTGTTGAAATTAATTAGTTATTAATTAAATGTAATTAATTATAAATTTAAATATATTATTTATAATTTTTAAATATTCAATACGTCTATGTCTTTCACAAATTTTATACATCATTCAATATTTTATACTATATGTCCTATTTAAATATTATTTTATAACGTCTATTCAAAATTTTTTAAATTAATTCCACATTATTATTTCATAATGTCACATTATTATTTCATAATGTTGGACAACATTTTTTACATTAATTCCACATTACCACTCAATACGTTTTTTTTGTATGCATTAATCAACTTCACATTTTTGTGTCATCTACTTAATCAACTTCACATTTTCTAAGTGTCATCTACTTATTTGTAAGCAATTCTATATAATATTGAACTTATGGATTGAGAGTACATATAAAATTTCTTCAACTTCTTCTGAAGTGAGATTACATAGGTCTCTCTTGCTTACCCTGAAATATATTTCGACTATTTATATGTGCCTCTTATTGTTGGATATTTCTCTTCTGTAAATTACAATAATAAAATTGAATATATATTATTGATATAACTCCTTTATAAATAATCATTTGACAATTGAGACATAAAACTTCATATTGATTTTTTTTTTTTAAAATTCACTTAAATTAAATAAATTAAAATATAACCTCGCAATATGTGGGTTAACATCTAGTTTTATATAGAGTTCGTAAATCTAGAAATAAAACATCTCCTTATGAGATGTTGAAGAAAATACATATGAATTTTTCTTATTTTGGAACTTGGGGTTGTCTGACTTATGTCATAATTCCCAAGTCATAGAAACAAATGATGTTGACTTCTATGAAAATATATTCTCTTTCACATCGAGAAATAGTGGGGCAGCAAACCAAGTCACGTTTCTGTGATGAGGAGTATTGAAAGCAACAAAAAAGGAGAAACAGAACCTTGAAGAAGTATGAGATCTAGAGTTGCTAAAGATTACAAACCCGATTATACGAATTATACCTTAGAAGAGGTTCCTAAAAGTATTCAAAAAGTTTTTTCATCTTTGGATGTAGATTTAAGGCAAAAAGCTATAAACAATGAGATAGATTCTCTAAAGTCTAACGGGACCTGACATTTAGTATACTTGCAACCTGATTGCAAGCTGATAGGTTGTAAATAGAAATCGAAAAATAAACTTAAATTCGATCGAATTATTGATAAATACAAGGTTCACCTTATAAAGCCAAACGTTTTAAACAAAGAGAAAATGTAGATTTCTTCAAAAAACATCATCGGTCACTAGAATTACATCCATTAGGGTACTCATTTCACTTACTACTATTCATAACTTTGTGGTACATGAAGGGGATGTCAAAACTACTTTTTAAAATGGTGACTTGGATGAAGAAATCTATATGGAACAACCTAAATATTTTGTGATTCATTGACAAGAAAACAAGATATGTAACTTAGATAAATCTTTGTATCGTCTTAAAAAAGATCCTTACGATTGGCATGAAAATTTTGATAACTTGACTATATCGAATGAGTTTAAAGTGAATGAAAATGACAAATATATTTATTACAAATGAAGAAATGGCATTTGGACTGTCATATGCCTCTATGTAGACGACTTACTCTTATTTGGTTCAAACAAAAACGTTGTAAATATTGTGAAATCGTTGTTGTGTAACAACTTTGATATGAAATACCTCAGAGAAGTTAGTGTAATTCATGGAATCAAAATTACTAGGTCAGAAAAGGGAAACTTCTTTAGATCACTGTCACTATGGTTTAAAGATCTTAAAGAAATACAAATACTTTGAATGTAAATCTGCTTGCACATCATATGATCCAAATTAGAAGAGTTCAAAAATGAATTAGGACACAAGTTCCTTCTTTGTAGTGTTGGAATCCAGGAATGTTCTTGGTTTCTGTATTGAAAGTTTTGTAATTCAAGTTTAAGATTGATTGTATGTAATCTCTAACTAACTAACTAACCACTTGTTTAGTTAGTTAGGTAGAATTTAGTTAAAAAGAATATGAAAAACGTTATCTTTAAATAGTATAACCATTTCAATAATAAAACAACACATTCACATCAATTCATTCCATATCAAGGTTTCCATCCTAGAGTGATAAACACAAGTGAAGTGAGAATGTGTTCAAGTGCAAACAATGGAAAATTTTCAGCCCATATGCCACATTTTGATGGAAAGGATTGGAATAAAGGGAGGGTGCATATTTGAGCATTGTTTAGATTCCAAGAAGTGTTGGAAATCATAGAAAAATGTTTTGAAGATCTGGGAGCCAACCCAAAAGGCGAGCAAAGGTCAAATTTTAAGGAAAACAAGAAGAAAGATTGCAAGACCACCTTCATTCTTCATCAATGCCTTGACACAACCAACTTTGACAAAATTTCTGATGCAAGAAGTGCATAAGAAGCCTGAGACATTCTGGACAAGTGTTATTCTATATAAACCAAGGTCAAGAAAGTGAAGTTGCAGACTTTATAGAAACAGTTTGAATTGATGCAGATGGAGGAGCAAGAGAAAGTGCCAGATCTGATTTCAAGATTTAGGAGTATCAAAATTAGATGGCTAGCTGTGGTGAGAAGCTTATTGAACAGAAACTATGTGAAAAGATATTGAGATCTTTGCATCCCAGATTCGATTACTTCGTATGTGCAATTGAAGAATCCAAAGACATTTTAATATTGAGTCTTGAAGAGTTGTAGGGAACTTTAGAAGCAAGAGAGTTAATAATGGATGAAAAGAGTTGGAGTAATTTTGGGAATCAGTCACTAGTAGCATATGCCAACAAGAAAGAGGACCATAAAATGAAATAGAAGAAGAATGAATTCAAGAAACCTGAAGATAAGTCTGACAGGAAGCACGAGTGTTAATCAAAAGGGAGACCTAAGAACTTTGACAGGAAGGAAGAAGGTGTAGTGTTATAATTTTCAGAAGTTTGAACACTATGTTGAGGAATGTTGGTCTAGCAAAGGAAAACAAAAGAAGAAAGATGAGGTTGAAACAAGCGCAGCTCAAGAAGATTCAAACCCAAACACAATTGTGTTGTTGGCTACAACAAATGAATAACGTTCCTCGTTAGACTTATAAGCAGTCTTGTTAATGGCTACCGCAAACGAAGAACATTCTTCGTCCCAAGTATGATTTCTTGATTCGGGTTGTTCTAATCACATGACAAGTTACAAACAATGGCTGGTAGATATTGATACGTCAAGAAGGAGCAAGATCAGATTTATTGATGATAGAACCTTGGAAACTAAGGGATCTGGAAACATGGTCATCAAGAGAAGAAATGGGAAGACAATAGTGATTGAAAATATGTTGTATGTGCTAAGGATGAAGAGGAATCTATTGAGCATTGGGCAGTTGATTCAGAAAGGTTTTCAGGTGATCATGAAGAATGATGCTTTAAAAATTTATGACGGGCAGAAGAAGATGATACTCAATGCTCATCTTTCAAAGAACGTAACCTTTTTTATCAACATACAAGCTGCAAATATTCAATTTTTTAAGGCAGCAAGCTCAACTGATCACAACTAGCTTTGGCATTCCAGATTTGGCCATCTTAACTTCAGAAGCTTGTAGCAGCTAGAAGTCTTGAAGATGGTAAGTGGAATTCCTATGATTGATTTCTCTAAAAAAGTGTGTGATGTATGTATGGCAGGTAAACAATCAAGAAATTCCTTTCAATCACAAGTGCAAGCAAGAGCGGAGAACGTCCTTGAGGTGGTTCATAGTGACATATGTGAACCATTAATTTAAGGTGCCATCATTAGAAGGTAATAAGTATTTCATAACTTTTGTTGACGAATTTAGTAGAATGTTGTGGATTTATTTGATAAAAACCAAAAATGAGGCATTGAAAACATTCAAAAACTTCAAGGTTAAAGTGGAAAATTTGTCAAGGTGTTTAGGACAAATGGATGAGGAAAATATACTTCATATGAATTCAAGGAATTTTGTGTCAATAATAGAATTGAACATGAGGTAACAGCTCCTGACATTCCTCAACACAATGGCTTTCCTGAAAGGAGAAATATAACCATTATATACATGACTCGAAGTATGATAAAAGAGAAGGAACTGCCACACAAGTTTTGGGGAAAGGCTACACCAATTGCTGTCTATATTCTTAAAAAATGTCTAACAAAGAAACTGCCAGAGAAGGTACCAGAGGATATCTGGAGTGGAAAAAAGCCAGCAGTAGGGCATTTGAGAACATTTAGTGCTTTATGTTTTAAACATGTACCAGACCAGAAAAGAATAAAGTTACAGGACAAGAGTGAAGCAATGATCTTGGTTGGGTATCATCCAAAAGGTACCTACAAATTGTTTGATTCTATTAGAGGCAAGTTGGTGGTCATTAGAGATGTCAAGATCATTGATGAACATGAGAGTTGGGACTGGAAACAAAAGTAGATTGCCAACAGCCAAAACTGGGAAAGGGAGTAAGCAACCAGTAACAAAAGCTAACCTTCACAAATTCCTTTACAAGTACAAAATGAGTAGCATACCGATGGAAACAGAGATGAAGAAATAGTTGAATCAAGCAGATTCCAGATAACAAGAAAGCCATCAACACATTTGCAAGAATTTGAAGTGTACAATGACAGTGAAGTTGACAATATTGGAGATTTAGTGCATTTGGCCTTATTTGCAAATACAAAACCAGTGAATATTGAAGAATCCTTTAAGAAAGGACCTTGGAAGAAAGCAATGATGGAAGAGATTAATGCAATTTAGAAGAATCAAAAATGGTATTTGATAGATTTGCCTCCAAAACAGAAGCAGATTGGAGTAAAGTGGGTCTGCAAATTAAAGCTCAATCCATATGGCACAATTGCTAAGTACAAAGTGAGACTGGTTGCCAAGGGATTCCTATAAAGGGAAGGTATAAACTATTCTAAAGTGTTTGCTCTAGTTGCCAAAATTGAAACAATCAGGCTTGTGATAGCACTAGCCTGTGTTAGGGACTAGCTGATGTGTCAACTTGATGTGAAATATGTATTTTTGAATGGATGACTGGAAGAAGAGGTGTATGTCTCTCAACCACCAAGATTTGTGATTGAGGAAAAAATGATAAAGTGCTCAAATTGAGGAAACTCTATATTATTTGAAGCAAGCACCAAGAGCTTGGAACAAAAGAATCGATTAATTTATAATTGGCATTTGATTCATCAAATTCACATTGAAGTATGGAGTTTATGTGAAATATTCCACACTGAATGGAGAGCCTACAATGATCATGATGTGCCTATATGTTGATGACTTATTGGTGACTAGCAGCAACATCAAGGCAATTGAAGATTCAAAAAGATAATGAAAGATGAGCTTGAAATGAAATACTTGGGCAAACTAAGCTACTTTATGGGCAGGGAGTTTATTGATATTATTAATAAGGAGCACTTCAGGCTATGTGTTCAATTTTATGAAATCTCTAATAGCATGGAGCTCAAAGAAGCAGCCAATGGTAACACTTTCTTCATGCGAGGCTAAATATATTGTTGGCAACTATGCATCTTGTCAAGCATTATGATTGGTTTCATTGACAGTAGAATTGAAGTTGGATGTATGGAGGTCAATTCCATTGGCAAAGAACCATGTGTCTCGTTGAAGAAGCAAACACATTGAGACAAGGTTTCATTTCCTAAGAGATCAAGTTGGAAGAAGCAAGTTGAAGCTCATTTATTGTCAAATTGAAGATTAAATGGATGATATAATGACCAAGGCCTTGAGGACAAATATATTTGAAGACGAAAAACATTCTCCATAATGAAAGTTTTGTAATTCAAGTTTAATATTGATTGTATATAATCACTAACTAACTAACCACTAGTTTAGTTGGTTAGTTAGGTAAAAGTTAGTTAGAAAGAATGTGATAAAGCTATGTATAAATAGCATAACCATTTCAATAATAAAACAATACATTCACATCAATTCATTCTTTTTCTAGTTTACTTCCATTGCAAGAAATCGCTTAAACACTAGCACATAGTACAATTAGGTGAGTTCTTTACCTTTTTATCATGTGATATTGGTTGATTAAATTTTATTACAAATTTTGAAACTGTTTGGAAAGAAAGGGAATGGAAGAAAATAACTAAAACGGTGAGAGAAAGAAAAAGATATTTAGTACATAGGGATTTCATTGAAAAATTGACTTTATCTCTGTTAATTTACAACATGCATGCAACTTATCTCTGTTTGTGTGATGTTGTGAATGAAGTATGTGTTAGGAAAATTTAATTAGATGTGTAGACCTTAATTTAAGGTCAATATGCTTGTCGAGCACGATTATTGCTTGTTAATGTTGCTGCCTCTACTGTGTATGTGAAACTGTGAGTTCTGAATTCTTTAAAGAACCTGTTTTGGGGTTATTACAGGTTAGGAGAAGTTGAGTGTGAGAAAATGAATTTTTTTGCATGTAGGTGTTTTAAAACTGCATCCAAATGATTTTTCATGACTCTGACGTTGTTACCATTTTCATGACTCTGAAGTTGTTATTAATTTCATGACTCTGATGTTGTTTCAATTGTTTTGCCTCAGGTTCTAGTTTAGGAATAGGAACTTATGATTAAATTATTATGAATTTATTATATTGCTAAGTTATTTAAAATTGTTGTGCATGAAAGATACATTGCATACATGAAATAATGAAAGATACATTGCATACAAAATAATGAAGACATATTTGGTAGTATTCAAATATTGGCGTTTGAGGGGTGTAACCAAAAATATAAGAGTATAACTAGTAAAAATCATTATATTATAATGTATGTCATGTGTTTGAGATGAATCAAATAACAACATTTTTATTAATTTTATATTTTTATTTAATTAACCTTTTATGTTAAATATGTCTATATTTTATTTGATTTGAAATTATTTTTATAAAGTTCAACCAGAAAACAAATTTTTGGTTTATAATCCAACCTCCCCTTAGGATAAACTTTTCACTAGATATATACAATAGAAAATGATACAGGATTGAACTATATTTTATCTTATTGGTTAAACATTGAATGAAGGTAAGATATGATAATCTATCCTATCGTCTTTTTATTTTTTTTAAAAAAATAGCAAAGAATCTCACACACATTAAATATTACAAAAGAGATGTATTTCAAGTTGAAAATTAACTCATGTTCAATATATTAAATGTTCCTATAATTATCATAGTTAATAATTAGTTATTGTTTAGTATCATTTTAGACTTATAATTTCGCACACGACAACAACTTCAAGAGACTATGAAAATTTCAAATTTGCTTCAGTTAGCTTAGTTTAGACTTTAGAGCTTCACCATGCGGATAATCTTATTATTTGATTAAAAAGTCAACACTTTGATTTGTCAAAAAATAAATTATAAATCCATGATTCTTTTCATATGGAGTATGCATTTGACCATTTCACATCTATTAAAAAAAATATCATAAATGAAAAATTGAAAAAAATTATCTTTATAAATTATTGAATGATTCTAATTACTATAAATGCAAAGTGAAGTGAAGAGATAATAAATTGAAAGTGATTGATATATTATAAATTAGAGGGTAAAATTAATAAAAAGAAATTAATTAAAGTTCTTTGAAGCCCAAAATTGATAATTATTTTCAGACTATTTTTTCTTGCTCAACAACTATTTTATAATGAAGAGACTATGAGAGGAAGAGAGTATTAAGCTTTGATGCTATAAATACAAGACATAAGATTTCATTGATGTTGAAAAAAACATGGCTTTTAAGGTTGGGGCTATCCTTCTTGTCCTCGTCTTTGGTACATCTCACTTGAGCCTTTCAACATGAAATTTCTCTTTTAATATCTTTCTTTTCGGCTTTTTCAATTATTTTTAGCATTTTATTGTATACTTTGCATAAAGATAGAAATATATTAGCTTATAAGATTGAAACTAACATGTCTAAACAAAATATTTAGACCAACTTATGTCACAAACTTTCATACATCTCACGGTCAATGTTATTTACCTTATGTCACAAACTTAAGCCATGCATCTATCATATATTGTTAAATCCATCAAAACTCTGATGATTGCTCATTGAGTCATTCTTTTTTATTCCTGAAAATAAGAGTATGTTTAATATATACCTCACAAAAAATTGTTCAATGGTAGATATGTATTTTTTTTTTTGGTAAAATATGAATTTTATAATGATAAAAATAAAGTAGATATAATATTTTAGAAAAAAAGATTGGTGTACACAACCAATATTTAACACCTTTGTGCTGGTTCAGGATAAAAAAAAAACAAATTTTAAATTATAAAAAAATTATTTTCGTATATTAAATACTTTATTAGGGTGTTAAATAGATGTAAAAAAATTACTCTTACAAATATGATAGAAAATAAGGTGTTAAAATGATGAATAGAAATTATAGGTGTATATCTATTATTGTTGAATGTTTTATTAAATAAAAAAAGGAAGAAAAAAAAGGATATAATACTTTATTAAATACTAAAAATAGCAAAGTACACCTTTAAATTATGACTATATATATTTGACATCCCTTGAAAATAAAAAACAATATATCAAAAAAACAAAAATTAATCTAACATTTTTGTTTATGAGCTAGGTACAATTCTTTTAGGAGGCAATCTGAAATTTGTTGATGCAAAAGTTTGCCCACTAATTTGCTATGATTCAGCTGCATACATGACTTGCCCTTCTTCAGGTGACCAACACCTCAGTCCACCGTGCAACTGTTGCCTTGCATCACCTGGCTGTAAAATTTACCAAGCAGATGGAACTCTTATTTGTACTGCTAGCTAGATCATACAACCATGCATGTCATGTGAATGTGTCTATGATCTTTCTCAATTTCAATAAGTTGTAATATGTTAAATACAACAACTAAGCTTAAACTTCATGCTTTAAGTCTGTAACATTTCATTCTCTTTTCGGTTCAAAATCTAATCCAAAATCTTAATGCTACATAAGAGAAGTTGTACAACAAAATAATATCATAAAAAATAGAACTGCATAGATCAAACATATTGGATCCCCTACCTTGATTAAAATAAATTAATCAAAATTACTTGAATGAGAGAAAATTTAGGTAAGATAGAGATAAAAACAAAATTATCAAATATAGAGGATCTAGAACATATCATCAATATCCAAATAGTGTTTTATCTATCCATTCTTTTTACAATCCAATATAACAAATACTATTTTGATTGTAAAA
Source organism: Cicer pinnatifidum (assembly GCA_037974775.1). NCBI lineage: Eukaryota > Viridiplantae > Streptophyta > Magnoliopsida > Fabales > Fabaceae > Cicer > Cicer pinnatifidum. Next base: position 46,349,041 of record JBBPBR010000003.1, read on the forward strand.
TTATTATTTTTTACTAAGTTAATTATTCAATTTAATACAATCAAAATATGCATTCAATCAAAATGTCTAATTTCAATTTAATTTAAATATATCTAAAATTATCCAAATTGTGATTTTACAATACAATAAAAATAAAAATAGTGTACCTATATTTTGTTTTAACCTTCGATCTAATGGACATTGACACAAATAATTTAAAATTCAACTAGAAAGTAAGTAAATTATTCAACCGAAGATTGTTCGATCCAATCAATCTTCGAACTTGGGTTTTCTTAAATAATTGATTATTCACTTAAACTAACGAATCACTTGGGTCCAACGATTTTGAGCATTGACACATGTCACTACGATATATTTTTACTTTAAGCTACACTTCATTTAGCTACGGCTAAAAAATCTGGCGGGAAATAAAAATACATCATGATTTCGCAAGAGTTGTCTATAATTTACCTATGGAGTATAATTTCTTAACTTCGAATAAAAAATTATTGCTTATTTTGTTATTGACAACTAATAGGCCACAATTTTAAAAGCGTTGATCTTTTACCACGAAGAAAAACACTAACTAGCTCAATTCCTCCATGCTCCACCATTATTCCATTGCACCTCAATCTCTCAAAGGCATCATGTTCCACTCTCCCCAATCAATCTCTCTTATTTTCCGCGTTCCTTTTCCCATGAACCCTAACTCAGTATCTCATAGTTTCCTCTTCCAACTTCAATGTCACAGTTTCTCTTCCTATTAAAATGATTTCTTGTTGAATCCTTGCAATTTCCTCTTGCATTCGCCTTCCTCAGTCTCAATCTCTCTCGTGTTTGCTCATACTAGTCTTGCTCATTCTCTCTCGAAGTCTCTCATACCAGTCTCATTCATACGTATCGATAACTAACATATTACTTTATCTATTTTTTTTTCATAGTATTGTTGTGGTTTTAGTTAGTGTTGCAACAATTGGTCCAACAAATATATCTTCAAATAGGAATCTTGATTAAAAAAAAAGAAGTTTGACAATGCAAGAATCAATGAAAAAAGGCCACATCATGAATCAATGAAAAACACCTATGCAGAATCAAAAAGACAAAACAAAAATGGTGGAGAATGAAGAAGTTCAATCATCAATGAGAAATGCATTGGGAGAAAATGACATTCAAGAACAAAATAAAAAGCCAAAAAAAGATGGAGAATGAAGATGATGAGGTAATGACAAGTCAACAAAGTGCAACAACGAAGATTAAAAGAATGCCCTTGTGCAAAGCAATGTTAATTGAAGATTTTCTTAAGGAAAATAATGAATTGGATGATGAAGAAGAATTGGGAAATAATACTAAAAGTGAAGATGAAGAATATGTCATGAGGAATATATATATATATATATATATATATATATATATATATATATATATATATATATATTTGACTCATTTTTAGGATTTTATCTTATGTTATATAAGTTTAATGTCATAATATGGACAACTAAAGAAAAAACAAGGTCAACTCAGTGCTTGAAAATACATGGAAGAAAAATCCAAGATCGTCTATAAGTAATCTAAGACAATGATGAAGAAATGATAAGACTGGACGACAAAGTTGTAACTGACTAGGGTTATTTACTTGGAACTATGGCAAGAAACTCAACTTTGTTTCCGTTGATTTATACAAACTTTAAGAAAATGTACAAAAATCATGATGAATGTATATGGTCTTATATTTAAGTATAATAGTTTAATTTTTCATATTTTATTTGATCATCAAATAGTTATTATATGTTGATCACAATAATGTTTTTCAGAGTAAATATATTATTCCTGAGAAATAAAAGAGTTGTAGTTTCTCGAATAAATTATGCATGGAGACATTACAAATGTTATATCAAGAGGAAAAATTTTCTAAACTACTCAACCTTAAAAGAATGGTTAAAAAATAGGTCTGAAAGCATATCAGAACCTATTTCAAGAGATTGTTTAAATATTGGAACAATAGATCCATCCAAGTAAGTGTATACATTAATTTTAGTCATTTTGTGTTTTATAGAATCTTTGGTGTATATATTCCTACTTTAACTTTTCCCCTTACATTGTAGAACATTAGCAAGAAAAATATTGTCAATAAGGCTAAACAGAAGTTTATACACCGAATGAAGATGACAAATTTTGCTAGAATTCGGGCAAAAGAGGTACAATATTTATACTTATTAATGAGTCTTTGTTATATATAAATAACAAGTTATCCTAATCTTTTTTTGTTAGTTTATTTTTAATTCTTTTACCAATAAAATGTTCGAAGAAGGAAAATGGAGAGGAAGTCACCCACGCTGAAATGTATGTCATAACTCGTCAGTGAAATAAAGGAAAATTGATGAGAAATAGAGATATCCATTGTATATTTTTCTTCTCATTATATACTTTTAATGTCTAACTTTTTAACTTTTAACATTGATTTTTTTCTATCACCATAAGGCTTCAAGATTCAATCCAAAACTCTAGTTAGCCTCCTGACCAAGCCTTTCAATCATTGTTTAGTAAAGAAAAGTATAATAGAATTTGTTGTTGTGAAAGAACAACTACACCAACAATGATAAACAAAAATGATTGTTAACATCAAGAAACGTTATGAAGGTGAAATTAGTAGTATGAAGTAAAGGATGAAAGAATATCAGTCATTTAAAAAGAAGATGATGGAAGCATATCATGAGCTTCTAAAATGTGAGTTGAAGCATCAAAATCAAAGTTTAAGTGAAGTTGTTGCTGATAACATGATGGGACTCCATTCTTCTACATATACCGATGTTCAAATAATGTGACATTCTATTCTTCTACATCAACCCATGTTCCTAGAAAGGTATAAGTAACTTAGTTTGACTTACTTAACTATGAGATTTGATAGGTTTATTTATTACTATAATTAGGTGTCTTGTAGACTTATAACTAGTTGTTAGTATTTAGAACTTGTGATATATTGCTAGTCTTTTCTTGCAATAGATAGTTTATTATGTTGGAACCAAGTTGGTTTTATACTTAGAGTTTTGATGTTAACAAAAGTATTTTATGACAATAATATATTTAACTTCACGAAGTATGAAAAAAGATAATCTAAAATAGGATTTGATTTAGATTTATAATTGAAGAAAATCATTGACCAAGTTGAAAAGAATATATGGTCAAAATTTACAAGAAGATTTGATCAAGATTTATCACAACAAGATATGAATTATTTACAAGAGGATTTTATCCATATTTATCACAAGAAAATATGAATTATTTACAAGAAGAATTGATCAAGATTTACCTACAAGAAGATATGAATTAATTTCAAGAAGAACTGATTAAGATTTATCACAAGAAGATATGAATTACTTACAAGAAGATGTGAATTATTTACAAGAAAATATGATCAAGAATTGCTTACAAGAAAAAATACTAACAAGAAGATAAATTTACTATTTGCAAAGATATGATTAAGATTTTGACAAAGGACAAAATATCAAACTAGACTTAGTCATATTCCTAGTTGTGAAAGTTCAAGAACCGATCCAACTTTATGTTCTCTTCCATATCAAAGCAAGCGATAGGTAGGAAGTTTCATCTGAAGATTTTGCGAAAGAAATCTAAACAAAATATGAACAATATTAATCTGAAGAATTTACAAACTCAATTTCAACATAATACAAACATAATCAATCTAGAAGAACTGCTCATATTGAATTTAGAAATAAATAATTGGCTAAAGAACATATGATCAAAAAACATCTTATTCATAATTATTTTTTAATAAGATCATTGTTGACAAGGTTAGGAATGAAGATAAAATTCAAAATTAAACAAGGACTAAGTTGAAGCTCTAATATTATCTATAAATAGATACTCAAGGCTGAACAAGAAGATAATCCAAAAAATAGAAAATAATAGAAAAACTCAAGCTCAAAATTCCAAATTCATCTTAGAGTTCGAAGAGAGAAACATTTGGTCGAATCAGAAATATTTTTTAACTGTTCTTCTTAGAATGTGATAGTCATTGTCATAATGAGCTTGTTAGCAGCAACTACTCAAATTTCAAAACTATGTATTCGAACCTGATAGTGGTGTTAATGTGCCTCTAACAATAGGAAGGAATGAAGATACAATTCAAAATTAAACAAAGACCAAGTTGAAGCTCTAATTTTATCTATAAATAGATACTCAAGGCTAAAGAAGAAGAAGATAATAAAAAAAAACAGAAAATAATAGAAGAACTCAAGCTCAAAATTACAAATTCATCTTAGAGTTCTAAGAGAAAAATATTTGGTCGAATGAGAAATATTTTTTAGTATTCTTCTTAGAATGTGATAGTCATTATTATAATCAGCTTGTTAGCAGCAACTACTCAAGTTCCAAACCTATGTATTCGAACCTGATAGTAGTGTTAATGTGCCTTAAACAAAAGGTAGGAATGAAGATACAATTCAAAATTAAACAAGGACTAAGTTGAAGCTCTAATTTTATCTCTAAATAGATACCCAAGGCTGAAGAAGAAGATAATCGAAAAAATAGAAAATAATATAAGAACTCAATCTCAAAATTCCAAATTCATCTTAGAGTTCGAAGAGAGAAACATTTAGTCGAATGAGAAATATTTTTTAAGTGTTCTTCTTAGAATGTGATAGTCATTGTTATAATCAGCTTGTTAGCAGCAACTACTCTAGTTCCAAACTTATGTATTCAAACCTGATAGTGGTGTTAGTGTGCCTTCAACAATATAGGGTTGTGAGATTGTGTGGAGAAGACTTGGTTGGTAGAGTCAAGGTGTGTGTATTCCTCAAAAGTCTAGGGTTGTTAGGCTATTTAAGAAGACTATCTTGGAGGGTTAGGTGTTTTGCAATTCAAGTTGTTGAATTAGTTGATTAAGTCTTTATTAGTGAAAGGACTGGATGTAGCCAAGTTAATGGTGAACTAGGATAAATCACTTTTGTCACTTTAATTTGCACTCTTTAGTTTTGTTGTTGCTTCTACTCCAAGTAAATCATCATGTTTGAACCACTCTAATCAAATAATTAAAAAGTTATTGTAAGACCCATAATTTTAAAGTACATTTTATGTATTTTACTGTATTTTGGTATTGAACTCGGAGGCTTTTTAGCCAAAGTTATTAATATTTTGGAGTTTATATGACAAAAAAGATATTTTGATGCCCGATTAGAATTACTCGTCGATAAATAAATTGAATTAACTGCGGTGAATCTTTTACGAAGAATTTAATGCGTTATGGGTGAAATGGTAATTTAACAAATATCTAGATATTTTGAGATATTTGTTAATTATAATTAATATATATATATATATATATATTATATAAAGAAAAGGAAAGGAAGGAAATAAGAAGAAAAGAAATAGAAAGGAAAGAAAAAGGAAGAAAGGAAAGGAGAGAGAAAGAAAACAGAACATTTTCCCTTCTCCTTCCTCTGCCTCGCGTGAAGACTCATTTTCCTCCTTCCTCCATTTTTCGTTTTCTTGCTTCCTTTAAGCTCAAGAATAGAAGCCCAAGGCTGGGTGGGTGATAGGACAAAGATTACTCAACTTCACTCTTCCTCTTTGATCCGAAAACGAAGAAAAACGGTTTAGGGATTTCAAAACCGTCAAACACAAACCTCCCCGTTTCTTCTAGATCTAAGCTTCGTTTCGCAAAGGGATAGAAGGGAAAGTTACTCACCACTACACTACGGTGCTAGTGATCTAACTTTGGAAGCGACGTCGCGAGCAAAGTTTTTACCGAAATTGATCGTGGTGTAGTAAATCGACGTTAAAGCTAAAGTGAAGGTAAGGGCTCCTTCCAAACTTTTATTTTGCATTTAGGGACTTATCTGTGGTTGTGTGGAAAAGGATTTTGTTAGGGTTAAAGTGTTGATTTGGGGGAAAATGAATCTAAGGTTTTATAGGTAAAATCTTAGAGTTAGGTTTTGGTTATATTGATGAATGTTTCATGGAAAATGAATTTACCTCATTTATGTATGATTTTGAGTAAATGAAATTTGTTGTGTTTGAGTGATGGATTGTGTTGATTTGTGTCGTTGTATTCGACGTGTTCATAATTGATAATTATTGAATTTGAGATGTGTTTTGTGTGGAAAAATGATTTTGTGTGAATTATGGATTGAATGTGAAAGTATGTTTGAGTTTGTTTTGTGTGGAATTTGAAAACCATTAAGTTAAACGAGTATTAAGAATGGGGAATCTCTTAATATCTGCGTTTACTTAATGTCGTCGTGAAAATGATTTTGTGGAGAAATGCATTGTTGTGTTTTGGCGTGAATTATGTAATAAATTTGTGAATACGTTTGAGTTCCTTCTGTGTGGAATTTGAAAACTATTAGAGTTAAACGAGTATTAAGAATGGGGAATCTCTTAATGTCTTGTTTACTTAATGTTTGTTTTAGTAAACAGTACTGACCCGTGATAGGTGGTACGTTTACGATTCACGTTTGGTAAGTTGTGCTGACCCGTGATAGGTGGCACCTCGGTAAACAGTACTGACCCGTGATAGGTGGTATGTTTACAAATTACGTTTTCGGTAAACAGTATTGACCCGTGATAGGTGGTATGTTTACGACTTACGTTTTTGGTAAATTGTGCTGACCCGTGATAGGTGGCACCTCGGTAAACAGTACTGACCCGTGATAGGTGGTATGTTTACGAATTACGTTTTCGGTAAACAGTACTGACCCGTGATAGGTGGTATGTTTACGACTTACGTTTTTGGTAAATTGTGCTAACCCGTGATAGGTGGCACCTCGGTAAACAGTACTGACCCGTGATAGGTGGTACGTTTACGATTTACGTTTGGTAAGTTGTGCTGACCCGTGATAGGTGGCACCTCGGTAAACAGTACTGACCCGTGATAGGTGGTATGTTTGCGACTTATGTTTTTGGTAAATTGTGCTGACCCGTGATAGGTGGCACCTCGGTAAACAGTACTAACCCGTGATAGGTGGTACGTTTACGATTTACGTTTGGTAAGTTGTGCTGACCCGTGATAGGTGGCACCTCGATAAACAGTACTGACCCGTGATAGGTGGTATGTTTACGACTTACGTTTTTGGTAAATTGTGTTTGTCCGTGAGAGACTGCACAGGTGTTTGTCCGTGAGAGACTACACCCTGGTGAATTGTGTTTGTCCGTGAGAGACTGCACAGGTGTTTGTCCGTGAGAGACTACACCCTGGTAAATTGTGAATTGTTGGTTCATCTTGTCCGTGTGGGTATTGTGTTATAAGTGTTAAGTGTTATGTTTTGAATTTGGTGATAACATGTTTGATTGCAATACTATTTCAAAACTTATGATGTTGTAGTAATTGTGCTATAAGTGTTAAGTGTTATGTTTTGGAATTTAGTGATAGCATGTTTGATTGCAACACTATTTCGAAACTCATGATGTTGTAGCGATTGTGTTATATGTGTTAAGTGTTAAGATTTGGGATTATGTATGAATGTGATTGAGTTAGTTTATGAATTTTTGAAAGAATACACAAGGAAATCGATTTACCCAATCGATTTTGTAATATGTTTTTCAAAACCATTTAAGAAATCGATTTGCCAATCGATTTTATAATATGTGTTTCAAAATCATTTAAGAAATCGATTTGGAAATCGATTGGCATTAAGTCAGGGGCTCAGCAAAACTGACGAAATCGATTTGGAAATCGATTGGCATTAAGTCAGGGGCTCAGCAAAACTGACGAAATCGATTTGGAAATCGATTGACATTAAGTCAGGGGCTCAGTTATCCTATCAATTGATTGCCCAATCGATTGAAATTAAGCCCAGAATTCAAATTTCACTAAAAACCTTCAGGAAATCGATTGGCTTAGTAGAAATTCTTATTTTGAGTTAGATAACAGATTGCTCATTGATTTATCAATGTCTTGGTTAGTTATGTATTACTTGATTGATTTGAGACTCATTTTGATTCCACTTTCATTTGGTAAGCATGATATGAACTTTTAGCATATGGAAAACCCTTTTAAGATGCATGCTAAGTTGAAAAGTTTATTTTATGCATTTAAAAACTTAAATGTTATGTGTTAACTGTTAATTTCGGTTGGTGACCCTTTACAACTATTGTGAAAATCTAGGCTTTACCCTCAGATGAGAGTCAGGATGATCCTACCGATTCGTACCCTACGGATGGGAATGTGGATGGGAATGCTTGATTGGAGCTACGTTAGGAGGATCTCACGGGGTGCGTGGAGATCACTCAGGGTGTTTAGTTGTTTTGTAGAATGATCAGACAAGGTTGACACAGAGGGAACATATGTCTTTCTTTTGGGTTGCTTTTATTTTAAACTGGAAGATTGTACCACTTTTGTTATGTAAATCTTTTGAATACATATTTTGTGAACTTTTTCCGCTGCTTGTAAATTATAATGAATTAATTATTTATTCGAAGGTGTTACCTTATTTATTTCTCTGTTTTATTTTAATTTCTTTTGAAAAAAAAAATACACCCTCGCTTTGAAAAACGGGGTGTTACAGTTATCAACTTACTCAAACACAATTCAACTTATCTTCTCGTTTTTGCACCTTCAATTGACATCAGAGTTCAGTGTAATGGCTGAGCACTTTACCGTGATTGAGGAAAGATCCAAGGGTTCAACATGGCTAGATTCAGTGAAGAAGTTGGTTGATGAACCATCAACAAACAACCTCTATTTCATGGAAAACATTTTGAGTACTGGAAGGACAAGCTGAGAAGTTTCTTTATTTCACAATATCTTAAACTTTGGGACTTGGTGGAATATGGTTATACAACTCCAAATAATACTGATGGTATCGATATTCTAAGGAAAAAGATGGATGTAAATCATAAGAAGATATACAAGATGCATCATAACTTCAGAACATTCATGATGAATTCAATCTATGTGAAAAAAAGTTATAGAGAACATATACAAATCTATGGTTTTAGACCAAGAAATGTTTCCTATGCTTTTGACAACACTTTAAATGTGTTGCTATGAAATGTAGGCAAGACCAATTTATAAAATCGTCGCTTGAAACATTCAAAAAACTTGTGGTCTCTTTGAGTGTCTTCAGCAATGGTTTTTTAAAATTCATGGGTAAAAGTAAAAAATTGTTGTGTTACATAAATGACCATGGACACCTAAACCACACTTTGTAAACCGTTATCTAACCTTTAAGCCACAACTTTTGAGTTTTATACTATACTTTTTTATTGTTGCCACATCTCAAAAATGTTGTTATGTACCAATAATTATCCAAACATGTATCAAATTAATTTAATCAATAAAAACTATATCTACTCTATTATGAATACTCATTAACTTCATTCCTAATATAATTTATTCATGATGGATTTGATGGAGTTCCAGTCGGAGTCGGAATAGGCTATAACGAGTTAGGTTCTCTAAGATTTCAGTCTAATGTGTCAAAAAAATTCAATGTTTAAGTCTAATTTGTGTTTGTCATAAAGTTTTTAGTCATTAATTTAATTTTTATGAATGTTTGATATGATTTATTAATCCACTAAAAAACATATTTCATATTAATATTTTTAAATAATTAATCAAATATATCTTTAAACGTGTCAACAAACTGATAAGTCAATGAAATTAATGTAGGTTAATATATCTAAATTAGTAAAAGATTAACTAATTTGTAATTTTACAAAAAGATCAAAATTTTACCATTAATAGTCATTGTAGTAATGGTAATAAAAGGCTTAATATTTAACATATTATTCATATTTATTTAAATAGGTCGACTTAATAGATTTAAAATATATTTTTTACTAAAAAAAAAGGTTTTTTTTTAGGTTGACAATTTGAAATTTTTAACTAACTAATTTAATTTTTAAAAAACCTTAGCCTCGTCGAGATCACTACGCAAAAAATGACATTTTATAGCGCGCCTTTTATAGTGCTTATTAAATACAAGCGTTGTTGTATAATATTTTAAAAATAACGGACGATACAACAACGTTTTTTTGACAAGCGCTGTTGTAGGGTCATATAGGGTCACATAGCGTTTGCACATGATATTTAAAAGGCTTTTACAGCGCTTTTTCACAAGCGTTGTAAACTGAAGCGCCCTCACATAATGTTTTACAGCGCTTTTGGAGCATTTTAAACACAAGTGTTGTAAAATATAGCGCTCCCACCTTATGTTACATAGCTTTTAAAGCGCTTTTTTACCAAACGCTGTAAAAAACTTGTGCTTTCACATAATTAAATGACCTATTAGAGCGCTTTTTATACAAGTGCTGTAAAAGACTTGCGCTATCACATAACTAAAGGACCTATTAGAGCGCTTATTATACAAGCGCTGTAAAATCATTCACTTTAAATAAAAATTATTTACTTTAAATAAATAAAAACAAATTTAAAACAAATTTACGAATCATCATCTACTCTACTCTGCGAACCCTCATCTCCTCTATTGTGCGCCCATCTACTGCTCTTCCTTTAAATAAAAAATTGGATACGCTGTCTCAGGTATTGTATTTATTAATTTGTTGTTGGCACTAAAACTAATAAATTGTTACATTATAAATCATATAAAATCTATTCTTTTTTGAAATTTGTCGATCTGTTTTTTTTTTTTTTTTTTTGAAATCAAACTTGGACCTTGGTTTCCATTTTCCAATACTAGATATGTGTACTATATATTGGTATAATGTTATCAGTAGCTTAATATTTGTGTAACTGCATTTATATAGGTCATATAAAATGGACCGTAAATGGATGTTTGTCAATCGGTTATCAAAAGAGTATGAAAATGGAGTGAAGGAGTTTGTTGAGTTTGCAGTGAATAATGCAAAAGATCCAAATAGAGTCGTTTTTCCTTGTTTAAAATGTTGTTTTGGAAAACGCGTTAGAGAAGATGAATTGGAAGGACATTTAGTATGGCATGGAATTGATCAAAGATATACGTTTTGAATAAGACATGGTGAGAAGAAAAAAAGGAAACATTAATTTTGAGAATGGTTCGACATATGCTTCATTTGATTTCAACACAGATACATATGAGCCGAACCGAGTTGAGGAGATTGCAAAAGCAGTTGAAGAAGATCTTTGGGATTGTCCTAAAATGTTTGAGATTTTGATGAGTGATGCAGAGAAACCATTATATAATGGTTGTACTAAATTCACAAGACTATCCGCGATATTAAAGTTGTACAACTTAAAGCGAGTAATGGATGGTCTGATAAAAGCTTCACATAATAATAACACTCTTAAAAGATATGTTGCCAGATGATAATGAACTTCTCAATCGAACTTACGAGGCTAAACGAATTTTGTGCTCTATTGGCATGAGTTACGAAAGGATTCATGTGTGTCCTAACGATTGCATTTTATTTCGAAACAAATATGAATTACTAAAGGCGTGTTCGAAATGCAATGTCTCTCGATATAAGAAGAAAGAATCTACTCCAGCAAAAGTCGTGCGGTATTTTCCTATACTACCAAGATTTAGGCGCATGTATCGCAGTGAAGAAGATTCAAAACACTTGACATGGCATGCAGATGAAAGAATTAGAGCTGGAAAGTTTCGAAACCCTGCAGATTCTCCACAATCGGCAAAAATTAATCACGAGTATCCTGAATCAGGATAGAGTCAAGAAATCTACGACTTGCACTTTCTATTGATAAAATGAATCCATATGGTCTTCAAAGCATCCCACATAGCACATGGCCTGTGATTTTGTTGATTTATAACCTACCTCCATGGTTATGTATAAAGAGTAAGTTTATGATGTTGTCTCTGTTAATTTCTGCACCCAAACAACCGGGGAATGATATCGACGTATACTTGACTCCTTTAATTGAAGATTTAAAAAATATGTGAGAGACAGGTGTGGAAGTTTATGATGGGTATAAGAAAGAATGTTTCAATTTGAGGGATATGTTGTTCGGCACAATTAATGATTTACCAGCATATGGTAATTTATCAGGATATAGCATTAAAGGTCAGTATGCATGTTCTATATGTGAAGAGAGTACAAATTGGATGCGGTTGAAACATTGTAAGAAGAATGTATTTCTTGGACATCGTAGATTTTTACCTTATAGTCATTAGTATCGTGGGTGGAGAAATGCATTCAATGGAAAACCAGAGGAAGATAAAGCTCCTTTAGCACCGACTGGATATCAAATACTTGAAAAAGTACAAGGTTTAACCAATAAATTTGGCAAACCTTTTCCGGGAGAGTTGGTCAAAACTGGGTGGAATAAAAAGTAAATTTTCTTTGAATTGCCATATTCGAAGTCATTGTATATAAGAAATTTCCTCGATGTGATGCATATTGAAAAAAATGTATTTGATAGTGTTATTGGTACGTTACTCAATGTTCCAGGAAAGTCTAAAGATGGCATCAATGCAAGATTGGACTTGGTCGATATGGGAATAAGAAATTAAATGGGTCTCAAAAAGAAAGAAAATTGCACATATCTACCTCCAGCCGCTCATACTCTATTTAGAAAAGAAAAAAATTGTTTTATGTAAATTTCTACACGAAGTTAAAGTTCTAGAAGAATACTCTTCAAACATTAAAAATTTAGTTTGTATGAAAGACCTCAAGTTAAAAGGGTTGAAGACCCATAATTGTCATATTCTAATGGAGCATTTGCTACCAATAGGTATACGTTCCATTTTACCTGAAAAAGTTCGACGAGCCATACCTATATTATGTTTCTTCTTCAGGGAAATTTGTAGTGAAGTGATCGATCCTCAGAAATTACCGACATTGCAGAGGGAAATTGTTGTTACTTTGTGTGAGCTTGAAATGTATTTCCCACCCTCGCTTTTTGATATAATGGTTCACGTTACTGTTCATCATGTTAAGGAGACACAACTTTGTGGGCCAATTTATATGAGATGGATGTATCCGATAGAACGACATATGAAAATATTAAAAGGTTACGTAAAAAGTAGAAGTCAATCAGAAGGTTGTATTGCTGAACGGTACATTGTTGAAGAAGCTGCTGAATTTTGTACTAACTATTTGTCCAATGTTGAATCCATAGGGCTTCCCGTGTCTCGTCATTCAGGAAGAATATCAAGAGAAGGGATAATTGGAAAGAGACTAATGACTATATCAAGGACAGAATGGGAGCAGGCACAATTGTATGTTCTGCACATTGATGATGAGGTTCAACCGTATGCTACAATACACATGGATCAATTATCAAGCTTGAACATGAATAGAAATCAAAATTGGATAACTCGAGAGCACAATCGATATTTTATAACATGGTTAAATAATCACATAAAGTCAAAGTTTGATATAGACCCCAGATCAATTTCACGGAGATTGAGGTGGCTAGCAAATGGTCCGAGTTTACATGTCTTTTCTTACACCGGTTATGTAATTAATGACTACACATTTTATATCAAAGAACAAGATGATCAAACCACTATGCAAAATAGTGGAGTCACTCTCATAGCTGAAGCGATGCATGTCTCAAGTACAAAAGACAAAAAACCCAATATATGCAAATCTATCATATTTTGGGGTTATCGAGCGCATATGGGAGTTAGACTACACAATGTTTTGTGTTTCCATATTTGGTTGCAAGTGGGTCTATAATAATAATGGTGTTTAGATTGATGAGTCAGGATTCTTGCTTGTCGGTTTTAGTATGGTGGGATACAAAGATAAGCCTTTTATTTTAGCGTCGCAAGCTCAACAAGTGTTTTATGTCACTGATCCTGCTGATGATAAATGGTTTGTTGTCCTACCGACCAATAAAATAAGTGATGACAACAATAATGATGAAGATGTTGGTAATGATCTTTTCTTTGCAACATCACAACCACATGAAATTGATTCAACTGATGATGGTTTATATCTTAGAGATGATCATGATGAGGGAATTTTGATTAATCCATTGCTTCGTATCGTTAATGGACAAACAAATATGAATCCCACCAGGAAAATAAGAAGGGCATCTTAATGTGTTTAATTGTTTTATATAAGCCATGTAATCTGAACTGAGTTCATGTAATTTAATTGTTTGATCATCCAGAATTGAGCATTTTAGTATTTAGCTTGAATTGTATTTGATTTTCTGCTTATATTTGATTTTCTGCTTATATTTGATTTTCTGCTTATATTTAGCTTGATCTTAGTGTTTTATACTAAGTTCATGTAATTTAAGTGTACGTTTGACCTGCCATAACTGATTTTCAAATTATATTGAACTTGAAAAAGCTTTGTTTGAGTACTGGGAATTTTTCTTGAACTGATCATCCCAATATGAGCTGATCATGTAATTTAGCATTGATATATATATATATATATATATATATATATATATATATATATATAGGTATTTAACTAATTATTTGGAAGAATAAAATAACCCAAATATAGGTATTTTACTTGAACTGAACTGAACATAAACTTGTAATTTTATAGGGCTTTTGTCAATAAACGCTATAAAAGCCTTTAAAAAAAATAAGGAGGTCACAAAGCTTTGTTTTATACTAAGTTAAAGAGGTCTTTTAAAGCACTTGTTGAAAAAACGCTGTAAAAGGCTTTTAAAAAATAAAATAAGGAGGTTTTTTACAGTGCTTTTGCAACAAGCGCTATAAAGGGCTTTTAAAAATACAGCTCTATTACATAAGAAAACAAAGAGGTCTTTTAAAGCGCTTATTGGAAAAGCGCTGTAAAAGACTTTTAAAAATACAACCCTGTTACATAAGAAAACAAAGAGGTCTTTTAAAGCACTTATTGGAAAAGCGCTGTAAAACGCTTCTAAAAATACAGCCCTGTTACATAAGAAAACAAAGAGGTCTTTTAAAGAGTTTATTGGAAAAGTGCTGTAAAAGGCTTCTAAAAATACAACCCTATTACATAAGAAAACAAAGAGGTCTTTTAAGGCGCTTTTTGGAAAAGCGCTCTAAAAGGCTTTTAAAAATAAAATAACGAGGTCTTTTACAGCGCTTGTGGATAAGCGCTTTAAAAGGCTTCTAAAAAAGCGTTGTAATAGGCTTTTAAAAAATAAAATAAGGAGGTCTTTTACAGCGCTCTTTCAAAAAAGCGATGTAACAGGGTTTTATATATAACAGAAAACCGCTTCAGTTTCCTCTTCATTACGTAAACTTCATTACGCTTTAGTTTCCTCCTCCTCTTCATTGTCCATCTCATTACAAACCCTACTGTCGCTATGAACCATATTGTCAACCATCTATATTGCGAACCATCTTCATCTTTGTTACTATCCCTACGATACGTACTCTTCTCATTGAAATACGTAACCCTCATTACGTATTTCTGTGAACCATACTTTATCCTACGAACCGTTTGTATTTCTGCGCATTTTCACTATTCTTGATTAAACGAAGTCGTAACCCTACGTATTTCTTCACACTCTTCAGGTATTGTATTTATTAATTTTTTGTTGTCACTAAAATGTATGTTGAACTTATATTGCTACGTAATTAGACTAATGCATGTTGAACTTGTTGAAGTTATACTGAACTGCATGTTGAACTTGTTGTAGATAAATGGATTCTAACAAGACTTTGGATCGTCAAAATGAGAAATTTGTCAACACTAATACTTATGAAAATGAAGTTAAACCTGGTGCAACCATTATGCAAAATGTCATAAAAGCAATAAGTAATGGCATAAAATTTGTGGTATATTGTACTTTGTTTAGTGTTTATTTTTTATCTCTTTTGAAAGCATGTACTTACTATATGAGTTTATTAGGTGAGATGGAATGAAAGTGGTCAGCCAATTGAGCCTAACAGTTCCATGTTGGTAAGTTATATTGGTGTTGTTGTTCGTCAGAATATCCCAATTACAATTGACGATTGGAGAGATAAGGCTTTGAATGATGCAAAAGATATATTGTAGAATAATATAAAAGTAACTTTTTTACTCCACTTATTTGTTACTTATAATTTTTTCCATTGAAATACTTTACTCAATTTATATCTTTATTTGGTTTGCAGTTTGCTTTTGATGTTGATGCGGTGAGAAAAACTTACGTGCTTAGAGTTGTCGGAAAAATACATTGGGGATTTAAATCTCATCTGTCAACCTGCTACCTAAGAGATCGTGATGGAAATATGAATGTTGAAACTCGAAAAATATATAAATACTATATATCAAATGACGAATAGAGCGCATTTGTAGTTAAACGTGCAGACCCCACGTTTGTGGTAAGCGATTAATTTTTTAGCATTTGTGTTTTATTATTCATATTTATAGCGTATTTTAAATTTCTAAACAATTGTTATTTTTTTATATAGTGTATAAGTACGGAAAATCGCAAGAGAGCCAAAAATCCAACGCATTCATACAAAAAAATCTCGTATGGGATATGCACGTTTAGAGCAAAAAATTGTAAGTAAACATCACTTTTATATAATGTGGTACATTATAAACTATAGTTTCTAACTTATATTTTGTTTATGATCTTAACGAATATCTTTTGTTTATGTCTTAATGAATAGCTACAAGAGACCCAATCCGATCAACAATTGGGTCATCATATTTTGTGGAAGAAGGCTCGTGTAAATAAAGATGGAGTTGTTGATAATGAAAATGTTCAAAAAGTGATACAACTTTGTGTAAGTATATTATCACTTTAATATTTTTTAATATTGTATTTTAAAAATGATACTGAACTTATCTATTTAATCTTATGTGTATTATAGGAGAATCTAGAACAAAGTTCTGAAAATCAAGAGGACAACAAACAAGTTAGTTGTAGGGACATACTCAGTAAAGTATTTAATGTTCCTGAATATTCCGGCCGCATGAGGGGGAAAGGATTTGGCGTAACTCCAACTCGCTATTTTTCACAAGAGAAGCGCCCAAATCCATCTAATGAGGAAGTATTAGAGAAGCTCAAAGTCCTAACAGAGCAAGTGGCATTCTTGGTGAAGACGAATAAAGAAAAGAAATTTTCGAATAAGCTCCAACGTGAAATACAAATGGAAAGTGAAAACGCTAGTTGCAATATTGGTCTTAAAATTCTTCCCGAGATAATTAATTATTTAATAAAATAAAAAATTCATTCAACCTAATTGTTTCACATACTTATGTATTAACCATTGATTTAGGGTGTATCTACTTGCGTGTTGTATTTATCTTCCCCTACTCATAGCAAGGTTGGAAAAGGAACATTGTACAATACTTTGTGAGAAGTATTGCACAACACTCCGATCCCTGTCGGCCATGTCAAAGTATCACCTGTGATTGCTTTTGAACCAAATGTACCGTTGCCTATACCGGACAACGATGGAGATATGAAGTATTTGGGAGAAGCAATAGGTAGTTACGTGGCATGGCCCAAAAATCTTGTTGCCCTTGATAAGGTATGTTTAATTGAAATGTATGTTTAATTGATATGTATATTTAATTGCATGATATATGATTATGATTGATTATATTTAATTCTTGATTTTTTCCGTTGTTAACTTTAATTTCAAATTTATTTAGATTCATACAAAGACTAAAGGGAATGACAAGAAGATTCCTCGCAACGAGTCAGTCACGTCATCAGAAAAGGTTGTCACATTTATTCTGGAAAGTTTGTCATTTTTTTAAGATTCAATTAACTAACAAACTGATTAACCTCATTTTTTTCAAATTCAATCAAAACCACCCGGACAACAAACCTGTCAGAATAAGGCCGCGCCATAGCTGGTTGTTCGTGGTAAACATAAAGCTGGCAAACTTCAAAATTTGGAGGGTGTAACGCCCCAAATTTTTGATCCAAAAAATTACTTAAAAATATTTATTTTCTTTTATAAACAACTATTTTTTTTTTCTTACGAATAAGATCATGTAAAAATTTGAACATGCGTTAGAAAATGACTTGATATATTTTTTTTGTAAAAGAACATAATGCAATTTGCTAAAATATTATTCATTCATTTATTTGCAAAATTAATATTCCAATTGCTAGATCAATATTTATTTATGCTCCAAAATAAAATAAATTCTCTTTAAGTGAAATTCAAAAGAAACAATGTTGACTGAAATTAAGGACATTCAATTGGAATAAAATCTCACTTCCACATTTTTATTAAAAGTTAATGATGACGAGTAAATAACATTACAATGTACCACAAAAATTTTAGTAATATAAAACATTACTTTTAAATAAAAGTCCCATTTTCCCACGCGCGTGCACCAACCAAACATCATTCATGCAACTCAACTATTTGAGATCATTAGTACCTAAATGTTGGTGTAAGGGGTCAGTTCATCCCACAACAAAATTAAACCAAATAATAAAATAACAACCATAAAATATGAATATAAAATCCTTTTGTAATAAAAGATTTAAAGAAATTGATTATTTAATAGTTCTCAAAGATATAACAAAAGTCATAAAGTGTATCTAAATAAGTAACAACCGTAGAGAAAATAGTTAAATCAAAATAAAAATAACAATAAAATGTATATAAGTTATGCATGCTCCTAAACATATATGATCCGGACATAACCAGCCACACAGGCGTCCACACAGAAGTCACCCATACCAATGAGGAAAATTAAACCAGCCACACAAGCATCCACAAAGATGCATGTGATATGTCATGAAACGATAATGATGCTCAAAATGTACAAGTCACCACTCACTTAAATAATCACACAATCATCAGCCACTTAGGCAATCCACAAAGATAACAATAACTAAAACACAAATCACCAGCCACTTAGGCAACCACAAAGATAACAAATATTTAAAACACAAATCACCAGCCACTTAGGCAACCACAAAGATAATTATATTTAAAACACAAATCACCAGCCACTTAGGCAACCACAAAGACAATGTATTTTAGATTAAATTTTTTTAATCACATAAAACATTAAATTTATATTCTCATGGATGTTCATAGTTATAACTCAATAACTTCAACACATCAAATATGCACGTGAACAAATATCTCAAAATCACCACTTTCATTTTAATAATCCTTAAGATTCGATTTGACTACATGTTATTGATAACCATTAAAACTCATATCACCAAGAATACAATAGCAACATAAATTTCGTTCCTTTCACTATAAAGTTTTCAGCATTCTAAAAATGGACTATTCATTAATGCATTCAATAATCAATTTTCTCATATTATTAAATTTAAAGAAATATAAAATTTTCATCAATTTTCTCAAGACACATATATTGTTCATAAAAGCCAAGTTTTAAATTTAAAATACTCAAATGTCAACAAATAAAATCAAATACATCATAATAAACATATTACTAATTACATTATTATAAAAATTATAACTTCATAATTAAATACTCTAAAACACGTAAAGCACTAAACATTTTCACTACAAACATATTTATCAAGGGACAATAATAAAATATAACTCTATAATTAAGTTCATCAAGATATATGTATTACTCAAAGAAGACAATCAAAACATTATAGTTAATTTCTTTACGACAAAAATAAAATCAACCTTTTTCTTTTAAGACATCCAGACATCATATCAATATCCTACGAACTGCTAATTTAATATATAGCCTAAATCTGCATGGGGAAAAGCCCTTACCTTGGGCGCTTTCTTTCTTAACGTCTCTAAATTTGCACGAGAAATAGCTCATGAGGCAATGATTAATTCAGCACCGATAGATATTGGGATTTATGACTTAGAAAATTATTTTAGAAATGTACGAATGACAAATAAGTGTGACAGAAAGAGGTCTAATGGAAATGTATCTATTTATGTTGAAATATTACGATTGAGTTCTTGTCTAAAATTGAAGTGCACTTAATTCCAAAATTATGCTACCAATAATTACTATTTATTTAATTTTATTAGGTTGTTAAAAAGTCAATTGAAATCATGTGTTTGAGTTAATTAGGATTAACTAATAAAGTTCACCATATATTGCAGGGTGTCACATTATTTATTTTAATTTAATAAATAAATTAAAGGGTGTCACATCACTCTTTTAATTTTTTATCTAATAGTTACGAAACCAAAAATAACATAAAATTATTTTTGTAGACAATTAAAATAAAATTATAATTTTAATTTAAAAGAGATGA